>BGZK01000492.1:0-385704 GCA_005406025.1 Eumeta japonica | reverse complement strand
AATTATCCAGTTTTATTCTGTCCGTCTATAATGATAGCGAAAAGGAAGAGGGAAGACCTTTTTGTTACCATAAATTTACGTGCCAATCTAAGAATACTTCAAAACGGTGTGGGTTTGGCTAGTTAGTAGTATTTTTATGCAGTGTAATCCTTGTCCTATTTTAGTCTATCAAAAATTTTAATTTTACCAACAAATTTTATAAAATTATAATACATTGAGCTAACGATATGATTTATATCACTAGTTTAATGTATTCTAATAAACATTTGGATAGGTAAATGTTGTATCAGGTTTACGTCTTACCACTGCTGAGGGATGTCTTCCCACAATCTTCTATCGCTTTTAATTAAAGGGCTAGAACTTCTGAAAAAATCCTTCAAGATGACTCCGTATGAGTTGAGATGAGACCGCTGCTTAAGAATTTAGCGATTTGCCGTTTATGAATTTAGCCGTTGTCACCAACGCGGGTCGTGGGCAGGTCGTGGGGATCACCAATGGGTGATCTTCAAGGCGCGGTTCGAGAAGTTTGAATTTGTTTTAAGTTGAAGAAAAAGTGTTATTAGTTCATGATGATCAAATGATAGGAGATATTAAAGGTGCTATAAAAAGGTATGGCTTTAATAGTTTTCATAACTGTTTTATTATAACTATGGATGAATGCCAACAATTATAGCGGATGGGCCAATTCCTGAACATACGACGGACATGAAATTCATTATGCATTTTGATATAAAACTACGATGAAATATAATCTTAAATTTGATTAGTTCTAAATGATGTTCAAAAATTATAACAGAAAGTGAGTTGTTAGTATATTTTACATGCGTATAACAAAAGTTTCTGCAGAAACCCTGGAACAGTAATGACGTCTTACATATAGTATAATACACTACATTAAAATGAAAACAGCGCGTAACACGTCGGCGTGGCGGGACGCCTTGACGGAGCAGCGTGACACATCCGTTGAACATGATCACGTGTTGATTCTCCCGATTCTCCCTGATACGGCCTCTTAACGCGGGCGAGGCCGTAGCGACGGCTAGTACAGAAAAAAGAAATCTAAGACGAGCTCTCATAAAAACACCTGACGTCATAGTTCTTTTGGGCGAGGCCATAATATTAAATTTGCTTTCTTTGTGTAATCAGCGGCCGGACAAACAGAGTCGTTACACATTCATGAGCGCCTTGCCTTCTTTTTGTTCGCTTTATGTTACAATTTTAGGGGTCGGTACGTATCGAGAGAATTTCGTTCATTAAGATTTTATCAAACATGCCCTTGTAATATTATACATTATTATCTGTAATGAGACGTATGCCTCCCCTTGAGACAATCTTTTTTTGCTGTCATATTTACGGTTTGTAATTTGGTGAATGTCAATAAGATTGTTTGCTGGTTGTTGCTGAAAATATTATATTACTTAACTAAGTACCAAGATAGACATTTTCTATAATACTAAAAAAAAATAACGAGCATTATCATGAAACACCAGACAGAAACAAAATTCCTTTCGCTGTATATTATGTATTATTAATTAACGAGCAAAATGAAAGAATAGTAATAAAATTGTATTTAATAACGTTTCTTTTTAAGGTCTTGTTTATGTTATGAAAATAGAAAGTTTATTATCAATTATTGTAATAAAAATATAAACAAAACTAATCAGTACATTCAACACATTTATAAAAATACTGCTGACATGTACCACGCACTTCAATATTGGATTAACATACCTATATAGCGGCGTGCTTCAAACTCTCATTTGAAATCATTGCCATTTGTGACATTCAATTTAATGTCACAAATGCCAATATTTTTATAATTACCGAGATTTTGACGTGTTACATTTTAACTTTAGCAATAAGCAGTTAATTATTCCAAATGGGAGTTTAAGACACTCCGCCGACAGTGCGTACGCATATACGTATACAGCTGACGCACACGCGGCGTTTCTATGCTGCAGTGATATACGTATTCGTAGAAATACAATTGTAAATAAGCTACAAGGCAGTAAAAGAATCTGCAGGTGCAGTCGTCCCTCGGCGCCAAGTGCAATAAATGTCGTCTCTCCGTCTCAAAAGTGTCAGTCGGACGCTTCTCGTGTAGTTCTCAACCGCCAAAAAAATTCATTATGCTATCTGACTTTCATATTAGTATATTATAGTCCCTACTCACTAATTTATAACTGTCGAACTAAAACGAAAGTTTAAAAGTGTTGTTTTCCACTTCAATTTCCTTTGTGACGTGTGTTATTTTAATAATTCATTAATATTTATTGCCTATGTGTTTATATTCCTTTCCGAAAGTCGACAACCCTATCGCTTACGCGCGCCGGTACAAAATCACCAGCGCGCAAATACACAGGAAATTTTACCGGCACGATGGAGGTGTAGCTTAAAAGTGGCTAGCGTTTCACGACTCGATGTAACATCGCACGGTCAAATTATACTAGATGATTTAACAACTCCAAACAGGCGTAGAGCCTTCGAAGTTGCCAACTCCATCCATCGTAACGCGGAAGGCAATCCGAGCATATCACCGAACAAGAACTATAAAAGAAAAAAAAAACAACAACAAATCAGAGGCAGCCGTTGCGTAATTCGGTTGCGCGGGCAACGCGGGGCGCGGGGAGGGGCGCCGGACGCCGGCTTGTATCTCTTTTATCTATTTTGACACATTTTCTATTCGAGAATACAATACAAAGGGAAAAGGAACTCAATAAAGCAAAGTTTTTCAGGATATTTGATCCGATCGAACGGCGCTGACGGACGGAACCGCCTACTGGTCTGCGAACGCTTTACCATAACGTACGATCTCAATAAGATTTAAGTTTTTCCGGTCAACGCCTGCCCCAGTAATGCTGTAGGAGGAGGAGTGTAGATATATATTAAATGGCGTGAAAATTAAAAACAGGGTGTTCAGAACAAGCATGAATTGTTTTTAAACTGACGCCTATTTGGTATCAGACGAGACAGAGGGCACAATTTCGACATAGAGCAAGCAGGAGATGTTACATATCTCTGTTGCTTATTCACACGTATAGATTAATATTAACTGATTACTCTAATGACACATGTGACTAAACAGTGTCTGTTATGGACATAGCACCTTATACGTTTAGCCGTTGAAGAATAACCATGCGTATATAATTAATTAATCATATCTGTAGATAAGACCATAAGGGTACGGCCGCAAAAACGTCTGGGCTGGTAGTGTCTGGCGGTGATTCTCACATAAAAAAAATAATGGGTTCTGCCAAGTTGGAAGTTAAATTCCCACATTAAAGTTTCCGAAAGAAATCGAGAGAAATTTTCCAAATCAGTAAAGAACTTATTGCGAAACTTGCACGCACCGAGCGGTATTACAATACTCTAACTCATTTGACAGGTTTAGTGGCGCCATCATTCCAATGTCAAAAACAATGCTTACTACAATGAATTGGAAAAAATATAACTTTTATAAATAAACCATACGTATTAGGCTAATGAGATTCAGAACAAAATTACTCGCTGTATTTTTAAAACTAATAAAAAAATATTTCCTGTACGTGAAGTTTTTCGGTTGTTGTCGTGACAGACAGCCCGACGCCCATGGATTTGCTTAAATCGGTTTTTTATAATGATAAGAATAATTGATTTTTAGAAAAATCAAATGTGTCAAGAATAATACTTTTCTTGACATGTCTGTACTTATATACTGTCTTATAAGTACAATATGAATATAAAAGCGGTAAATTAAGAGACAAACAGGAAATTATTTATCTGCATAATTTTTTAAAGTTTGTCGTAGGTATTATTTTAAGTATGAAAAGCTAGCTCTATTTTTTGGCATTTAGTTTAAGCACTGTGTGGTAATTTAGATAAGATAATCGTATATATAAAAATGATTGCATTTAAATTATATATATTGAAAACTAAGTAGAGTAAATTTCTGTAAATACTTGGGTATAATACTTGATTCATGTATGAAATGGGATTGTCATATAAAAGAACTGATTAAGAAAATTAAGTACTTTGTTTTTGTTTTTATAAGTTGAGTTTAATTATGAAAGTAAAAACTTTGAGAATAATTTATCAGGCCTTAGCTGAAAGTGTAATTAATTATGGTATAAATGCTTGGGGAGGTGCGTATAGCAATGCGTTAAATTCACTAGTCCGAATTCAAAATAAGTTAATTAAAAAAATTAGCAGTGAATCTGTTTTAGGAG
Organism: Eumeta japonica; assembly: GCA_005406025.1. Lineage (NCBI taxonomy): Eukaryota > Metazoa > Arthropoda > Insecta > Lepidoptera > Psychidae > Eumeta > Eumeta japonica. Next base: position 381,499 of record BGZK01000492.1, on the reverse strand, counting down.
TTAAAAAATCATTCATAATTAGTTCTATCATGCTGCACTACGACCAATGTAAGAATAAATATAGCAATATAATGGTAAATACTAGAAATAAATCAATTTCATTACCAAAGAGAAAGAGAACTATATTGTCGAAGAGTGCTAGTAATGTTGCAGTTAAATATTATAATGAACTTCCAAATCTAAAAATGTTAGATGGTAGTAAAAAATCCATTAAGATAAAACTGACTAAGTGGATAAAAAACTTTGATATTGAGTAGTGAGTTTTTGTAGTTTCTTAGGTTTGGGTTTTTGTAGTCTTTAAGTTATGAAATTATAGTAATTAATTTATAGTATTAGCAATGTTGGATATATTATGCCAGTCCTATGTACAGATGGAAATAATCTCTATGGGACAGATATTCTTGTTTCTTATACATGTAATCTACTCTGTATACTTTTCGGGATATCTGTAATTGTTTTACTGGTAATAAATAAATAAAAAAATAAAAAAAATAAAATTATATATATTTAGAATTACATCAGAGTCGATGAAAATACGGCGGAGTTAAAAGGCTGATACATATATTATATGGCTGTTTGATGAATGATAAAATATTGTTTAGAATATCATAAAAAAAATAACTTTTCAAATTTAGACATTTATGACAAACAAATATGTGGTACAAAATTAGTTTATTTGGAAAATAAATTAAAATAGATACTATTAGCGTACGAAGGAAAAGTTGTACAAAACGACGAGATGTTATTAGAATGTAATAGTATTCTTCTTATTTTTAATATAAATGAACAATAGTTTTAGTGAATTCTAGCGTCTCCTGACCGCTGGACTACGACACAGTAGGGTGGAGTGAAAAAAAATTAAACTTGTTACTCCTGTATCACCAATGGATGATCGACATTCTTAGAGATGTAAAAATAAAATTTCAAGTTCCTACGTTTACATCTTAAGGTGTCGCATCAAATTTAAAAGTTAAAGAAAATAACAAAATTTGTTTTTTATAAAGTTTTTATTTGAGACAAACTATTTATCAAAATGAAAATATTTAAGTTGAAATTAAATAGAAGTACTTATAAATATTCAAAATATATTAAATAAAAGCATTTTAACATTCGGAAGCAGAAGCTACAGACTCTTCTTTTTGCTCAAAAAATTGTGATTTTGTGTCAAATACTGGTATGCCTTGCCTTGCCTTTATCCTCGTGCGAATGAATCCATCTCTTGCCTCTGGCCCACATACAGATGAAGAAGCCTCAATAACTAGCTTGACGCACCGTTCTACTGCCTGTGTGTGGCAAAGATACTTTTCGATTTCAAATAATTTGTCACCTGAGGAAATCACGCTTGAAATTTCTGCGTCACTATATTTCATGGTCATCGGAGGTTCTGTTATTTTTTCATTTGACCAATCAATCAAATCATAATAATTAGATGCATCGATTTTAAGATTTGGGAGTTGAAATTCTCTTACTTTCTTTCCTTTAAACTCTTTTCTTGCCTTTAAAACTCTACGAAGTCCTAGTTCCCTTATGTGAGACTCATCATCTTGTAACATTGCTAATAGTATGTTTTCTGGATGTGCAAAGAAGGAATTTCTCTGAATAGTTCTTATAACAACGCTTTTTTGGTCATCCAACAAACATCTTTCAATCATGTTAAAGATATGAATTGGACCATATTTGCAAAAAGGTTTAGTTTTAATGTCAAACCAAGTTGGTGCATAGACTTTCATTATGAAAGTTGCAAGATCTTTTAAAGATTGAGAAGGTTTCGTTGTTCCAACATATAAACGAAGAATTCTATTAGCGCAAGTCAACCACCGTGAATGTGCAAGTTTACCAGGATCTTTGCTGGCTAAGTTTTGTGGGACCGTACCTGTTGAAATGGCAGAGCATATTTCGTATAAATATTTTTGATCAGTGCTAAGGGTATTAGTATTCAAATCCGGTAATTCAATGGGAATGCGTTCGAACACCTGTATTTGACAATTTTGGCAATTTTCTAACATTTTCCCTATGGTCCCCGAAAAACTGTTTGGTCCTGTAGTTGTACCATCAAGGCTGGTAAATAAATGACGAAGTGGTAGTCCATTTGCATGTAACAAGCACACAAACCATTGCAAAGGTCTTTGCAGATGTTTTTCTAATAAAGTTATGACTCTATTTTTATGTCCTGTATTTACAGCGGTACCATCACATCCAACAGCTACCAAATATGGCCGATATTCAAACTTTGACTCAAGAAACTCAATTATATGTTTCACAATAATCGTGGCTTTCCCAGAATCAACAGAAAGATGACCGATATATTCAGAATCAGGCTCGAAATAATTGAAATATGTTCTTCAGTAATATTCTTCCGTTGTGAGACACTGCCACTTTTAGTCACGATTAAAGTTTTATCTTTACGACCATCAAAGTAAATAGCCGTCAAATTTGTTTTCTCAAAGCTTTGTAAATCTGCGTGCCTTTTTCCGCTCTCTACGTATTTTACTTCGATCTATTACTTTTGACGAGTTTTCAGTGCTGATAACGTTTAAATCCAACAATGCATCATTTACGATTAATGCAGCAGATCGGTCAGAGACTCCAGTTCGGTTATAAGCAGTAGCTATGTTTTGCAATTTACTTCTCATTTCTTCAGTTGATTGAGTCGTTATTTCTGTTCTAAAAATCACATCTTCATCCTCGTCTGATGCTGCAATGGACGAACTACTAGAAGAAGAATTAAGAATTGGATCAGAAGAAGTACTTGGGATACTACTGGCTATTTTTAAAAATTCATCATACTTTATCTTCCTTGTCTCTTTACGGCAGATAGATTTAGTAGACACTTCATCAACAGACCCAATATATATTTTTCGTTCATTTCTTTGGTCTTTCAAAAAGGTTTCTTCCGCAATAGGGACTTTAATTGTACACTTACAAACTTCTCTGGATTCACATTTACAAGTTGCGATGTCCAATAATTTTGATTCAGATTCTTCGTAGTACATTTGCTTTTTCTTTTCATTGCGTAATTTCTTCACATTTTTGTATTTATTATAATAGGAAATCAATCTGGCAACTGTTTGTTGATGGCTTATAATGGGTATTGACGCCTTGTTTAAAATTTTTTCAATATCAGCTGCTATCATTTCACACAAATCTTTCACTGCAGGATCTCATTCAGTTCCAGTAAGTCATTTCTTAAGCACAACTAATATTTTATAATATCACAATAAGTTGGTAACACATTATCACTTAGTTTTATTGGATCGCCAAACAAGGGGCATCGCAAGTCCTTTCAAGTTTTTGGCATTTTATTGACGAAAAATCTGACTTTTTTTACACTTGAATTTACCACTTAAATGAGAAAGTTTAAGAAAATTATGCAAAGAAGGACAAGTTAACCTTTTAAAGTAACGTGAAATATAAGTTTTATTACATATAGATTCACAATAACATTGACATGCAGGTACTCGATAGACGTAAAAATTTTTATTTTTTTCAAATTACCCTCATAGCGCGCCACCTCAAAATAAAGGTTTTGATTTTTAGCATGAATAAAGCTTTCATGTACGGTCATCAGTTAATGACACAGGAAAGGTAAAACTAAAAAAAAATATTTGTTTTTCCAAGTGCACTTCACTCTACGACACAGTAGATTCATTTTAAATTTGGTCGCTCCTCGTCTATTCTTCAGGTTCATTTGGTGGTTTGCGCTTAACCATTATTTCTTAATTTCTAAGTTTCAGTTTAATTTTACTTTCACTTATTAGCAAATTTAATTCCAAGTTAAAAAACGTACCTTCGTAAATTATAAATTAAAACGGTGCTCATCCCAATATTGTCAAAATAATGAAACTACAATCTTGTTTTTACACAGGACTTTTTCCTGGCTTAACAAAGCTATTTCTTTCGTATAACTTTGTAATATTGTAACAAAATAAAAATAACATTATCTATGATTAGGTTTTCAGTTTGGTACTTAAATGTAAACGTGGATAAGCACAAATTAAAACTTCCAACGCATCTCGCCTTGACCGAAATATTCATACAGAAAAAGTATTCCGCGTGTCCCAGTTCTTGGCTCCGGGCCACTGCACGGAGTCCGCCGCGGTTCAGTTGTCAATTCTTCGTTAGAACGGGCCTTGGCTCGGCGCCAGGCGATCGCTTAGCTTAATTGCTGCAGCATCACTCCGCACTCGATGCCACTGCGATCTGTGACCGCCGCCTTCCTGCGCAAGGTGCCATCTTACGATACTACCGTTTCGAGAATGATGGTGACTCTAGAACGGAATTTGATGAAACAAATCCCGATATCGTCATACACATTACGTTTGGAACCGGAATCCGATGGCAATACTATTTACGATATCACCTCCAGTCTTGATCACGATTTCGGTGGCAAGATAATATTCATCAACAATCTATCGAGTCATAGGTACTGCACTAAAATTATTTGACTAGTCGATTAAGGAATTTGAAGACAATGTACATATTAGCACATCCCCGAACTTCGAGTGGTCTCTCAAGCAAAATTGATTGTAACCGTTTTAATATTAGAAAAAGAGGAGAAAGTTAGGTATTTTAGCGATATCATAGTATTTTTTTCACTGAGTTAAAAGCTATTTATTGTAGAGTCCTAGAATAATACATAGGACATATTCAATAGAATTGGGAAATAATACCTAAGTTTACATATAGACATTATCTTAAAATTTGTATAACTTCAGATTAGTTTTAGCGCAATTGAAAAAAAAATCTCACTTATAAATTGTCTGCTTGTTGGAAATTAAAAGTTTTGCTATAGACGAGGGAAAAATCTTTTTGTTTATATTTTTAAAGAATGATAAATTTTAGTGAGATTCTCTTTATTAATTTATTTTGTTTTTAATTTCATCCAATCTCCACTGCTCATCGCTTAAATGATCTTCTAAAGAGAAATGATTAAAGAACGAAATAATTTTACAGTTTATTTAACTAATATATCATATAACCTTCCATTAACTGCTTGATATAACTATTTCACTGAATTTCTTTGAAAATAAAAATTTCCTTCGTTCAACATGAAAGTACCGAAACAATGAAAAGCAATTTTCTTTTAGTGTCCAAACCGAGCATCACAAAATGTATGTAACCTTAAATAACGCCGGCGTCATAAATACACACAAGTGACGTGCCCAATAGGACAACGATATTACATAACGTCGTTTCTAGAAAAATCCTGCAAAGTGTGCTTCCTACAGACAATGGGGTTCTGTCAAAGAGGCCTGTTACTAGACGAGTGGAACAATTTAGTTGTATTTTATTTGTGGTCGTTTGTGTACTCGTATTTTATACAATGATAATATCGATAAAGATATTTCAAACGAATGATTCCATGCAACAAGATATGCACATACTTAAAAGAATATAGTTTCACACCATTAAAATTCCGAACATGGACTAATTGACTAATGCGTTTTTAAATTAAATCGAAAGCACAAACTCAGTTTTTTGAAGAGGACATGAAGTCTTCAAATGAAGGGCGTTTTCAACGCATTGATGACAACGATCGTTGCCAGTCCCCGATCGGGCTGGCACTGAGGGTCTAAGGTCTGATACCTTCAATCTGAAATAAAAAAATGTGAAAGTGTGTACCTTGGGTGTTTGAAACCTGACATAATGTATGAGTGACAAGTTAACGCACTCTCACAGAGAGCAACAGCGAAAGCTGTTGCTTTTTGTCCAGTGAGTAAGAGTTTCGGAGACCCACTATCATTTTCATCACTCACTCCTCTTCCATCAATCCACCTCCGGCAACGCACTGGCGACGCTCGTAAATACTAGAAAAAACGAAGATCTGCCAACAACAAAGAAATTATGAGCTCGATTTTGAGTCATATTTATTTCGAGTGTTAGATTGTATCTGAACTTTGTAACCTTAGAGTTTGTGAATGTTGTCGAATATTATTTTAGGTATGGTTAATATTAGTTTAAGATCAACATAATTTATTTGTATTTGTATGTGAATGTGTGCATGTCCAGGTGTGTGTGTTTGTATGCATATGTTTCAACGGTAAATGGTTAATTTTATTAATTTTTCTTTTGACATATATAATAATCACTGTCGTTGCTAAGAGTATGTATTAACGAATAGAATATTTATTACGTTGTTAAAAATTATGGGGTTGGTGACAACCCGCAAATATACGCTCTTGCAAGACAATATAAATGTGACGCACGAAACGCGGCTTGTTTCGTTCAACCTCGCTTGAACACGATAAAATAATTTCTTATAACTTGTAATCACATTTTCGGATCCATTAAATATCTCAGACTAGCGCATTCCCTTCAGAAACATTCCGCTAATACTCGCGACTCCTGGGGAACTCTAAAAACGCGCTCCGCCGAGGGATCAGGGCCGCATAAAGGGCCGCCAAGAATATTGTCGGTAAATATCCGGCGGCCGGGCCGATGTAAGCTCTCCTAAAGGCATTCCGCCGACAGAATGGAAGATGTAACGCGAGGATTTCCACTACATTGGCCGGACGTCATTTTTTTTGTGATATTTTGAATAATAAAATGGATCTCGAACCCTTTCCGCGGGTCGAAGCGCCGCCCCACTTGACCGCGATCGGACTTATGCTTACGATGATTTTATGCTATATTTTTATTGTTTTTAGACGTATATTGTTTCTGAATTAAGTAGTTATGACGATAACTTTGCGTTTTAATCATATGTGTACTCCTAATGCGAAAATCAATCAATATTGTCTGTCTGTTTGTCGAGAGTATTTTCATAACGCCCGAACCGATTTTGACTCGACCTCTATTGGAAGGTATAAGACCTTACTGAGCTACATTAAAAAATGCTTTACTAAAAACTAAATAAAGGTTTCTGTGTTTAAGTTGGAAAATTTGAAAAACAGGTTAATTTCTCGCAGTCGAATCAAAGGTAGAACTGAGATCGACATCGGGAATACAATCGGAATCAGGATCTAGATCGAAACGAAACAAAGAACGAGGCTCGCGACCAGCATTATGATGAACCCAACATCGTCAGTTTATATAAAAGACTTAAGAATTAATTCTACGTCCGCATAGGCGAAACCGCGAGCGAAAGCTATCTACAATAAAAAAATATCAAAAGTTTAATACTAATTTAGGGTTCCATGAGAATTATTACGAACTTTTATCGTTTAACCGATTTCAATAATATTTATTAAAGAGAAAGCTGGAAGCCAATAAAATAATATACGATATATTATTCAGGTTTCATGAGAATCGCTAAGAACTTTCAAGATTAATCATTGTCAATAAAATACAGTATGGAAGATAGCTGAAAACCGATAAAAGGATTTACAGTATATTTTTAAAAGTTCGTAAGAATTACTAAGATCGTACAGCTTAACCGATTTCATTAAAATAGAATATAAGATATAGTTGGAAAATAATATTGAGTACTGTGAGGATTACTAAAACCTTTTATAGTTTAACCGATTTTAATAAATTTTAGCATAGAAATAGCCTGAAACCAATGAAATATACAAACTATTTATTTTAGGGTTCCATACATTCCAAAAACGTTTATAGTTTGATTAATGTCGCTGAAATTTTTACAAGTTACTTTTATTAATACAGAGAGAGAATTCACAGTGGCTTCTGGTTCCGTAGTAGTATTTTGTGATATAAATAATCGCATTTCAAATTTTACTAATTACAATGAAATTTGGCATGACGACAATTTAATCCAAAGAAGAGGATATAAAAGTACATTATTTCTAGAATTACATGCTTGAAACCAATGAAAATCACTAAAAATTATCATGATTACTTCAATTTGGCTGAAATTTTCAGTTTTCTCCTATCTTTAAGACTAAGAAGAATTATTAAGACTGGAACAAACCAGGAGTGCGGGTGTGACCGGAGACGCACATTGGTGGTACGGCTGACAGCTGTACGGTAGCCGTACGATAGGTACGGTACCTAATAGCTGCTACTTATATAAAGCTGTTTAAGAGGACGAGGCTGGGTTAAGGGATAAGATGTGTATGTGGTATCTTTATGGTTTGTCACATTTTCATGAGCAAATAACTAATCCAACTGACATAATTTACCACAGAGATGGCTTTCATCCGGAAGACAGGCCGTTTTACTTATTGCAGAATGTAGTATCGGAAAATATAGGGGTATAAAACCAAAAAATACAAAAAAGAAAGCCACACTAACGCAACAGCTCGTAATAAACGCGAGAAGCATAGTACATGCGGGTACAGGAACGTATTTGTAAAATTAAACCCATTCTCAAACTAATTTCACACACAGAACATAACACCATTTCTGAGAAATGTAGCTTAGGTGATCTGTACGAATTTAATTTGTGAACGGTAGCCGAATTAGAATAGAAAAAGGGACGGTGACTTAATTGAAATTAAGGCACAAGATAAAGGAATTCATTCTATTTTTACGTGGGCAAAACGTTATGCGGGCGACGCGTTTTCTCACGGTTCGGTTCGAAAAAGTGAGATCAAAAGCAAAATTGGTTAATATAACAATCAACTTTAAGTCTTCGAAAATTCTATGTCATCTCTTTCTCGCAAAACTCTTGGTGCTAATAGACGATGACGTCACAGGGTACTAGTGCTTTTTCTGTCTAATTGATAATTTAAAATAGTTATTGTTTAGGTATTTTTTTATCTACCTAATTACATAGTTAACAAAATAATGCTTTCACTTTCCTTCTTACTCAAACAAAAACGTTTTAATTACATCAGTATATAAAAATAGGAAATTACCCCACTGTACGTTTCATTGTACTGAAACGTTAAATTTTCTTTGAATATATAATATAACGTAACATCTATTGGGCATTATACCATTACATATTATATAAAGTCAAATAACCAAGCTAATTGTAGCTTATCCTCCAAAGTTAAAGCAGATAATATGCAAAATAGATAGCAAATTCAGAGGCTGTCTTAACGTAAAAATAATAAATTTCAGAAACAGTATTTTTTAAGAGCTTTAGATTCAGAATGGCATTTCTGCCACGATTAATCGATATTTATTTGATCGTCCAACGACGCCACAAAAAAGCACAGTTCTTTATTATCTACATCATTATAAAATTAATATGTTTAATTTTGTTTAGAATTTGATAAATATGAATCGGTACATTAGCTTTTCCCGCGGTCAGTGCCGTAAATAGGGCGGTGCCATCGGTGTCCAAGCACAGGGCGTAGACTCTGGGGGCGCAAGAATGGTCAGACCAGGCACGACTATTATTTTTTCGGTTTGCTTCTGGTAAGTCCCCGCTGCGCCCTTAGTGTTCGATTCCAATACATACGCACCTACATGCCAGTATCATCAAAAACGTCTGTTGTTGTTGTGTAGTTATGAATTTTTTTTGCGAATATTTTAGAAATAATGCTTTTTCACCAATTCATGCTTAAACGTAATTTATATTATGCTACCTTCCTTATTCAAAACTCTACCATGCCAAGTATGTAAAATTAAATAAATTTACAGTTTACTGAAACTTTGCAGGGTGTTATTTTATTATAGAAGTATGAAGACCAAAGTGGCCCAAAAATTAAATTTTAAACATCAGGGTGGGCAACGCATTTGCACTAGTGAACTTGCGTTTGAGGTTTCGTGAGTAAACACTGAGGGTGGTATAATAGGCAAAGGGTCCACTTAAATAGCTCGTGTGCTTGTTTGTCCACATCAGTTTTAGTTCTTTAAAAAATAGATTTTTCTTACAAAATATTAGATAATTGGTCCACCGACACCAAGGTCCTTGTGCTTTATTTTATCACCCTGAATGAAATAAAGTAAGCCTGTTGCTCTAGCTGGGGTACCTATAATATCTAAAAAAAATAAGGGCGCAGTTATAGAAGCTTGCACAGGGCGCGGAAAAGGCTATTTACAGCACAGCCCGCGGCTTGGTCTATTGGAATTTAATGAATTCCTTCATCTTTCGTATTTTATTATATTTTCAGTACATCAAATATAGTTAAATTCATTTACTCATGACAGTCGTTCAATTAAATTGTAGTGAAAATAGGATTTAGTTTGAAAGATGAAGGAAATTATTCCAAGTTCACACGGGCGAAGCCTCGGACAAAAGCCAGCAGTAGGATATAGACTGAATACAGTTCATATAAAATGATCATGGAACAAACGGATTAAACAAATTCCTTATCAATGTTTTCAATAGCTTTTACATGATCTCAGTAATTTTTCCTTTATTTATTTATTTCTTTAGATTATTAAACTTTTAATTATGTATTTATCTATCATTTTTTGGTTTAACTATATTTTTACAACTATCTAATAAAGTACACTATACTATTACAGTAGGGCAGACTGTTTTCTACACACGTCAGTATACATTCCCTGTTTGTAGTCCGATTGCGTTGACGTTTTTAAACGCTTATCAAATATGTAGTTCTAGAACTTCCTATTAATTCCAAATTGCTACCAAAACAGATAAATGCTCACCAAAATGCGTTTACAAATTTTCTTATAATTGTAGCTTTTTTATCTTTTATTTTGTGCTCTAAAATTATTTGAACCCCGGAAAAAATATATTCCATCCATTTTTTTTCTGTTATAGCTAAATAGATATTTCCAAAAAAATATTTTATGTTCGTCCTTATAATTACAATATCGACCTTATAATTCTATTTATACCAAATATATTATAACTTCTTTTCCAAAAGAAAAAATGGGTTAAAGGTTCTATCACAATCAGTGGTACCCAAAACGAATGCAGGAAAACTGTTCCAGATCAATTTATACATCGCATCAGCATATATAATTTTACCACTCCATGCCAGGTTGACCAGGTATTTCGTTGATGACATAAAGCGAAACTTAGGGTTATTATGATTACCGGAAACTTCAAACGGATTCACAAACATTACATTATTATTACAGATTCTAGAATCTACCTTGTTTGCGGCTTCGTTTTCCTTGCACCACATCAGAATCTGCATAAAGCAGGGGAGCTTCGACTATACTTGGACTGACCAAAGCTTCGTCGGGCATTGTTCGGGAGGTAGCTGTGCGGATTCTGGGGAAAGGTAAATGAATGTCTTTTGCTAATAACCATCACATTTTGGATACATTTTAAGTTTTGATTAAATATAAGTCAATAACAATTACAGATATTGGTATTATTGTGCATTATTTTAGTAAAATAAAAATTGGTGAGCATTTACTCGTTTTGGGAAACAAAATTACAAAAAGCCTGAAACCCGTACTTATTCCGAATTACCCATTTTTATTTTGGGATTTAGTGAGTTGTTTTATGGGAGCCTTATTTTGCTATCGATTTCATTTATTTAGGCTCCGTTTATTTATTAAGCACCAAGCACGAGGGTCTAAAAATTATTTTGATGAGCGCTTAAATTGTAGCGTGAAATAAAACGTGAGCGTTGTTCCGAGCTAAGCGAAATTTTCCCGTTAAAACTCGACGAAAATCTGTACTTAATTTCGACGACTGGCGGACTTAAACAGTCGGGCAGGTAAAAATTTTAAAAATACTTTTTAACATTCCATTTCTCTTCCTACACGGCCCCGATGAGTTTTCGGTTAACATGTTAAATGAATAGGCAGGATCAATTTACATGTATATGTGGATGGCAAGTGAATGAACCATATGTCACTTTTTTAACTTTAACTAATCGTGATATAGAATAACGGCATTATTAAATTATTATGTTCGACACATTGTAACATTTTTATCCTTTATTGTAAGTTTGAGGTGTTGAATTATTAACCGTCTATAATTTTCAGGATATTTTGAAGGATATTTTTTTAACCTACATCCCAAAATCGATATGAATTCGATAGCTTTTCTTTTAAGACAAAATCTGTAATTTTCTAATAACTTTCAACTACAAAATATTTAAGTAAATATTTTTCATAGACTATTTTATTCGACATACATTTTTTGTATTGTGTTAAGCTTACAAGTATGACAACTATGTTCAAGTACCTAATACATTAAGTATCGTAGCAATGACCTTCTATAATATACTTAAACTAAATATTCTGCATTGTAAGTATAACATTCTCAGATCGGTCGCTCACACGAAGGACGATTAAAAAATATAAATTTTGTACAACACCTTTTCACTGTCTTTTGACAAAATTCCCCATCTTCTTTGAATATACTAACATACGTAAGAAAATAAACAGTCCATCATGACAATTAAAGAGTTCCCAAAATTCACTCATGTTTGAATTAGTTCCGATCCCTCTTGACACAAAATATTCACTTATTTGGCGCTATAGGTGGCCTCTCATGCCAATGAGGACCCGAAAAACCCTTATTGTCGTAACGCGTCTCGTCTTTCTCGAAACAAAATACACGTAGTTCAAGATAGCTCCTCATGGATAATAGGTTAAAAATCATTTATTTTTATGATGCCTCGAACCCTTCCGAAAGATAATGAAACAAGATAATTGAGATATTCACCGACATGGTACGATAAATAGCGGGTTATGACAAGGGGCCTCCGAAACGTAGTGATTTTACAATCGACTCTCGACCCTTTAAACCAAAATACCCATATTTACATATATAGCACAATGTATAGTCCCTCAGGGCAAGGAGGTTCCAAAAACCATATCGATTTCGAAATGGTTTATCAGCTCCTCTCGAAACGAGATATTCACGTACGTGGCACAATAGATAGCTCCTCGTGTCAAGGAGGTCCTGAAAAATACACATTTCCGAAACGCCCTCCCGCCCGATCCATCAATCAGGCGGCGGTTTATTTTCCCCATTATTTTTATAGCGGCCGCGCGAACTTTCGACATCCACCGACATTAAATCATTTTTCTCTCTGAATCCGCGCAAATTGGGCCAAAAGGGAAGAAGAGAGACGAATAGCCCCAGCGAATTTTGTGCATTTGCCGGGCGAGATTGTTTTATCGTCGAATTTGTAATACAGAAAAATGATATTCAATGGTTCCATTTATAAACAAAGCATCAGGCATACCTACATGTGTTTCACGTAGCTCGAGTACAAAACACATTAATATCTTAAAACCCTGATTAAATAGAGATTTGGAAGTAATGAATTCATTATAAATAAATAATTATATAGTAAAATAAAAACGAGCTTCGAAACACTGATAACAACAAATAACGATAACGTAAATAATAAATGAGAATGATACGTACCGGTGTTTTACGTATTGGAATAGACACGATTAGATTGCTATAAAAAGAATAATAGCAATACTCTAATTTTGATGGAAATGATGAAAAATACAAAGAAGAAAGAAAAATGGAAAAATCAGAACATTTAGAAAATATAATTTCCTGTTTACGATAGAATTTGCACTTTCTTATTTACGCTTTTTAAACAGTTCGTATTTTTTACCAATAAGTGTGCTTAAATTGTTATTGATTCAAAGCATGAGGCAAATGTTGTGAGGTATCGTAAAAGCTCATGTTTTATAAAATTTACATCAAAATACGAAAAACACAAGACGTATTTCTGTTTAGACTTAAAAGGATAATTCAGTTATTTTATATTGTTACAATGATCAAAAGGGTTTGAAATGTTTGTTTTAATGTACTGTATATCTTCTTATATATATGAAAGAAGATCATAATCTTAAGCGTTTATTATGTCTCATGCGGATATTTAATCATGGATGAAATTAAGAAGAACTCATCTGTATAGGTATGTTGTATTATTATTGTGCCATCATCTTATTACTTCACTATTGAGCAGTATCCTCTCATATATATTTTATTGTTTTAGATCGAGGGCTCGTATTTTTAGCTCTCGACGCCGGCTGGGTGCAAATTCAGCGCTGATGACGACCATTGTCACCTAATCGGTGACCGTCAAGGGGTTAATGTGCCTCGCGGAAGCGAAGGCGCGAATGGTTTCAATTATCTTGTAAGTTTACAATACAGAATGACGAAATGAGTTGTGTGATTCTAAAGAATCCCTTGTATTAAAATAAAGTACTGGAAGAAATAAACTCTAGGATTGTAGTCTCGCGTTCAATTCCTTTATTGCTGTTTTTAGTATAATTTTTAATAATGCTGTTGCGAACTGCGTTATGAAACAATATCCGAGCCCCCCCTCCCCTGACTCCAACGGCCCTCCATGCCCGTCACCTAAACGTGTTTACATTTTAAGCGCTATTTTTGGGATAGAATAATTATTCTACTCCGCACTCAGAACTACCCTCAACCTGAACTAGAGTGAAATAAATCTTTGTTTGTATTGGTAATGACGTGCTTACGTCTTATACTTATTTTGCGACTTGACTTGGAATAGTTTCGAGATGGCTAGTCGAAGGAAATATTATATATATTGGAGTTCGAGCGCTGACCAGTCAGTTATATTTCTACAGTCAGTGCGTTAATAAGCCAAATGCGATCAACTACAAATGTTTAAGTGGTTTCGTAGCGTTTTATTGTATCTCAGCGGCTCTGAATTCCTGAATCTGAATACGCAGAAAAACCTTCTGCTTTTTTGCGTATTTGCTTTTTATCCCGTCTTAATCCTCTAAACTCTTAAAGGGTCATTACGTAACAATATCATAGAAAACCTTCCTAATTATGGGCCCATTGTGTAACTGGTTACATGTATTTACAATGTATCTATGTAAATAAAATAATTCCTTTGTATTTTATATAAACAATTGTTTTCAAAAACTCTCGAATCTCTGAAATGGAGAAATCAACGTAGATGCTAAAAAGCAAAATCACTGTTTGAGTCGTATTAATTAGAGAGGAAAAAATATTCGCAAAGTTTGATTAAATTTGAAAGTCAATTTCTAAGTTGAAAAAAAAGACATGATTTCGTGTTTGTGGGTCACTGTCTTATCGATTCAACAAAAATCATACACAAAGATTTTTATGAAATAAGTAAAAGTTATTTCGTTGAACTGTTTTTTAAATACTTATTTTAAAAAATAAACCTCATACGTACAGTAAATTGTTTTAGACACGTTTTACTAGATATATTTTGTAACAATTGCTTCAGTTATGAAAATCTTACCAAAAATGTGTATTAAAATGTATGAATAATAAAGTTAAGCATAGACATATTTTACATGACATGGCTACATCAAATAAGATCAAAGAAAATGCTCAATTTAATGCCCTTATAAGAGTTTCAGTGCAAAGGAAATTTCGAAGCGTTTACGAATATTTTGAAGTTTCAAAAGGCTTGTAATATTCTAACATATTACATTTTGTTGTGAGCACATGTGTAATACATTGATATTATAATTCAATTAATAATATTAAATAATATGATCTCTACTGGAAAAATAAGTATTTTTTTTGATATCCTAAAATACTATATTTTTTATTAACTTATTTAATATTACAAACAATTGTTAAGTTTCACTTGTTAGAATGGTCATTAGTTTATTGTCGTGGAATATATATAGCTTATATTTTGTAAACTAGTTTTGGTCAATAGTTGATTTTCGATCGAGTTAAACATTTACTATCTCGAATCAAGTTTCAACCGCCCCACTGATGAGGCAAACGCTCACACGATTTTTCGTTTCAAATTGAGGGACTGGGACTTTAAGCCTTCCACCTTGGCCCGATTGGGGGTCGCCAACGTCCGGGACCGACGTCTTAACGTCCTTCCCGAAGCGTGTGAGTGGTTTAAATTGACTTAAGTTAAAAACTCATACCGACGAGAGAATTTATCGCAATTCTTCCGTGGTCAGGATCGATCCAGTTACCTCCGGATTCGAAGGCAACGCCCATCACTGAGCCACGACCGTTCGTATCGAAGGTTTAGTATGCGCATGATTTTGCTTTTGGGAGCTGTCTACGTCCAGACGTCCAGATCAGAATATCCAATTGTGTTGCTAACAAAAAAGTTGTTTTTGCTATATCTGGTGCATTGACATACTATTTTAAAAGAATCTTGCTTTTAAGAAGAATTTCAATTCATAATTAAGGCTATACATTGTACATCTATTCGAAGATCGTTTGTAATTTTGACTGAAAGCGATTTCACAAAAAAGAAATACAAACAACCTATTAACAAAATAAGAAACAGAGCTTTCATTTAAAGCACAAGGAATTTCATTACTTAATTTGAGAGAGGAGACAGATTACCGGCCGGTAGCGGCGCAGACGCAACAAATGAAAGCATTACGCTAACAAACTCATACAAATGGCGTTGCCGGCTTACCGAATACAAATGGACAGGCATTTCTACTTAAACATGCTTACATATGAAGTCAGGCTGTTTCCCTGTTTGAAAAAGTTTTCTTTCTTTGAGCTTTGAACACACTATAAAAGCGTAAAAATCAAAATATGACATGATTTACATGCTACGTCGTACATATGTAGGTATTATCCGTATAAATAATATTTCACGCAGTTGTGATGGACGTATGCGCAGCGAGATAGATGCCTTTGAATACGAATACATAAAGTTGAAATCCTTAATGCAAAATAGAGGAATGTGTTTTAGTTGTGTTAGTTTTTATCTATCTCACTGCTGAAATATACCCAGCCACATTTTTCTTATTCTTAATTGAATATAGACATTAAGCCGTCCACTCTGGCGCAAGGCAAATTGGGGGCTAGCTACAGCTTAACGTACACGAGGCACGAAGTAAGTGATTTAATTTGATTTGGTAAGGGATATAATGACTTGTAATCGCACCCGAAAACCAACTAGTTCGTAGCCGATTCTCCTAGCCACTGAATCATCGCCATTTCCGTGTGTTTTTAACTTAAAAAAATTAAAAAACTGCCTCTTACATTGGAGAAAAAGTTGGATTATCGGTCGTGGACGTTGTCTCCGACGAGCGCTACGTCTACCTATACCAGCCCAGCCTGGTGGGTTTAAGGTGGACGCTTACTCCCACCAGGAATTTTAAAACTTATGCAGAGGCGTGATAAAAAAGTGGTATAAAATATAACTGCTGGTACTCAGCGCCTATCCTGAGGTAGAGCAATAGGAGCTATATTTATTAGCACCAGAAAAAAAGGGGTCAAAACGACAAATGCTATAATAATTTAGATTGAAAAAAAAAATGTTGACGGTAAATATTTAGAAGCGCGGAATGCGTCCTTATTGATTTGATTTGAATAAAAAAAAATGTAATATCTTGCAATAAAGGTTCAGTTTTGAATAAGTCAAAAGAGTTGAACCGTGTGAACACATTAGACATTTAACTCTCTCGTTTATTACAAATTAAGGTCGATTGACTTAGAAAGTTGGAATAACAAAAGTTCAACAATAATTTTTGAAGTTGAAGCACACACACACACACACACACACACACACACTCACACAAACAGGCGCGCACACACACACATACAAAAAATAAATAAAAACCGCATTCAAAAACCTATTTAAAAAAAATTTAAAAAGACTCCAAAAACAAGATAAATCAGGCACAGCTCTGTCATCTGTCTTGATGCCTTTTTAATTTAATTTAATAATAATAAAATTAATTCCTCTGTTCAGTGTTTCATTAAGTAGAATCCAATTGAATGCCAATCGGCCTGATTTATAATCAATGCATTTCTGACGATCTTAAATATTTGAATTAATATTATTATGGACAATTCTTAGAAATAGCGGTAATTTTTATAGGCATTGAAAAGAGCTTTGACAGATTCTAACAACCAAGACATTTCGAATCCTATACTATGATTAGCAACATCTAATAAATTTATATTGAAGTCTCTAAATATTACAATATATTTGGTTGTGCAACTGATTTTACATAAGACTCGATTCATAATCGATTCAAATAAGCCACATAAGAAAAACGAGTAGGTCCGTATACTCTCATCACAACAAACCATTTGAGTTCCACACAGACTATTTCAACAATTCGCTTAACGAAGAAGTACCTAAAAAGTAATTAGTTTTTCCTTAAATTGTTTAATAAAACTTTTCACTTTTTAATAATTATAAATTAAGCTCGTATAGAAAATCTGCCGCACGTATATATTGGATCTTCGCTTATCTTATCTTTATCTATCCCACACTTTATGCCTAAATACTTCAAAATTATATTTCCTTTTTTAAGATATTGTTGTCATTGAAGATGGTGATCGAAATCGGGTTCAGATTCAGGGTTAGAACCGCACTGAAGTATTGTATGTCAAAACGGGAGTTGAGATTTGGATTAAAATAAGGATCCTAACCAGAAAAGGTAATTTGTTAGAACAGCACGCGGACGCCGCCACGGGCGACATTTACTACCACAATGTATGCAAAATGGTATTAATATAATGTAGCATAATACCTCTTGTAACAAGTGCCAAAGACATAACTTCGTTAATTAAATTTTCGTAGCTTAATCACATACGCCTCATATCTCCTTGACTTCAGACTTTCTCCGGCGTACTAAAATTTCTGAAGCACGACTTCAAATGAGGTTTTCGGTCCAAATATTAATTTTCTGGCATGATTATAACGTATAGACTTAATGCGTTTTAGTCGTTCTCGAGAAGTTTTCCTCGTATGCGTTACGCGAGCAGAGTGTTATGTTAAGGCCACACCGCATTATTTTCTCACAAGACGATTACTGCGATAATAAATAGCGGAATAATTTTTTTCAACTCTTGTTATTAAATATAAAAAAATAAAGATAACAAGAAAAAAAAATGCTATCAAAAACATCTTTACAAAAATTAGGAGCTTGTTGAGTGTGTGCAAGATAAAAATATGCCGCATGTAGTTGAGTCCCGTTTTCATCATTTGGCATCTTTTGCTTTGCTTCTATTGTCATAGATTACAGAGAAAACATACAAATTTATATTATTTGTTTCGTAATTAGACAATTATATGTAGTAGAATTTTAAGCCAACTTTAGCACTTTAATTTTTCTTCCTCTTCTGTATAATAACATACCTACTTACTTTCTGTTATGATTATTATTACAATGTTTAAGTCATAATTGAAAATAAAATACAAAACATGTAACAATTTCTTCTTTTAATACCAATATCGGCAGTGCATAATTAATTTACGCCGAAGATAGTAGGCGTCCGCAATTACTCATAAGTAAATATTGAATTTCATCTGTTTACTTTAAATTAGGTTTCGATCTCTATTGCGATACCAATCTCATAAGTTTCTGAAAAAAACATCATAGACTTCAACTTGACATGGCTTTAATATACTTTTTTGCTTTTTCGATATTCTCAAGATATTCCGTTTTGGTTAATTTTATTTTGGCCAAGTGCATATATGTTTCAGGTTCCTTTAAGTGTCCTATTTCTCGCGGAAAGGGTTTGTATCAAAGGAACCATATTAATAAAACGGCATTGGTTGAAAACCGAAGAAAACAAAATTTTGCATGTTTTATAAATTTTGCGACGACCGCAGTTGGAGCGGCTCCAAATAGGACCGAAACGAAAACTGTGTAAATGCGATTTGTTACAGAAATAGAGGCTGTAAACGGTTGGTTTGTTAAATTGTGAATTTGTGGTTAGATGGTATTGCTTTTGGTCTATAAAATTGGAATACAATTTAATTATCGAAATTTAATTAAATTTGTCTTACTTGTTAATTAAAGTGTATTTAACTTGTAAATATTCTTTGATTAATATATTTTCATTTATTTATTTTGAAGGTGTAAATATTGCATTGTACATTTGAAGTATTAGAGAAATAAAATAATGTCCTGTACTAATATAGTAAAAAAGTGTAATAATAAAGAATATTACTTAAATTAGTTTAATGTGACAAGTGTTTAGATATTTCCTTAAAAAATTGTTGGCTATATATGATTGTAAAGAAATAGAGAGTTCAACTACAAAAACTACTTTATAAATTGATACATATTTGATATAAAGGCAATTTTGAAATAAATTTTTACATTAGAACTAACTCATAAAAGTTATGTTTTCTTATAAATCGATTCAAAAAGAGGTCGTGAAAGAGGCCCTTAATCTGATTTTCATTAAATGTCACAGACATGTTCAAAGAATGTGCTCTACCGCACAAGCTTGAAATGATAATCGCATTAAGTATCGATGCTGGAGCTGTATATTATATTGGATCAAAGATTTTAGCTTATGGTAGAATTAAATGTATGAAGTAAAGTATTTATTACTACATCAAAATTAAATTGTATTAATTAATATTTTCATTTTATAATTTACAATGCGCGGGAAACTTCGTTTCAGTCAGACGTCTAAAATACCTCAAACTTTAATTTTTCATGAGTTACTTTTTTAGCTTCATAACCAATTTCGATAGTGGCATTGAAGAAAAGTTGTTTATATATATTTATGCCTAAAGTTTTCAAGATTATTTCAATATCGTTTTACAATGCTAAAACGAAACACTGTGGAAGTGATACGTAAAGTACAAAGGAAATTACGTAACAAGAAACACTATACGGAAAGAAAAACCACATAAAAGTAGCCCAAAGGGACTACTTGTTAGGCATTGGTCCAATTCTCTTATTTCTTGCAATGAACTCGAGAGGTTAATGTTTATTGCTAGGGTATCCAGAGTCTAGATTAAGGAAAATAATCTAGGTCTCGAATAAAGTATCTCACGGACTTGACTAAATTTGTAAGTGTTTTGGAATTTTTTTACAAACCTATTGAATGGATTTATGGAGTTTATTTTTATCGAGCTTAACGTTCGGTTTCATAATAATGAATTTTATATTTAACTCACGTTATGTTAAATATGGTATTTTGATTAGTCGTTAGAAATGTGCATATGTTTCATTGTGGGTCAAAATTAATGTTGTATCGTAAACCATTTCAACGGAGGTGAATGCGAAGACGGAGGTACAAAACTAGACCTTTATCGAGGCGGAGATGGAAAGTTCTCTATATTTTTCTTTATGCATAGATTTTGAACACCTTTTTTGATGATGATGTTTGGTCTTTTCTTGAATAGTTCTTAAAACTTCTTCGTCATCATACAGTTGAAATAAGAATAACTACTATCGATATACATTGATGCTTTATATTTCGTATTCCTACATGTGTACAGGTAAGCCCTATCAAATATAAAGTAATCACAAAAAGAAACGTTTAACATTGTTTAACAGTCATAAATGTAACACGAATCGTATTAGTTTGTAATGATGCTATATGCAATAAACTGTTATATTGATAGAGAAAATCGATATCTCAAAAATGTTATACGGCGCTGTTATCATTATTCAGTTATTAGCTCTCTACCCTCACTGTCATACACGTAGACCAAGGAATGTGGACTTTATCTTTTATATTGATCAATCTTACTGTCAATACCGACCTCGTTACGCTTTTAACTTTAGTTTTCGCACTATTCCTTATATCGATGCCCATCTGATTCTTACCGATTCTAATTCTAGTCCATAGTTCACACTCATTTCCCGGCTCCCGTTCTCAATTTCGGTTCCGGTTCCAGCTCTCGATTCTTCTCTCCGAACTGAATTCAATTTTGAAACTATCACCGGTCACACTTTCGATTTATATAAAGTCGGAGTAGATGCTAGTATGGAAATAAAAGATATATATATATATATATATATAGCTGTTTGTGAGTGATATTTCGTTTATAATTGGTCTAGTAGTTTTATTCAATAGTACAAATACGCAGAGAAATTCCGGGACAAATGCTAGTAGATACATTAAATACTCTCGCGTATGCAAACGCAGTGTCATCGTCAGTCGCAATGACTGAAAGGGACAAGTCCCGATATATCGAAGGTAACGTAATTACTAGAGTGGAGTACAGGTTCTAGTCTGGATTAAGAGTGACAGGAACGTAGAGCCAGCCGGGGCCTTATTACGTAAAAGTAGAAATCGATTGCGATTCCGGAATCGATTTACGAGTCAAAATTGTTAGGTATAAAAAAATGTTATTCTTATACGCAATTTTTAGTGACTTTAAAGCGTTAGATTAAATTAAAACTTTGCCATTTAACGAGGATCGATGGCTGTACAATAATATGGTATAATTGAACTGATCTGATGAAGGAGCCAGAAGGTAGACACAGGAATTCTATAACGGATTGACATATCCTAGTCGTGTTTAAGCTTGTTAGAGTTGTCTTGAGATGTACTCTCCACCATGAGTGATTTTCAGGGTTTGATGATGGAGCCGGAAGGTAAGCACTAGTATTCCATAATAGAACAACGTAACCTAGTCGTATGTGTTTTTAATATAATTTTTTAAGTGCACTTTGGCCATAATTGGCTTTCAGAAGACTCTGTGCCGGTGCCAACAGTCGGGTTCCATCATCAGACGATGATGGAGCCCAACTGTTGGCACCAGAATTAACATATCATGACGGAACAATATACCCTAACCATATTTGGGCTTGTTGGAATTGCCCTAAAATGTACTTTGACCACGATTGATTTTCAAAGTCTGATGATGGAGCTTCCAAACTTCCAGCTCCACTATCAGACCCTGAAAAACAATTATGGTCAGAGTGTATTCCACGAGAATATCAGCAAGTCCAAAAACGGCTAGACGGCGAGAGCGTGATTTTCGAACAATTGCGGAATCGCGATCCCTAACGGTTTTTGATTTCAAGTATGCGATTAAATTTCATTTTGATAATTTAGTGATTTCATTGTAGAGGCAACACTGTAGAAAGACACTTAGCGTTTCGAAATATCAAGTTGGGAATTACTAAAATAATTTTAAAATCATGCGAAATCAGAAATCGATTTCTTTTAGGTAATAAGGCTGCCAGTATTCGTGCAACCTTTACCCGAAAACTGGAGTTAGGACAGGTAATGGATATTATAATGTGTCAATAAATGTAGTGGGAAATAGCAAGTTTTTCCGGTTTATCTTCCGTTCTCCGTTTTCTTCGCTTGATGCAGTGCATTCAATGTTTGTTTCTTGAAATTAGTGTGTTTATCCTCAACGTTTTAGTTTCTACATTGCTCTATGCTAATATGGCCTATTCTTTTTGGTTCCTGTTCTAATAACTGGATACGTGGTTTAAGAAATCCTTCTTTCCTAAATTTGTTTTTTCCATTCATCTTTAATACATTATTTTCTTTACTCAGTATAAACTTTTGGTGTTAGTGAGAGTTGGTAGAGTTCGTCCACAGCCTTCCTAATACCTAATATGCTTTTTGCTTCTTAGTTCCTCTTGTAATAACTTATATGTATTCACGTGTACACAAGAAATCCGAAATAAATTTGTTTCTCCCATTAATCTTTTACTTTTCATTTTCTTCATTTCGCGCATAGCTTTTAGTGTCCTTTTCTGGGAGTTAGTATAGTTTATCCGTAGCCTTTTTAATTTCAGTTTTGTTCCGAGTCAATGTGACCCATTCTTCCTGGTTTCTATAGCGATAGCTTAAGTCTTCTCAAAGCTATATCTTCCACGTATAAATAAGGCGTCCAATTTTTCCCTTTGTTGTAGTATAGAAATCTTAGAAAATTAAAGTATGTGGATTTGATCTCTTCTTAAAAGATGACCGTAGTAGCATATTCTTCTGAGCTTGATGATTTTAGTAATTGTTTTTCCTTAGAGAATTTCTTCTCTTTTCAGTCTAGGTCAATTTCTTGCCACTTGAGTAGCATGTCTTTCAAAATCTAACTTTTATACTGTCTCAGACTTTTTCTATTTGATCTGATTAGCACTTCTATGTTCGGACCGTATGTCATGGACAGAGAGATCACCATTTTGTAAATCAACTTGGCGATTTAAGAATGCATTTTGTTTTTTTTTTGATGAAGGAAATGAGTCCTTTTACATTGCGGATTTCTTGTTTGCTTTTTGTCTTTATTGTATTCCTCCAAGGTAGCTCTTACGTCTGGTACGTCCCCAGATATTTAATTATGTCCATAGGAGTTATTAGGACTCTAGTTATTTTCTGTGTCTGTTTGGGTGTACTCTTGTTGATTAGATCTCTTCATTAGCTTTAGTTTCATTTGGTTTTAAACCTACTGATATTAAGAGTTCTTTTAAGTTGTATCATATTGGTGAGAACTGTAATGTTATTGCCTATAATAATAATGTCGTCTTCGAATTAACGGGGAAATTGATTTCTCTATCCTGGACCAACCTTACCACTGACTTAAGACGTCAGTACAATAGCAACAAACCTAGGTGAGAGTGGACATTCCGGTTTGACTCCTTTTCCTTTGGTAATACTTTGAGTTTTTTGTTTAAATCATGGAAGTGATGTTTGTTTTGTGTGACAAAACATTATTCTGATAGTTAAGTAGTATTGATCGTTGTTCTCAGAATGTTATATAGAGCACAAAGGTCTACCAAAACAAACGCTTTTTCTATATCGAGTTGTAGTACATATAAGAGCTTATTTGCCTTCCATTTTTTATTCAAAATTCGTCGAACTACAAATATCTGATCGTCTCTAATTTATACCTCATAAAAGCTTCTTGATGATTGCCCATAGACTTGATTTTTTCAACTAAAAGTTTTAAGAGGGATGAATTATAAACTCGGTAGTCTGCATTGCAGAATGATGTCTTTCCGTAATTGTTTAACAAATCGTGGTCTAATTTTTTGGGGATTATAATTTGAACTGTTTCCGTGCATTCTTGGAGAAAGGCTTTCATATGCTTTTCTGATGATTTTTGTAACTTTTTCTAAAAATATTTCTGACGCATGCTGGTACAATTCAGTCATAATTTGATCAAAATTAAATAATTTGTTTGATGATTCGTCAGGAGACGGTGTTTTAATTGTTTCTTTGTCAGTTAGTGACATTCTGAAATCCGGGCTTTTTCTTTGTGCATTTCATCCAATCCAAGTAGATATCGGTATAAATCGTTTTAGCTGTTTCCTTTCAGCCTGCTTTTTGAAACTTCTGAAAAATTAATATGACAATTTCATTCATTGGGATCTGCAGACTCTGTGCATCTGTGAAAAGAAGAGTAGGCATTTTTCTTTGTCTTCTTTTTCTTGTACATCCAGTACTTTTTTCCTGGCGTCCTAGAAGTATTGTATTATATAAAACTGTATCATAACACGATTACCGTGAAAATAATAATAGTGGAAGACAATTCGTTAAAAGTGTTTTCAAAAATTGGTTTCTACACGTAGACAAAACGACAAGGTAACAAATCATTACATGTCTCAATCATATGTGACGAGCGAGCGCACGGGTCAAGTACACCCTCTTTATCCTTAACGTTCATAACCTGGTTTTCACCTGACCCCACTGTATATTATTTTCTATGGTTCCATGTAACACTCGCTTTGATGTGTTTCGCAGGTTCAGTGTGTGGCGTTGCATCGCTCACGATGTAAAAATATTAAAAAAATCTCTGTCATAACTCCGTTAAAAATTTGCGGAGGCGGACATGGAGGCAGAGGTACGATTTTTTGTGGAAGTTCTGTATTTGCGGATGCGGAAACGAGATTCGTTACAATGATAATTAAAACCGTGGAGCTCGTGGTAGCTAAAATTACTATAGTCATTCATTTAAAGCTTGTATTGGGGTGTTTACGCTATTGGGTTGTGCTTACGATTTTGATCCAGCTCGAGGAAATCATTATGGCTCACCTGTCTCGCAGAAATTGTTATAAAGTGCAGTAGATTTTGAGAAAGGCCTCAAAAAATAATACGAGTGTGCAGCTTTTATATCAAATCGGCCTTCGCATAATACTTTATATTATTGATATTTTCTACTTCAGTCCTTACATTAAAGGATTAATTTACTTTATATCATTATATAAAGTAAATTAATGCTTAATTAACTATATATTCTATGAAAGTCTTGCAAACAAAAATTTTGTAAACGTAGAGATTCAAACGCATTACAACCAATCCTTTTACCACAAAGTTGATTAATATATTCTTGCTTACGTAATGAGCTAATTAATCAGACCGAGACAACTCCGGTTCTGTCTTATAATGAGCTGGGATCATTAGCGGAGGAACACTTCACTGCCAGAAGAAGCGTCCTTCTCTTTGGAAATTACTTTTTTCTATTACGGTGTTATTAGGGTTCTGTATCTCAAAAGGCAAAAAAGAGTAAAAAAAAATGAAAGAAATATAAGAACAACAAAAAATTAGAATTTTTTGTACATGAACATTTATTTTGAATTTTATGATTAATAAAAAGTTAGTGAAAGCTAGTTTTATAGTTAGTTCTAAATTGGCAAAGACATTAAAACCATTTGTAGAAGGAGAATTTATCAAGGAGTGTATGTTAAAAGTTTATGTAAGAGTGTATGTTTTGTGACCTGAAACGAAAAATTAATTTGAAAATATTAGTTTGTCAAGACGACATGTCCGACGTATATAAATGATGGTTAATAATATAAAAACAACATCTATTGACCATATGGCTAGTTTTGAATAATTTTCCATAGCATTAGACGAGAGCACCGATTTGTCTGACACAGTTCAACTGGCTATATTTATTCGAGGTGTTGATAAAAAGTTCACTGTTACTAAGGAACTGATTGCTTTACAGCCGCTAAAAGGAACCACTACAGGAGAGTAGGTACATTTTTAATGAAGTTTAAAAGGTATTTATAAGTTTTGGCTTGTCATGGTCAAAATTAGTTGGAGTGGAGTATGTACAGATGGTGTACCTTCTATGGTCGGCTTACGTAAAGGTTTCATCGGAATTTTTAATGATAAAGCAACTAAATTAAATGTGCAAAAACATGATATAATAGTCCTTCATTGCATTATTCACCAACAGTACTTGTGTTCTAAGTCAATCGACTCCAGAATGTTATGAATGTCGTATTAAAAATTATCAATTTTATTCGATCCTGAGGACTTAGCCATCGTCAGTTTAAGGCGTTTTTGGATGAAATATCAGCCGAATATAATGACGTAACATATTATTATGAAATCTAAGCAACGGGAAAATGTTGAAATAGTTTTACGAGTTTAAAAATGAGATAGCAGATTTTATGCAAATAAAGAATAAATCACTATTTGAATTGAGTGACTCGAAATGTAACAGCATTTTTACAGGCTATTTGAATGATTTAAATTTGAAACTTCAAAAACAAGGACAGTAAGTAAATGATTTGAATAGCCATTTGAAAAAGTTCCAGAACAAAATTCGTTTATGGGAGGCAAAGATGCTGTCTGGTAACAGTTACCTCTCTGTACCCTCTCTGCGTATGAAGATATTGCTTATGATCAATACTCTGAAGAACTGAAGTTACTGTCGAAACAATTTTAGAACACGTTTAGCGATTTGAAAAACATGGAAGATTGTTTCAATTTATTTGCTACTCCAACAAAAAGTAATGTAAAAAATGCTCCAAATACATCCATCCATCCATCCATCCATCATATTAGACATAACACTACCTAAGGAATTCTAAAGAGACTGAAACAGGTAAAAATCTGAGGGTGCAAGGTCAGGAATATGTAGTGGATGCATTAATATTTCCCAACTGAACTCTCTCAATATTTGTTAAGTGTCTAAAAATGTGTGTGCACTAGTGCTATCATATTGAAAACTCACACTCTTTCTGTTGAGTAATTCCGGTCATTTTTTCTCAACTTCTTACTTAAATGTCAGTAGGTGTTGGCAGCAGTAATCCGAATTAATGGTTTTGCCCAGCGGTAAAAGCTCATAATGAATAATGCCCTTTCAATCCTACTATTACACATAGCATAACATATTGCGAGTTAATCCGGATTTCGCTATGGTCTGTGGAACTTGCTTGCCTTTTGACCATTATCTTTTTCACATGTTCCTGTCGAAGGTTTTTTCATCACCACTGATCAATCTTTTCAATAACGTCCCGGTTTCATTACGTTTCAATAAGGAGTCGCAAAGGAGTACAAGATGCATTGGATTCCTTTAAGTGACCTTGTGTGGGAACCAAGTATCGAGCTTTTTTATATGTCCAGCTTTTTTCAAATGGTTCAAAGCCGTTTAGTAATCAATCACCAGCTTTTCAGCTATGTCCAAAGAACTAATATGTATTTCTTGCTTTTTTTTCAAAATTGACTTTATCCGTAACAGGTCCACCAGAGCGAAGTTTATCTTTGATATCAAAATTACCGGACTGAACTGGACTTGAATCAGTTTTGTGCTACTGTTATCGACATCGACTTAGGTCCATAAACGTCACTATTTTTTAATTTTTTTTCTCATCTTTGTCTCATTTTTCCTTGTTTTTTTGCAAGAAAACTTCAAAATGTATCGAATATTTACGTTAGATTCACACATTTTGATGGAAGGAAAACCATGAAAATGGCGGGACACCGTTGTTGCTTTTTATTTTTCTTTTTTTTTAATGTCATCTATGTAATGGTATCAAAACCAGCCAGTTACAAACAGCACTAACAACGAGATTCAACTGCAACATCTTACTTGTATAATACAAAAAAAAAAATACCCTACCTAATCTTGTACTTGTAGTTGCGATATGGACGCGCTTTGCGCAATGGTTACTTATATTGTTAATTTCAAACTTTACAACATAGTAATCAAAAGTAATTAACAGAATATTAGCTGTCGAGACACCGAGGATATCCCGAATGTTTCTACACATATTTAAGTTATTATGATATCGTAGTCTACCTACTCAAAGTCAATAAAATTAACATGCACATTCGTACATAGGCACATTTACGCTCTGGGTAAAATTAGAACATACTTACACATATTCTTTCGTATCAAATATTATAGCAATCATAAGATAATTATTATACAGTATTGAAAGATTTAATTTTAGTTTTTAGGTCATATAAAAGATATTATTATTGGAATTTATTTCATAGTTATATTAAATCTTTCATAAAGTTACTTGACTGTAGACCTGTATAACCAAAGAATTTGCTAAATATTTTTATTGTATGTCCACAACGATTTTTTTTCAATTTCATGCGAACTTAAAAATCAAAGTATTTTGTGAAGTACTTCTTCTTACTTTCGTCTTCTTCTTCATATTTGAAAAATTATAGAATAATATTTAAAAGTTAGTACGACAAAAAAAGTTCAACCTGAGCCGTGTTCAAAAGTCTTAAAGAATCAGTTAAGACGGATGAAAAATTTCGGATAATTTATTATATTTTTTAATCCAATGCGGTGGATGGACGGGCGAGTGAAGCAGCTTCATTCGCGCAGATCCGGTATCCAAGAACTTACAGCTAATTTGACAGTTGACGTATAACGCACCGGCCAGCCAATATTGGTACCTAATTTTCTTGAGATTTTATTAACCTCAAGTTCTCTACAGCTGTTTCTTCTATGACGGTAGAAAATACTCAAACTTGTAGGAGTTGTGTTGTGAATTATTTTATACTGGCTTTTCGTCCGCCGCCTCTCCCGTGGCACACAGAATATATGTTCTTTCATCTTTTACAATGAATGATTATGGTGTCAAGCTCAATCGGTCCCGCATTCCATTTTCGTCCCGGTGCTTTTCCGAATTTCGATCCCGGCCAAGCTTTCAATTCTAAATCCGATCCTACATTCGGTTTCGTTCTCGGTACCGTTCTAAATTTTTCTCGTTTTGCAATAAGACGAGCGCCTTGTGATCAGAAGGTCGAGAGCAGGTTTTTTTAACTTCCCGCTAAGAAAATTGAAAATTTTCGAAAATCGGGAAATTATTGGTTTCTCCCGTTTTTCGAAATAAAGTTTTCATCAGATCTTGACATTTTGAGGGTCCTAGGAAGCTCCTGACGATTTTATGATGGTGTCTGTATGTCCGTATGTATGTGTGTGTGTGTTTGTGTGTATGTGTGTGTGTGTGTTTGTGTGTATGTGTGTGTGTGTGTGTGTGTGTGTGTGTGTGTGTTTGTGTGTATGTGTGTGTGTGTGTGTGAGTGTGTGCGTGTGTGTGTGTGCGCGTGTGCGTGTGTGCGCGTGTGTGTTTGCGCGTGTGTGTGTGCGCTTGTGTGTGTATGTAAACCTCTTATAAATTTTGAACGGCTTGACCGATTAGAACCAAACTTTGGAATTCTATTTTTGTTCTGTTCTGAATTTGGAGTTCTATTAAACTTAAATTTTCTAACAATTTCAACCAATTCAGAGAGATAAATTACAAGGAAAACTATGATTTTTTTACGTGTTTTTTTTTGGAATAACCTTTAAATGGGCTAACTGATTCCAAAAAGTAATCAGCTCTTAACATTAAAAAACCACGTCGTTCGACGCCAGGTTGCTCAAAATCGGTTGATTCGTTCGCGAAATATCGTGAACGAAAAAAATCGCATAAAGTGATTTTTTCAAAATGCCCTGAAATTTTGTACCTAATTAAAAATATGTTCTGAGTACTTTTATAGAATATAAAAACTTACGTCGATCACCACCGGGCCAGTCAAAATCGGTTGATTTGTTCCTCATATATCGTGAACGAAAAAATCGCAAAAAGTTTTTTTTTAATAATCCAAAATTTTGCTTCTAATTAAATGCATGTTGTGAATTATTTTATAGAACTTATAAACCTGCTTTGATAGTCGCTAGTTCAGTCTGCATCGATGAATTTGTTCAAGAGATACATAAAATAAAAAAAAAACTTAAATTCTGTAACGGTTCAAATTAGCATTCTCAAAATTTTTTACTCAAAAGATCAGGTCAAGTATTGTATATTTTAGAGTGTTTCGAACTCGAAAATAGCGGGAAGTTTCAGGGTTGACCTACAGAATTTCCGCGAGTTGACCTAATGCGAGTTGGTAACTAAAATGAGTGATTTAATTAAGAAAGAATGTTTTAAAGTAAAATAAGCAAGACTAATCTCATGGTGTTTTGAACGAAGCGATCGAATGCGGTATATAAATTATAATAGGTAGGCTAGGAGTAGGTGGCATAAGAGGCATTCGGCCTCCGTGCTTAGTTTTGCGAATGTGGGCTCGCGTTCTATATAAACTTCGATTATGAAATTTATATACAAGTATATATAGTAAAACATAGAGAAGTGTAGACGCGGGCTGATGCCCAAAGTGCACAAGCTTCGATATTGATAGAAAAGTGCATTGTTATAAGTAATACGATAGAAAGACCGTACTGAATTTCCTGAGGAGAGATATTGAAGAACCGTTCAGTAAACGGATCAGGGTTTGCGTTATCTTTAATTTAAATAATTGAATTCCTGAACTTCATCAGATATCTTGAAGGATACCGCGCCCCAGAGCTGCGCTCCACAATATATATAAATAGAAAGCGAGAAAGTCGAACAAGTGAAAGTGTTTTTGGGAACTTTGGTTGCCTGTTTACAAATAATGGTAAACGTGAGAGATGCACTGAGAGGAGAGAATAAAAGTACAAAATCAAGTAACTGAGGGCTTTGCTTTTTGCTATTATGATTAGTAAAATTGCGTTGCGACAAGTGCTTTTGGTTATTCATAAAAGAATCCTGTTACCTGCGATAATAGTAGTACAATGGTAAATGTATGTATGGCAGAAGAAAAATGAAAGTAAAATTGATGCAGTGGAGATACGATCATTGCGTTATATGTGTGGAATGTGTTTGATAGATAGATGTAGGACAGTGATGTCAGGGAGCGGTGCAATTTGAAAGTAGATATAGTGTCTAGAGTAGAAAAAGATGTATTGTGGAGGTTCGGTCATTTGGAAAGGATGAATGAAAGCCGACTGACAAAACTAATCTATAGAACAAATATGGGTGGTGAAAGGGTTGGTAAGGGTCACCTTAGAAAATCCTATGCAAACCAAATTGGTGGCATATGAAAAATAGTCAAATTTTAAGCGCCCGAAACCTACGAGCTTCCATGAAAATATTGATGGATGTCAGTGAAACAAGAGGTATGTGTCAGATCGTACCATGTGGAATTCTTTATCTCTGCCTACGCTATATAGGAAATAGGAGTGAATTTATTATAACGATATACATATAATAATTCCACAATAATAATAATAGTTATATAATAAACATATACTAATAATTATTATATAATAATTACACAATAATAACAATTATACAATAAATACATAATAATAATTATTATTATATAATGATAATAATAGTCAAGTAGCTATAAGGTAAAAGACAACTACTATTTCTTTTTTTTTCAAAACAGATTACAGAGCTGTTTTATTGGGAAAGCACTGCATAACATCGAATTATGATTAAAAATGTGTAATAACTCCTAAAATGAATAATAACTCCTAAAATGAATAATATTCACTTAATTGACTTTGTTCCTAACCGGAGGTAAAATTTAGAAGAGTCTAATAAAGTTGTTCGAAAACACAAGATATATTTTAAGGCGAAATTGAGTTCCGAAGTAATTATAAACGTCGAATACGTTGACATTCGTTACAAAATAATCTCGAGATTTCTCTACTTAGCATATTTATTCAGGGTTGACGATTTAATTTGCAAAAAATGTTACCGTGACTTATTAATTATTATAATATCTATTTTGTTTTAACTTACAAATATGGAAAACTTCGTAGTTTTTTTGATGAATGCTCATGGTAACATTTGAAATATAAGCAATATAGAGAAACCTTTGTTGTCTACTAAGTATATAATTACCAACCATCTACTATTTATTCAACGTCATTTGCATTTTCATATAAAATAAAGTTTTATGTCTACATCATAAGAGTAACTGAATTCAAACTCAGTTTATTCTTCATTTCTATTATTTTTTCTTTGATTATTCTCTAGTTGACATTCTGAAAATTTGTAATTTTTGCAAATGACTTAAGTCCATCTGTGAGCACATATAAGTTGAATGTAAGCACGATTGATAAGCTGTCATATTTAAATACACTTGGGCCGGAATCATTGCAATATTCCAATAGTCATTTCAATATTCAATATTAGTAAAATGATTCTAAAGAAAATGGCTAACAACGCAACTATAATTTATTAGGGCACGTGGAACAAAAAAAAAACAGTATGTGATATTCAAAAAAATAATTGCACCAATTGCATTAGAATACCAGTGGCACTTTCGTTGAATAAACATTGATTTATTAAGTAATAAAAGCCGAACAAGGTGAAAGTCAGACTTCTGCATCTAGGGTTCTGTACCAAGGAACTAAATGTCAAGAAATTTGCAATGACGCTTAGCTTCATTAAGAAGAGTATCGTATCACTCCGTATAAATTTGAAAAAAATAGTTTGTAATTACATGAGGTCGTATATGTGTTTGAATAACGAGTACTTGTATCAAAAAACCACGTACGTACTCAATCGGGTCGAAGAGCAGTATGTGGCTGTTGACGATTGAGAAGTGTGAACATCTAAAGAAACCCGTGTACAGATTTCGATAAAAAGAATTTATTCTGAATTTGTTTTTAAAGCTCTATTACCGCGATCGTTGGAAAGTTAGAAGAGGAGCGACAAAGTTAACAACTTTGAAAGCTTATAAACTGTACAATACACATCTCAGAGTAAATATCATTTTAGGATCTTTAAGGAATTTTTATACACAAAGATAATTACGTCCTTTTAAGAAAGTGAATGAAAAAAATTTTCAGTTACTCGACTTTGTGTATAAAAGTATTTCCAACTTTGTTTTCTAATATCTTTCTATAATTTTAGTATGATTCAGATAAGACTCGTTTAATTTTATCAGAATACACAGAAGAATCATAGATTTATGAAGCTGCGATATGCGGACGGATGGAAATATTGACAGACAGAAGAGATCTATTTTAGGCATTGCATACAAGACTATACAATTACGGTAAGAGAATGTCTCTTGTGTAGCTAGTACGAGGTTGTCTGTATCACATTCACTATTTTTCAAGTGAAAGTTCTTTAGCTGCGATAAAGCAAACAACTTCTGCTTACCTAATTTCAACGGGCACTTGCAAGGAAAACGTAAAAGAATAACTATTTTCACTATCAAATATGTCACACGTATTCTATGTGCCATAACCTAAGAAGTTTTATGAATAAAGTGCGACAGTGTGGTGCATTTTCATTATCACATCGAGAGCTGATGTTAAATGATCAGAAAATGCAGTTATTTCGGTCAACGGTTCATGCGTGCCATCAGTTAAATATTCTGCCCTTTCATCTTCAACAGCGAAGGTTCTCCCGCACGCGCCGCCCCTGCCTCCGCGGCCGCCGGTCTCTCGCCGGCCCTCAGCGAAGGCTATCGATCTCGCGCGCGTCGCGGTGGGGCTCTGTTAAATTAAAACGTGAAGTCGACCGAGCGCTTGCCGCCCCACTCGAAAATTGTTTTAACTTTACCAATTAGCTGCAAAAGTTTTCTATGCGGTTTCATGTGGTGACAATCGGATTTTCAGCGAAATATCATCAGATACCAAAGAATTTGCCTCAGTAAACGAATTGTGTGTAATTATTGATATTGCATTTGATGTGTATTTTATTATTGATGCAAACTCACGACCGGATCCCCGAAGGGAAGGCGGAGGTCATAAATTTTCACATGGTACATACAGTCTTCACATATCTATCTACCTTCGCTATGACAACCATCAATCGTTACATTCAAACCTGTCGGTTTTGGGTGTTTAAAATTTGGTTTATTTTAAAATGTGTTATCAATTACCCTTGATGATGATCATATTTACAAGATTTTTTTTCTTTCACGGGCAAATGGTATAACTAAAAGTTTTCTGAAATCCAGTATTTTAAAAAATATTTAACAATTTTTTAAATATTTCAAAATATCACATTTACTTGTAATATCTATATCACGTATATAATGTAACAGGTGGATACTTTGGGCGTAAACTTAGTTGTTCAAACTCAGTTTCAACTGTTAAATAAAGTTTTGCTAGTTGGATTAGTTATATAGTATAAGTTTTAAGCTCAAAACTTTCATGCGCTACGAGCCACCTTCTGTACAAAAGTACAGTAAACTCTTCAAAGATAATCGGAACGGATCACCTGTTGGATTCTGTAAATTTTGTTTTATAATCTAATAGTAGGTACCCGTTCTGCAATTACTTTGATGCAGGCATCTAAAAATAAAAAAATAAAACGATATTTCAAGTACGCATGTTAAAGAACGGATAAAAATGCAATAGAGAGGTTAGAAAATATGAGGTACTTATTTTTTATTTATTGTTAATAATATTTATTTGTCAATTTCAATGAATTAATGAAAGCTTAGATGATGTAATTAGCAACGGTATTCATCGACGCCACCTCTCATGTTCTTAATTCTATGGAATAGATAAAACTACATAATTGCATACAACTACTGAGAAATCTATGGAACTAAGAATTTCGTAGTACTAGATGAGGTACTATGTAAATTGAACGGATATTTCCATTTGGTAATTTATCATATCGATATTTTATTTAATATTAATGTTAATAAAAAGTAATGATTTGATTAATAATAAAGAAATAATGATTGACACTGATTTTAAAATGATAAATCTTTAATTAAAGAAATAAAAGTAGCCTCAACAATATTTGCATTTTAACATCATGTTATTTTTCTGGAAACATGTCAATATTTGGAGAAAGTCTTGTGCATGAACTAATGATATTATTTTGCATGAAAAACAAACTAAACAACTCAATGTCTTTAAACGTAATCTTTGTATCTAAAAGTTTCGCAATCAGTAAGCCCTTTGTCTACTCATCGCTTGCATAGCAATTATTTTGATGCTCGATCATCATAATATCCAGCAGCTATATAATAAGTAATAATATGCTTGGTGATGAAATCATTAACGCGGTTGTTCCAGAACGGTGACGAGGCATCATTCATATCTGAAGCAGATATAATTGATATAGACGAATGATGACAAGGGTAGTTAATCTAATGCTGATGATATCGGAGCTGTAAGCAGTGATGTAATAATATGCCTGGAATATTTATAAGTATTAATATATAAAAAGTATAGGGCTAGTCGATTTAATTAATTAAAAATTAAGAAGAAACCAGGAAGCTTTCAATGAAATACGTATCAGCTAAAAATGATAAAGAACAAACGAGACCAGAAGATATCAGAAAACCGGAGGATGAAGGGATAACGCGAACGACACGTTTGACACGTACAGACATTTATTTTCTATATTGCCCTCTCAAAATAATGAAGTATCTCGTACGGCGGGAGACGGGGAAATGGGCGCGGCCCTACAAGAATACCTGTTGATTGACGTCGCGTATTGATGGATTGAAGTATAACGATCACTTTCGGGAAACGGCGGGCTTGTGTTAATGTATTATACCTTTTTGTCTGTTAAGTGTGAAGTGCGATGTAGCGAGTGTGGTGAGCTGTCTATGTTTTTATTGTAAATCTTTAAATGTAAATATAACCTGAAAGGCCATACCTTTAAGGATTAAAATTCAGGTATACGCGAGTTGTCCTCTGTTGATCTAAAGTCGTTTGCTATCTGGTTCTAGATAACAACTTAAAACTAGATGCTGACAAGAAAGTATCTTAAGTGCTTTTTTTAGTTGTTAGCTCAATTCTGTCCGCTGTGACTATTTATGTTTCATTACTGTGTACAATCCGCCGTTCAAAAAATTATAGTCAATCCCATGTGTGTCTACTTTTCGCATCACTAAAGCACTCAATGTACTCAACATTGAGTGCTTTAGTGATGTAAAAAGTATTACTATATAATTTTTAACAGAAACATTTTTGATTTTTTGGTTGTGATCTGGTACATGTTTTACTGAATTTTGTATAATATATTCAGTACTTGGTGATTAAAAAAATATTAAGTGTTTGTAGACATTATTTTGTAATTATTTCATTCATTAACTATATATTTTCTTACAATAAATAGGTAAGATGGAATTATATATATAAATGACGTATCAGTTCCTTCATGACGTGCATCAGGCGAGGTGGCTGGGAGCGCTTAAGATGGGCAGATCTACAGAAATATGCAGGCATTTTCGAAGGTTGTGAAGGTTGCCATGAAACACACGTAGAAATTGTAACTTATTAATTGGCGATTAAGATTAATAGAAAATTAATACTTGCTTGGGTGCTCGATATTTATCAATCCTCTCGAATCAATATTCAATTTATTGGATGAAAATTCGTAATGATAGAACAAGACCGAGGCTCAGCGGTGGGTTGTATGCTGGATATTATTGCATGTCACAGGCAAGCGTCTAATAATGAATTGCCGCGAAATTACATCGTATACAATAGAATTATGTATATGGTTTTCTTCTCATTTCTTAGTGTTTTGCGTACAGCCATCTAAGTTTTGCAATTCTTAAAGCGGAAAATTCACTGATTTACCTTAGAAAACGAAAAGTGTTATTGCCTTTTTTAAAATCGTTACTAAAGTACTATATCAGCAATAAAAATTGATATATATATAATACATGCAAAACAATACTTTATAAAACAAAAATTACAGTAAGTGCTTAGATGAACTACAACTTTGTTTTTTTTTTCATCGCCCTTATGTAATTTCAGTTCTCACTTTAGGTGGTCTGTTGTATCCATTAGTGAAAGTATGAGAAAAACATCTTTTTAAAAATGTGATCCCGTTCGTAAACTTATTTCCTCGCAGTGAACTTTCTATCGTTGTCGAACACTAATCGTTAGCTAGAAAGCTCTTAATAGCCGCAGCCTCGGGATTCTGGTCACGCGTTCGACCTGTACGGGGAGAAGGACGCGAGCAAGATACCAGTAGCCACCCCGACCGAGATTGATGGGGTTATAGTTCACGACCCAGAGCGCAGTGTAATAAAAACGTATAGTTTATATCGTTTAGTTTCCTCGAAATGAAATTTATTACATTCCATGCCCTTACTTTTGTTTAGAAAGTGCATTCATCTAATTGTATTGAACGTGAGTCACATTCAATGCAATTAGACGACTAAAATTATTGATTCTCGCGCGAATAATCGATTCAGTATATTGATCAGACATTGAATGGTAATACACCTACAGAATGTAAGGAGATGCAAGTTGTAACTATTAAGAGGTATGTTACATTGAAAAATAGTAATAAATTATAATCTCACTGTGAAGAGTAGTTAACGTTATTAAATAGCGTGTTTTATTGTGGAATATTCAAAAAAACAATTATTTATTAGACATGATTAGACATTAGACATGATGTCTAATAAACATGATTTGTTGTTACTTCTTCATTGCACAAAATTTCCTTGTAAACTGAGTTAGAAATGATAGTATGCTGATCGTTTTCTTTTTAACCGTCTGTTTCGTTAACATACTCGTAATTATAATTGAATTGACGAACTCATTTAAAAGCCACGTTCTGTGATAATATATAGGTTCTGGTAAGTAAATACAATTCAGGCTTTGAAGCGTCTGACTCTGCGCTTCGCTAGTTGTCATAGTGAATGATAGTTTTATTACGATTGTTTACTTTTCATTAGGAAAAGTAAACAATTAGCTAGATTCAATTAAATTAAACTCATCAATTAAACTCAATTAAATATAAACCAGGCTCATTTAATTCTCTCTAGGAATTAATTCTACATCTTCGTAGGCGAAGCAGCTTTGTTAATTAGAAAATTAGTGTATAATATAAAGTACATGAAGTATTATTACTTTCTCTGTGTGCTTGGTGAGCTGGTCGTAAGGGCGCCGCGATACATACTCACCATATGCCCATGATGTTGAAATACACTCACTCAATATCTGTTTTTGTTATTTCAAACTGAAAGGTCGAAATTCAAACCCGGTATCTTGTGCTTCGACCTTAAACCAAGATCAAGGTTGGTTCGGCTAAGAACACTGTTATTATAGTTTAACGTCGTTGACCGTGTTTAATAAAAATGAAAAGGTTGTAGGCGATTATAATTAAAAGTGATAGGCATTAAATTAAATTAAGTCCATTGATTGTTCTTTCACAATAATTTAACTGCGTTTGATAATTATTCGATTGCACGGTTGTCTTAAAGCGCGACTTTAACAGGTTTTATGTTAAATTTTAATTGATTAGCAAATTGAGGAGTAAGCCAATAGACTACGCATTATATAAGCAATGATATACGTATGAAACCCTCATTTCTTAAATAAATATTGATTTCTGTCTAATCAGATGAATATATGCCCATTAATATACGCCTATTAATAAAATCGTTATATTAGCTTTCAATTTATTTCATACGAGTAAATAAAGCAACGCAAACACTTTCCTTATAAGCGCGGACTGTCCGTAGGTTCGTCCGTGTATAAGAGCGGCACGCCGTCACCAGCGTGTGTGTGATTTAGTACGAGACGCAGTGACGTACGTGTGTTTGAGCGAGCCGTAAACGAAATGAGAAGTCGCGAGTCGGTCCCGGGCGCGGCGGGCGTCGGCCGCGACTTCAATATACAAAGTTCGTGAGGTTTTGCATGCGCTCTTTGTACACTAACCGGATATAAAATATGGAGTAAACATTGCTATAAATTTGCGAAACTAGAGTAATAATATTAGGTAATACGTTTTGTTTAGCACGTTTGATCTATGTATTGTGATTTAGGCAAATAACAGTCTATAGAGATTCAACACGTAAAAGAAAAAATCAGGAAACAGTTAATTTTTGGTTATATAACATAAAAAGTATTTTTTGCTATTAAAAATTGACATTTTGAATGTCGATTCTAATGTACATCGATGGATGGGAGACAATTTTTTAACTTCCTATTATGAGAATTAAGTAAGAAAAACCGGATAGCATAAAGAAATACAGGATCATGTTGAAATTCA
This sequence comes from Eumeta japonica, assembly GCA_005406025.1. Classification (NCBI taxonomy): domain Eukaryota; kingdom Metazoa; phylum Arthropoda; class Insecta; order Lepidoptera; family Psychidae; genus Eumeta; species Eumeta japonica. The sequence continues at coordinate 342,022 of BGZK01000492.1, read as the reverse complement.
CTGTATTTTGATATCTATTTAAATTGTGCATCCCTTGTGAAACACTAATTACATCTTTTGAAAAAGAGGGGAGTTTTGAATATAATTCATTTTGATAGTAGCATAGTAGTCCATTAAAATGTTACATTTTAGGCCTAACCTTACGTTTTTTTGAGGACGTAATTTTATTTTGATGTGTGGGGGGTCAGTGTAAAGCTAAAACAAGTTTGTGGGTCATACCCTTGTCCCACGGCCAAATCTTGAAAATAGGTTGAAATGGTATTTACGATATCTCTTAAACTATTTATTTGATAAAAAAATTGTTAACATTTTTTGTTACAAATTAAATTTCTACAACTTTGGTCCAGTAACTTTTTGTCGTATAACTATAAATAAAAGTTATAAGCGAAAATCTTCAGAAATTCGAGAAAAAATTTATATTTTTGATTTAACTTTTTTTATCATTTTACGAAAAATGATATCTGACCATTTTGTAGATCGTTTTTGAGGAACAACTTTCATTCGCATCATTTTTCATTAAGTCAATAGTTAAGGTTTTACAGCGTCTGAAGTGAGTACTATTTTTCAGTACTCTTAACTATACCTATATTATACGTGTGTACCTATAATATGTCATCAGTTATTGATTGTTTTTATTTTTTACTTTATTATTATAATTTTTAATTCTAAATTTTGCAATATTATTATAATTAAATATTGACTCTTTTCACTCCATAACAGGATTTAACAATTATTGATTTTAAAATAATTTTAAATCTGATGGCCGTTACCGAGAATACTGTTCAGGTAGAAAATACCCAAGTGACCATGAGGGAATAAAAGAACAGCTGCCTGCTATTGTTATTATTATTTCAAACCTCTGTTATTGTAAGAATAGCTCATAACATTGTGTTGAAGTTGTCGCCTAAGCGTGAACGTTTTTTTCTCTTTATACGGTGGTAATAAAGATGATAATTCTCTTGACAGCCTAAGATACAAACAATTCGCCAAGGCAGTGACAAAAGTACATTTAATTTATCTTCACTTCCTCCAACACAAGACACAGCTCGCTTTCATACTTTCCGAGTCTACCATCAGGTCCAGTCGTGGCTTGGTAATTATAATGATCCCGAAGACTGGGCTGGAAAAAATGTGGAAAATTATTGATGCCAGTGCGGAACTCTAAACCTCCAGCACCCCTGAGCTTCTAAAATTGATCTTTGCAAATGCAAAGGAAACTGTGGAGCGATGTGTGATGCCGAAAAGCAGGAATGAAATGTTCTGCAGTATGCTTCCATTGTTCTGGAGAGACTTGCAGCAACGTAATGGAACTCTCAGAATTAATAAATGAAAATGACTTTGATGATGAACCGCCAACATTAACACCCCTTCCTCCAGTTCTCCCACTGGTATTTAATTCAGAAACCCGATCAGATGCTGAGCCGCAGCCTGGTCCATCGAAACGACTGAGGACGGAGTAGTTCTAATTTAGAAAATCACCGTGGATTATGCCTATTGGGGATACCACGTAAAAAAACGCGCCTCTAGACTCTACCTCGTGGTGGTGGGGAAAAGAGTCAATATTTAATTATTAATAATATTGCAAAATTTAGAATTAAAAATATAATAATAAAGTAAAAAAAAAAAAAAACAATCAATAACTGATGACATATTATAGGTACACACGTATAATATAGGTATAGTTAAGAGTACTGAAAAATAGTACTCACTTCGAGCGCTGTAAACCTTAACTATTGACTTAATGAAAAATGATGCGAATGAAAGTTGTTCCTCAAAAACGATCTACAAAATGGTCAGATATCATTTTTCGTAAAATGATAAAAAAAGTTAAATCGAAAAATATAAATTTTTTCTCGAATTTCTGAAGATTTTCGCTTATAACTTTTTATTTATAGTTACACGACAAAAGTTACTGGACCAAAGTTAGAGAATTTAATTTGTAACAAAAATGTTAACAAATTTTTTATCAAATAAATAGTTTAAGAGATATATCGTAAATACCATTTCAACCCTATTTTCAAGATGGCGGCCGTGGGACAAGGGTGGCGACCCCACAAACTTGTTTTTAGCTTTACACTGACCCCCCCCACACATCAAAAAAATAAAATTACGTCCTCTAAAAAACGCAACCCCAAATGTAACTTTTCAATGGACTAAGAACGCTTGTACAGTGTTGAATAGTGATATAGTGGCTTAATCTCATTGATGTACACGGTTTCATACTGTCCTGCCATCTACCGTATTGAACGACGTACCAGGTTGAGATCGTCTTCTTGTTTATTTCTATTTAAATCAATACATACTCTGGAGATATATCAAACAGAGAGCAAGACATTACACCGGTAAATTAGGTACATCTTAGAGCCAGAAAACAAATTGTTAGCTTCCGTTTAGAAGTATGTAAAGTAATAAGCTCACTCCGACGCTCCTACGTCGCAAATCTAGAACTTCCACAAAACGCAGTGGTTCGGTACGCCGTTAGACTGACCGGCCCTGGACTCGTAATTATGGTTATCAAATGACAAGTTTAGTTTATTGTATGAACAGTTAGGAGTTTCTCACGGAACATCGTTATAAGACAACATAGCAAGCTGTGTGTTTGCCTTTTCACTCGAAATTTTAAAAGTCCGCTTCATTTAGGTATTGTCTTATATGGGAACGATAGTGGATGTAGAAAAAAAACGGATGCACATGTTTTGGACTCGTTGTATTGTCCTCTGTGCACAACCATAAATACAACATCTATAGAAAAATATTACAATAACTAAAATTTGATAACGTGAGTGACTCTCAAAGATAGATACGCACATCGGCGCTAAGATAACGCATTGAATATCTGTCAAGAAAGAAAAACAAAAAAAGGAAAACATCCCAATTGCAAAAACATTTAACTAGGAAAAGAAAAAATAACCTCAATAATTTTTAAGATTTTTTTTTAGAAATGAAAATATACGGTGCCATGATTCTGTTTTCGATTACCACTTAAACAAACAATAAAGTTCATTATTATAAAGCACTTGTTATAAAGTATTGTAGATGGAGAAAAACAATTATTCAAAATATGTTTTGTGCCACTCTTTAATTGGCAATTTATGTACTTTAATTTTCACAACGAATATGTTTTTTCCAGCTCGTTCAGAAAAATATTTATTTAATTTTTCTAATTACTATTAATAAGTAAAATTCTAATTCAAATAATACGTGCCGAATACTTCTAGTGTTAAATTCAGTAATATATGAAATATAAACATTTCCTAATATCAGCGGATAGCACAGCGAAAACTTACAAACAAAAATTCCATATTAAGGCCACATATTTTAAAACTCGTGCCAACAACACCTCATGGATCGATGGCGTAACGAGTGGATGAGAGGCTAAGAATAGGCCCCACGATCGCTTTACGAGGGCTTTTTTCTGAGAATACAAAAATAAGGGAAAAGGGTTACTTTCTAGGTAACAACAATCAAGGTGTATTATTACTGGAATGAATGGGACCTTTCTCAAATAAATTCACTACAACACAATGGACCAGTAGGATAATATATATTGCTTCCGTGCCGTAATTCTTTGTTGAATCTAAATCAACGAGAAGAATAGTTTTCTCATTGCGTCTATTCCTATGTGCCCACCTACTTGTGTACTCGCGTTTATTGGAATGGAATTATCAGACCGCAGGATCTTTTCGTGGGTATTGAATTCTATCGGAAAAATTGGTTTCTTTTATGAATAATTTTATATCGAAGTACAAATAAATGAATCAAGATCAAATCTTCAAAGCAAACTCATTCGAATTTCATGGCCGCGCTTCTTCTGTCATCATGTTTTCGTATCCATGTACATTTCAGAAAATATTGTATTGTGTGAGGTGTCAATTCACGGAAATTCATAGTAGACGCTTGCCTGCAACATGCAGCATGCAACCCACCGCTGACCCTCGAATCTGCCTCTCCACTACGAATCTCTATCCAAATGATCGAATATTGATTCCAGAGGATTGACAGATATCAAACACCTAAGCAAGTGTTATTTTTATTTTATAATTATCTTATTCCGCTAACTGTTAAACTATCAATTCTACGTACGTTTCATGCCAACCAGGCAATACCCTCAGAAATTGCCGACAGTCACATCCACCAGGGTGCAAGGAGCGTTAAAACAACCAACACAACTCGTTAGGCGGGCCGCTGTCACAATGGTCAAAGAGCGACGAAAACATTCTTGGCAGCCACAGACCACCACCGATACATGTCTGTCAAATGTCACAGACTAACCATCACCAACACACCCAAATAGTTACAGGCGTAGTGGAATGAGATAATTAGAAAAATAAATAATATTTATAATTGCTTAGGTTTTGATATCTGTCAATCCTCGGGAATCAGCATTCATTTGATAGAGATTCGTAGTGAGAGGCAGACGGTCATGGTGGCTGCATGCCGCATGTTAACGTACGCCGGCAAGCGTCATTTCAGTAAAGATAAATAAATATTTATGCAGAAATACTTTCGTAAACCAGTCACAATAGTTTTCCCTTGTAGCGTCTGGAACGTAGTGATTTTGTAGCGTCTATACGGACAGCGTTCTGTACCTAAAGTTCTTCACAAAAAGAAACGTAAATCAAAGGATAAGGGTTAGATAGGGAGGTCTGGTTGCATAGTCGATTTTTTCTCTTCGGTCTAATCGTTTCTGAACAAATGTCTCATCCTATTTTAAGGGTTTCGTACATTAAGTCAAAAAATGAACCCTTATAGAATCAGTCTTGTGTTTTTTTTTTCTCTCCGTTTGTCATAGTTTATTTTTTTCGAGTGTACTGGAAGATAAAAATTTACTACATATAAATAGTTAGGTGACCCAATCACGGATGAATAAACGAATTAACTAATTGGTATATTATCTTTTTATATCATTATCTCATTTTTCTTCTGCGATTAGTTAATCGCAAAAGAAAAATTAAATAATTAGTAATGATACCTTTGTCAAGTGTATCGTGTACCTACCATATTCAATGAAAAAGTTTGTTTTATATATATACAAATATATATTTTATATAATTTAAAACATATATTCTCCAAGAGTTATTAAATAGAATAACCTAAAATATATCCAGAGCCTACTGTGCATAAAATTTAGAAAAAAAAATGCAAATTTAAGGCTTCACTCGTAGGTTATGGAAAAATATAAACGTAACTCTTTAGGCGCTTTAATTAATAAAAACAAATATTCTAAATTCATATCGTATTTTGATTTAGTGGCTTATTTTGTTTGTATATAGAAAATGTATAGTGTATATAGAAAAGTTGCCAGCATTGACTTTTTCCTTTTTTCTTTCCTTTCTCTATAATTCAAGAATCTCATTATAGTATCAACATATATTAAGTGCACGTTATTCAACAATAGCAAAGTAACAGCAGCTTATCTAGCTGCTGTTATTCGTTTCCGTAGTATTCCACGAAATTAGTGCCAAAAAGATCTTATCAAGCCTACGATTGTAAGCAACGGGGCATCATAAAAAGCACTAGTTTTTTAATAGTATAAGGAAACAAAAAGACTATGTCTCATCTAACTAAGTCACAATGGGATGCCTAAAACCACAATCAGTGCCGGGTTACTCGTGCCACTGTCCGCGTATTTCATTCAGAATTGTATAGATGCGGACGATTTATGGTTAGTAGATGTGGAGTACATCGCGGTCGCATGACCGCCGAGTCGAGTCTCAGTTTATAACTGTTATTAACACGTTTTGTTCACTGTTATTTGTATAGTTAGTTACGTGAAACGACCGCTACGACCGCTGTATAAATAAGTCTACTTTCAGAAATCGGAACAATTCAGACGCTAAAGTGCGTTGTAGATTTAAGATCCTAAAAAGCTCGAAAATCTTTCAGTGACGATTATCACTTCTTCATCTGTTCGTCAGGTGTTCGTTTCGGTGTGCGGCTCAACTTCTGAATTAATTCTGGCCTTCTACATAAAAACTCTTGTACCGAATTAAACAAGCACTATTTTAATTTCTCGTCCTTTTCTTCAATATTACTCCTCGTGTTCCTCGGGTCTTATTTTTTTTTGATTGTTGGGATTAAGACACGAATTGAAATGTTTCATATTCTCCCATGAAATTTTCTTGCAAAACAAATAGTATAGTTGATGCGTAATAAAGCATTTTACATTATTGTTATTTATAATCTCAGTATTTTTAAAAAGAGTCACCAAAACACCTGTATACAAGGATGACATTTGGCACAGAGACCGTTTTGTAACATAAGAGTACACTAAAAAAGATTCTTCTAGAAATATCCAATAGAACATATTCATACATATTCACATTCTAGACATATCCAATATAACGTATTCAATATTCGTTTTTGTGTATTTTGGAAAAACAATCTCTATCACAAAATTGACTTTATAGACAAAAAATCGGTGTTATTCCCAATGATGATGTTTGTTTATATAAACGGCGATAAATAAAACTAGCAGAACTAACGTCAATGTGAAATGTTTAATTTCTCAAAGTGAGGTCTTCACTCTCAATGGTAAGGCCATTCGTCTGTTAGGTTATTCTCGAGATAAGAAAGGAAAGAAAACATGGCTGAAAATATAAAAAAAAGGTTTGCCGAGTAGCTCTGTTATTGTTTTATGTTGCTCGCGTCTTGGAATCCTTCTCAAGAAGCAATGTTATCAAATTATGTAATATTTCAGAGTACTGAGATAAACATAATCGTATTCGCATATCGAGGGTCCTCAGTTTTTTTATTACACAGTGGTGTATTGAAACAGTATTTGTCCGGTCTTGTGAATATCATTTCTTATTTTTAATAACACATATAAAATTTTGATATTGCATGGGTTGAAAATTGTCTAAACATAATGAATTTACAATGGGAGGCGGAGTATTATACTGAATACCCGAATGTTCAGTATAATATTCTATAGTATTCAGTTAGCTTTTGAAACTTATCAGAAAAATATCTTATAAATAATGCTAAATTAAGTACGTTTCGATGAAAGTTATTGTTATAAAAACCTTTGTTCTGTGGCCTCTATTTTTGCATTTACGTTTCGTGTAGTCTTCTCTTGAATGTTATATATTAACAAAGCAACACAAACTAATTTAATCGCTTTAAGCAGTTCCTTCTTTCTTATTTTAATAAACAATATTTAAATTTCCAGTCAGTGCTGGCCCCAATATATTTTCAACTATATAGATACTGTTTATTAAACTAAAGCGTAAAACAGGCATCAATTTATTTTGAGCTCATATTAAGTGGTCTCTTTAGGAAAAAATACACAAATAAACACATAATAAAAAAATATATGTATGAAGTGAAAATAAAACTGAAAAAAATTATTTGGTTCGAAATTTGTAACCGATTGGAACAGAAGAAGAAGGTTCTCAAATAATCTAATTTTCATGTATTATTGTATCCGGTTTGTAGTACGTTAATGGAATGATTTTAATACTCATTCTATTAATCGAGAATAGTTTGAGTCACAACATTCGAAAAAAAATTTTTAAAAACCAGTTGTTGCTGCTGGATTATGCAATTTTTATAATCCAGCCGCAATAAATGCTTTTTAAAAATTGTTTTTCATTGGAAATGCATTGAGCTCCTGTTTTATATATACATATTTCCGTCAGATCACAGAATAGCCATAAATTTATACTTATTTATTTTCGCCTCTAATTAATATTAATAAATGATGCCTTTGTATTTAAAGTTGAATTTGGAACAAGAAGTTATTTATTTTATCCCACATCACGGTTTTCTGAAGAAATGGGTAGAAGAAGATTCTAATTAGCTTTCAAGCAGCGGAGCCAGCACTCTCAGATCAAAGGATTGGTTTGTTTTATTTTTATTACTTACTTGTATTACCACCACATAGTACTAGAGTTCGTTCATGCTTGAAATGCATTCATATGTCGAAAATATGACATTTAATTGTATAGTTAAATTTTAATTTCAATATTTCTTTTCGTACGAATACCTTACAAAATGATAAGTTCAAAAACGATTGCCAATGATGTAACATGGATTGACTATTTGAACTCAAAATTAAAAAAAAAATACTATCGGTTAAGCTCATTTCGTTTAAGTGTCACACATCAAAAGACAGATACTACATCTACAAAGCGTGCCGGTTTGGAGTTATCAAATGCATTGTTAAGACAATTTTAAAAGAAAGAACTCTGACTAGTAACAATAATGGTATTCCCATATCTAAATGAAAATTAAAATTCAAAAATATGATTATTATGTAAGTTACAAATATATTAAGCAAATAAGTCACAATATATTATGAATTTAATTTTTGCCACCTTACCACTCGTTCGGGGGGCAGTTTTCCTTTTAGAAGAACAAGCAAAAACTTGGAGGTACCAGTTTAATAATTTAAATATATTATTATATCATGTAGATATTTATACAACTATCACATGAAAAAACGAACCCGCAAGGATTCGGGCTGGTTATCTTCATGAATATTTTATCCTGTAAATATTCATAAATTTTATAATACAATCTCAACTAAGAACAGCAAAGGCGCCGTGATCCCAAATACACCGTCCCACTTTCAGAGCCGTGCACGATCGCCTGTACAGAAGTTACTTTGTTCTGAACAGAGCGACTTTATGCGCTCTCGTTTTCACATTCCAGTTTACAGTTTGTAATTTGTACGTGGGAACTTTACGATCACGTTATGGTTTGTTTGCAAAAATAACGATTTTCATAAACGGTATATTTATGCAAACCTATTATTACTAAATTTATTTGTACTGTATGCGTTTATGTTCATATATCTACTAGCGATCACATGCTTCTTTGGACATTAGTGTTATAAAAAAAATTAAACGTGTGGCACTCGGGGACTGCCGCGGTAAAGCTATTGCATAGCATTTTTTATCAACTTATGCAATTATAATTATTTATTTATTTATGCATTATTTTTTTTCTTTGATATTAATTCAAGTTTTTCATCACTTTCTTCATTAATAAATGCATTTTGTTTATTCATATTTAAAAAAATTTATACACTAATTTTACACGTACAGCTATTCACCAGCAACTGCTATTCACTATTGTTCATAGGTACACCTATGTATACATATACACCTACATGTTTTCTTACGGGGCACATGTGGTGAGCGTGGCATTACAAAGATATGATAGATACCTATACACCTACATACTTTCTCACAAACAGCTGCTTACGTATTCGTCCAATTTCGGAGCAGCTCGTCTCGATTCGTGCGAGCTTCGAACAGTCGTACCATATACATACACGTAAAGCGAACGCTCGGCCGAGCTATATGGTAGGCGGAGTGATGGGTTTTATTTTCGTTACGGAATTTCTTGATTCTGTCGCCGCGCTCAAAGCCCGCGATAAAAGCTATGCAATAGCTTAAAATGTCGCACCATGCTCAGTGTAGGGTTCCGTAGTCGTTACTACATAGAAATGCATTACAGATAAAAAAAATTACGTTGTTACTATTTTTATGTTTTTCACACAGAGTAGGTATAAGAACTTCAGTCGCCTATGACTAGAGAAACAAGTAGTTATATCGACTGTTCTCGTAAACTGGGAACTAAATTAGGTGTGACTTAAAACACTTACTACAGTCTCAAAATGTAAACATACGATGTGATGAAAAACTGCAACAGCAAAAGAGCGTATCTTCATGGTACTTATCTGCTTTTGTTGAGAAGCGCAGTTTTTACGCAGTAACTCAAAAATTGTATATCTGGTCATATTGAAAATAAATTTCTTTCAAAGCGTTTATTAAGTTAGTAAGAAAAAAATTTAAAAGTTAATCTTTGTATTTTTTTCATATTATTTGAAGATACGGCTTAAAAAATAAAGAGGGAAGGGATCACAATTTATGTTAATTAAGAAGCAATCATTTCTGAAAATATACATGGAATCAAAAAATTGCTTAAATACTTTAAAGTACTTTTAAAAAAACTGTCGAAACATGTGTCACAAGTTCTTTGTTGAGAAACACTTTTTCCAGCTTCTCTTACATTTACGGAGTGCCCCCCCCTTTATAAATATTTATTTTTGTTATTTCAATACCAAATTAAGTAGCCGCTTATACAAATCATTTATATTCCAATATTTATCAATATACATTTTTGTAGTTTTTGAGTAAAATGCCTGTGACAAACGAACGGATGGACATGACGAAACCATAAAAGTTCCTTTTCTATCTAATTGGCTACGAAACCCCAGCAACCATTTCATATTGTTTAATAAAAATAATGAAAGATGAGAAGAAACAAAGATTGAATAGAAAACACCTTTTAACACACGTTCCTTATATAGAGACCCTTATAATTTTATTTTTTTTTTATATTTATTTTTATAGCCTCTATAGTAACACTTATTGCAAATATTTCAAACATTTATCTATTGACAATATTAAAATTGTGCAATAAATGCAAAAAAAAAGTTCTTGTATGGCTAAAAAAGTTCTTTAATTTTATTATTTGTTCCTATGTGACTATAGTAGTATATACTATGTAAACATTTCAAAGACCTTTCCATTGTCATTATAAAGATGGAGCAAGAATCGCCAAAACAAAATTGGAATGTATGTACGTCTGTACGCACGTAAGAAGTTACACTTTCTTGATGTTACAAAAATTTAATATTTAATTTTAATTTGAAAAATTAAATAAATCCATATTTGTTTACTTATAAAAATTAAAAATATTAATTTTATCTTTTTTATTTGAAAATATAACAAACATTAAGTGAAAAATTGGAATATGTTAACGTCATTTCAAAATTATTACCACTGCCATAGCATCTTCCAGCAGTGACTGAATTATCACATCATTTATTAGTGATTCGAAGTTGTCCGTTAAACCTCTTGTGAATAACTTCATGTTGCAGTTTTCGTATCACCCCAATGAAAATTTTATTTCATTATTTTTTCATAACGCGCCAAAAAACACTTCAAAAACATGCTTATTGTCTGGAAGCCCCATTTATTTTTCCTATTCGTTGTTGTACAACAAAAAAATCAACAATTTGTTGCCATTTTGTAGGTACTGACATAATCTCATTGCTGTAAAGATTTTGGGAGTTCTGATCAATGAACTGCGACGAGTAGTTTTGACAGGCCTCTCTTGATGTTAACCTTACATTAGTTAAGGAATTCTGAAGAGAACGAAATAGGTAAAAATCTGAGGGTGCAAGGTCAGGGCTATATGGTGGGTGAATTAATAATTCCGAACCAAACTCTCTCCATATTTGCTGAGTGGCTAAAGATGTGTGTGGTATGGCGTTATCATGGTAAAAATCACACCCTTTCTGTTGATTAATTCCGGCCTTTGTTTGACGGTAAAAGTTCAAAATGTATAATGCTTTTCCAACTCTACCATATACATAGCATCAATTTATTGCGAGTGAATCCGGGTTTCGCTATAGTCTGTGAAGTGTGCTTGCCTTTTGATCATGATCCTTTTCGCCCATTCTTATCACAGATGATCCATTTTTATCACCAGTAATCAATATTTTTAAAAACAGTTCTATTTCATTTCGTTTCAATAGAGAATCGCAAATGGGTTACACCATTCATTAGGTTTTTTTTCAATGAGCTCGTGTGGGACCTAACTATCGAGCTTTTTTGTATACCCAGCTCTTTTCAAATGGCTCAAAACTGTTTAGTGGTCAATCACAAGCTCTTCAGCTATGTCGTAAGAATTAATGTGCCGATGTTGCTTTACTTTTTCCAAATTGGCATCGAATTTATCCGTAACGGGTCAACCAAAGTGAGGTTCATATCAGACTTACTAGACTGTAAACGTTTAAACCAGTTGTGTGCTACTCTTACCGATTTTTGTAATAAAACTTTATAATGTATTAAATTTCTACGTTAGATTCACTTATTTTGGTAGACAGAAAAAAATAGCAAGGCACCGTTTTTATTTCTCTTTATTTAAAATGTCGTCTTTTGTCATCATGTATCAAAGATCCTTTTCTCCGACTTGATATGTTGTCGTGATAAACTGAACTCGATGCGTCCGGCCTCCGTGCAGAGTCGTTGATTTTATGAACCTCACCTCGTTAAGTCGAAATCCTCAGTAAGTCGAAAAAATTTGCCATTTCCTTTCAATGAACCCCTAAATACGCGGTATCTTGAATTATTTAGACTTTGTAACTCGAACAAAATGTTATTTCCGTACGAAGTATTGATAATACATATTTATACTATATAACTCGAATTTCAAAAAGGAGAATCCGTAAGTCGTAGTTGGTAAAATATATTGACGTCTTACTTGGAATTCACCGAAATAATAGCAATAAATTCCAAAATGAATGTTCGGGTTCGGGGCTTCTAATCTATTGTTTTTGTCTTGTACACGTGCAATGAATGAATACATTCATGAAACTTTCTAAGTAACACAGCGGTGAACGTTATGTTTGTTCCTTGTTGACACAATCTTATGTATCTCGAAGTTCTTGTTAAGTCGAAAACTCGTTAATTCGAATTTTTTGCATTTCCCTTGACATTCGAGTTATTGAGATTTCACTGTACGTGTAATCATTTGCGCCATCATATGTACTGTCTACTAATTTTCATTTAAGATCGGCCAAGTTAATCTTAATCTTAAGTTATAAAAAGACATACGGATTGACAAACGGACAGATAGACAAATGCGTATCATTTGCGCAATCACATGTTCTTTTATTGATACCGATTTTCATCAAGATCAGTAAAATTGTTCTTAAATTATTAAGAGAATATAGAATCGCACAAGCAGACAGACAGAGAGACAGTACCATTTGTGCAATCACTTTTTTCTTACTGTGTCACGTATTTCATCACGATCGGTTGAATCGTCCTTAATCTATAAACCGACATACATGCAAACAGACAGACAAGTAACAAAAAAATGGTGGAATGGAAGACAGTGAGACAAGATAGGAACATTGATCACAAAATTAAACAAATAAAATGTTTGTAGGGACAGAACCTACAGATTAATAAGAGATATTGATAAACTCAGTGCATCAAGTCACGTGGCATATTTATTAGCGAGATGAAATTAAGAAAGTAATGCATGTAAACTTCATGAATTACATTTAACTTGATTAAATGAGACTTTTACCGTGCCAAAATAAATTATGTGCAATAAATGATAACAAAAAAAAATAACTAGGTTAATTACGAAATAAAGATTCATCACGTATTACATAATAATTTTAATGTATTTACGCCCCTTACCATTCTTTATATCGTGTCAAATGAACTGAAAAATTAAAACGTCAAGTGCATTAGTCATTCCCTTCGATAAATTTCCGTAAAGTTGGGCCATTAAACGGGAAAGTTGCCCGGGCCGTATCGTATATTTCTCTCATAAGTTAAAGCTTTCCAGTCATTCCCGGCAGTTAGCAGCTGGAACTAGGCCTGGTGACCGTTTGTGCACTTCATAAAATGTCACCGCTAATGGACTGCGTTAGAACTATCATGAAACATTGCGAGGAGAATTTTTTTTCACGTTTAAAGCAGTATTCGAATGTGATTTAAGAAGTGAAAAAAATTAATTTAATGATTTATAGCAGCGTTTATGGCTTACATAGAACAACTGGAGAAAACTATTGTTATAAGACTGCGCTATCATGAGACCGTGCATCGGTGATTAATTTATACAATTACCCGCGGTGGCTTTATATGAAAGCACTCCACGAACACTTTATACGTCTTCTATGCTTTGGTCGAAAATGTTGATGATAACCTTCAAGTATTTGAAGATTATCATCAAGAAACAGTTTCGGTGCCCAGTATTCGTCACCCAAAATCGTTCTCTCGTGGGTAATCCGTTTTAAACTTGTTGATAAATAGTGAATTAGATTACCCGTGAAATTGTAATCGATATACTAAATACACAATAAACAATAAATAGCCGTTGAAAACGTTTGTTGGTCACAGAAACGTGTTGTGTAAATATAAATCAACCTGGTTTTGAATATAAATTATATTTCTAATTTGACCACGGCGCTATTGAATTAAAATTTTGTAATGTTTTATTTTTAGAAGTAAAACAACATATTTATTCATGACTTACTTTGGTCAATAGATATACAATTTCTTTTGTAAATAGACCGCAGCGCTATCTATCGGATCCAAGATATGTGATTTATTTTTGGCATCAAAACAGCATGTAGTGTGAATATGAGCATTTTCTTCGAAATAATACAATTTATTATTAATGTATGTAATTAATTATTTAAATATAGCACCACGTCACAAATCGTAGCGTATCTACGTCAGGAAACTATTCATAAAATAAAATTCCAATAAAAGGGTAACAAGTGAAACAACTGCTGTTTAATACCAATTTTTTGACAGATCTTTCTAAAGAACGGGTGGGATATCCAATTTCGTTAAAAGTGAAGTGAAGCTTGACCATATTTAATATTTGTTATATCGTTTCTTTTTGAATACCTATTGTTTGGTGATGCTCATTTGAACATACTGAACAAGTAGACATGTATAAAGGTTAAAAGTCAAATGTCACAGTTAAATAAAACTTTTCAGTATGCACCAGATAGCAAGTTCATTCAGCAGAGAAAAAGCTGTGCATGGAGGCTCCCTAATATTAATTAAAAATAATATGAAATATAGAAAAGTTTAGATATTGTGAGCCTGTCTGTTGAGCGAACTATTGAAGTGGCTTGTGTAGAAATAGATCAGCTTATTGTATTGAACGTATACAGATCCTCTAAGTCATCGTATGTATTAGAAAATGGATGTATTAGAAAAAGTAATGGATATTATTTTGTATAAAATTAGTAACAATTGTAAATATATTGCTGTAGCGGAGACTTTAATATAAATCTATTGGAAAATTATTGTTTGTGTACTAGAATAAAATCTCTATTCCAATATTATAATTAAGATAAGTTATTTTTGGAACCGACTGGGTTCACAGCTTCTTCGTCATCCTGTCTGGATAATATATTCACAAATATTAATCCAGAGTATTAGTTAGTTATAAGTAAATTATTATCTGATCATTGTGGGCACGACCCTATTTCTTGGTCTCACTTTAGATTCTCATATTACGTTGTTACGAGATTAACGAAAAGACTTGTTTCTGCAGCATTTGCAGTCAAAAGAATTCGGCAACTTGTAGACGAAAGCACTGCGCGACTAGTTTATTTCAGTTTTTTTCATAGTCTTATGACTCATGAAATTTTGTTATGGGGTCAAGCAGCCGATATTAATACAGTTTTTTTTGCTGCAGAAGTGAGCTATTTGTGCTGCTTATGATTTGAGACCAATAACATCTCTAAAAGAAAAAAAATGAGGAAATTAATATCCTAACTTTAGAACCACAATACGTATACGAAAACCTGGTATATATCAATAGAAATATAGAAACGTTCCAAAAAAAGAGTAACATCCATAACATTAACACTAGACATAAAAAGGATCTTGCTGCTCATAAAACTTGTCTAAGCAAAATTAATAAATGATTTAAGGGGTAATATGTGCGCTTTTATAATAAAATCCCAGCTGAAATTCAAAATTTGGCCATTTTATGAAGTTATTAGTTTCGTTGAAAGAAAGATATATGACAAGGGCAATAATACCGTGTCAGAATATATTAATGAAAAAAACCCTTGGGATTGAACTGCTCGGCTAACACGTTACTTCATATTATTTTTAAATGGTAACTAAATTGTTAATTACCCAATTCCTTGCATTGATGAGTAAAAAGAGCAAGCCTTGAGTTTCTTGCCCATTCTTCTCTCAGAGAATCGGCATTTGGAATGGGTGGTAATGCCGAAAATAATTTATTAATAAAGTATTTCAAATGTGATTTCATTACCTACGAAATAAAGATATTTTTGATTTGAATTTTTGATAAGAACTATACTCCTTGAGGCGTATGTTTTTTTGCAAGCAAATATTGTGCATTACATTTGCTTGTTTTATAATCTGCTCTTGGAGTGTTTTGACAAGCAAATTCTTACAAAAATATATGTGGTATAAATATAGATTACATAATCAGTTAATTCTAAGTTTTATAAATTTTAAGCAATTTTGTTACTTAAAACTGTATTTTAATAAAAATGTGTAACATCATCGCTAAAAAATAGTGATAGAAACTATATCAATAACCACTTAAGATGGAATTAGTGGTCGTTTAAATATTATAAAACGTAACCATTACACGTTTAAGAAAATGTGTTTGCGTAATCATGTAACGTAATAGACTTTAATATAAAATAAATTTCCTTTTAGGGCCAAAAATTTTAGATAACGCTCAAATTATCGTTGTAATGGCAGCTAGGCCTATTACCTCTGAAAATAATACAGTTAAAGCTTTTAGCCTGGTAGTGCTTTAAGAGGCTTTTAAGCTGGAGATATAAGTCTACTTACTTATGAAAGTAAGCAGAATTAAATGTTATCAAGATATTAATTATTTCGAAAAGTGTTCTACCGCACCAAAAGAATTAGTTCAAGAATCAATGTACTTTATTATAATTGAAATTAATTTCAAGTATCATTTGGTTGTTTTATTAACTGTTAGAAATAACAAGCGTAGAAGTAGTATATACAATATAGAAGTATAAATGCCTTTACACGTAAATAATCACAATAGTATAATAAAATCGTCCCAGATTCGTTTGATAAGAAGGAAATCTAAACTGAAATTTCCGATCCCAAGATCGGATTTGATTATGTGCTTTAAATACAAAAGTTATGACGATGAGTATACTGTCAGAAAATTAAATCTGATATATTAATTCGGGGAATTTTTACTTGTATTTTATTAGTAAAATGTTATGGTAAAATCTCTTTGGTTGTGCTGTGTATGTGGCCAGTTTTGATGTCAATAAATAGTACATGGCAAAAAAAAAAGAAAAGAAAATTAAAAAGTATAAACGGTATCCCGCCATTTTTCTATTGTTTTTCCACCAAAACGAGTGAATCTAACGTAGAAATTTGATACATTTCGAAGTTTTATTATAAAAAAAGTAAAAAATGCGACAAAAGCTGTAAAAAAATTGTGACATTCATGGACTTGATGCCGTGTCGGTAAGAGTAGCACAAAACTGGTTCAAGCGTTTTCGGTTTGATATTTTGGAGGACAAAGATGAATTGCGCTCTGGTTCACCTGTCACGGATAAAGTCCATGCCATTTTGGAAAAAGTAGAGCAAAACCATCATATTAGTTCTTACGACATAAGTTAAGAGCATAAGATTGACGTCAAAGCACCTACGATAAGACCATGCGAATAAGATCATGGCCAAAAAGAAAGGAAGCTCCACAGATTATAGCGAAACCCCGTTTAACTCGCAATAAGTTGTTGCTATAAATATGGTGCGATTGGATGGGCATTATTCATTCTGAGCTTATACCACCGTCAATTCAGATATCTACTACAAACAGCTGATGAGACTTAAGCAAGAAGTAGAAAAGAAAGGGCCAGAATTGATCAACAGAAGGAATGTGGTTTTTATCATGATAAAGCCATACCACACACATCATTAGCCACTCAGTGAACATTGAGAGAGTTTTACCAATCAAACTCTGGTTGGCCAAATTCTCTCAATATTGTGGTATGATCATCATATGGTCATCCACCATATATCCCTTACCATTCATCTTCAAATTTTCACATGTTTCGGTCTCTTTAGTATTCTTTAGGTAGTGTTAGGTTAACATCGAAAAAGTACTGTCAAAACTACTTGTCGCAGTTTCTTGATCAGCATTCCCAAAATTTCTACAGCAATGGGATTATGTCAGTATCTACAAAATGGCAAAAAGTTGTTGAACGAAATGGAATACAAATAGTATAATTAAATGTAAATAAAATATGATGAAAAATGAATTATATTTATTATGTTGAATATTTAAAATGTTTGAATTTGAATATTGAATTTGTTTATAAAATACAAAAAATATTTTTTCCCAACCTTATATTACAAAATTACTAATTAATAAATAATTGGAAAGGGTTCATTAAATAAAACGTTTCGTTTTATAATATAAGGCTCGTTCACTGTTGCATTGGACAATAATATATCATAAATCAGATATTTCTGAATTTGCTTTTAAAATAGCCTAAATGAAGAATTATAAGCTTAATATCAACTCAAGAAAACTAAAATAATGCGAAGTTACTATTCAGGAATTGACAGTTGAAACCAAACACTTCTATTGTTAGCGACTAGCATTTTTATTGTAATTATTTTCTCCCCTCCGAATGAAAAATAATATTCAATACCTACATAGAAAAATACGAAAAAAACCTACAAACATTAAGAGCTTCCAAGAAGTTACTCTTTCCTTTACTTATAGTTCCACCCGGTAACGTCGATCCTTATGGGAGCATCGCGAACCGTGCCATATCCTCTTTCACGAATAAAATCGGCCGACACTCCCCGGCGCCCTCTCTCGGGAGGGAACATCAACGTGATAGTAATCTCGCATTTATTCAGCCTCTATTTATGGGGAAACCTTTCCGTTTAGCGTCACGGCCTGCGGATCCTGCTAGCGGCCGATCCCCCAGCTGCCATGATTGTGGCGTTGGTCAACTGCGGACGACAGTCGTGTGCGTGTTTTTTTGGGGATATTTTAAGAAGGACTAAATTAAATTACGAGACATGGGAAAATTACTTTACTAACTACCACATGGAAAATAATGAAGGCTGTTTACATTACGAGAATTAGGAAATTTCTTTATTAACTACCACATGGAAAATAATGAAGGCTGTTTACATTACGAGATATAGGAAAATTACTTTACTAACTACCACATGGAAAATAATGAAGGCTGTTTACATTACGAGACATAGGAAAATTACTTTACTAACTACCACATGGAAAATAATAAAGGCTGTTTACATTATGAGACATAGAAAAATTACTTTACTAACTATCACATGGAAAATAATGAAGGCTGTTTACATTACGAGACATAGGAAAATTACTTTACTAACTACCACATGGAAAATAATGAAGGCTGTTTACATTATGAGACATAGGAAAATTACTTTACTAACTACCACATGGAAAATAATGAAGGCTGTTTACATTACGAGACATAGGAAAATTACTTTACTAACTACCACATGGAAAATAATGAAGGCTGTTTATGTTCCGTTTCTGAATGTTACTTTCTGTACTAAGTCGATTTTTAGGTGAAAAACTTGGGTAACTCGAAACTTAAGTAAAGGAAAAGTTTTGGATCAGAAAAGTCGTATTCGCGAGAATTTAAAAGAGATTATTGTAATTCAAATTAAAAAGCTTGCAAAAGTTGTACACCCATTTATGGTCCGAGCTTGCGGTAAATCAAAATTCAGAACGGTTTCACACACTATGTTCTTCTCTTTCACTCGACCTAATCTATCCGGACCTAATCTAATCTATCCTTAAGCAATCGTCTATAGGGCATGTCATGCGCCGTCGACGTCCTCGTGTATTGTCTGGCCGAGTCCTTATAGCACATGCCGACCAGTTATTCAAAACTTCAGGGCGAGGTTTTTAGTGGGTTTAAGCTCCACACTACCTGCGTTTACAGGCGCGCGGGTATGCGTTATGCATTTTTCACTTCTCCTCGTTGCAAGAGAGAAAAAAAAACACACACATACACACATTACGTTTGCAAGGGAGGTTATCGAAGTCTACTCAAAGTACAGTACAACACTTAAGTTTTTCAATTTTTTAGTGCGTCGAAGAAAAATATAAACTTATAGGTAGGTTTTGGAGACCGACGGGACAATTGAGCGCCGGCGGTGGTTGCACCCTAATTAAAAAGGTACGGATCTTGGAATGATTACACTAGTTTACAATGTATCTGTGGCCGAAAAAATTTAAATGTTATTGGCTATATACATGGCACGCCATGTTCAAAAATATAAGTGAAATTTATCAATCAGCTTTAATTTTTGAGTTTCAGATATCTACTATCAGAAGAATTAAATAAATTTAATAAGAAAAATTTTATTAAAAAATGAAACGTATACATCGAATATATGTGGAAAAAATGGTTTAGATCGTTTACACAACTTTTTCTTGAAGTACTCATGTTGCAGAAACTTTAAAAATTAATGTGATCAAAATAAATCACGCAGGTTATCAATAAACAAAAACACTTGAATGATGAAAATTAACAATAAAGTCATTTGAACTGCACAGAAACTTCTAAGGGTAGATTTGAAAGTAACACATCATAAGTAAATAAAATACATAATAAAGTTCGCGGCGACAGGCAAAAATTAAAACTTTGCAAACTAGCGTTATCAGCGCGTTGCAGACTTAGGAACTGCACTACAACTTTCTCCGTATAAAAGTACATGACGGGGCCTGGCCAATGATCACGATTTGTTTTGTGTAATTGTTTTTAGCCGTGACTGGAAGTAAGATACATAATTAAATTTAATTACCTGAGGGCTAAAAACGTATAATAAAATATATTAATAATTATAAAACAAAAACCCCTTCGAAAGCATATTTAAATAATTAGTATTTTTTTTAGAGTCGTTGTTCACTAAAGAGAGAAAAGAAAAATTACCTTAACACAAGCAATGAATGAAAAAAGTTATTAAGAGATAAAAAAATTTAAATGATACGATATCCCTTACATTGGCAATATTTCTATACGGAAACTTTGACCTTGCACTTCGCTAACTGTTACGCTCAACCATATCACACTTGACTGAGTGACTTGTCACTTGTATGTAATATCTTAGTTGTAGATCACGACTTTGTTCGAATTTCCAGCTTTAGTTTGATATTAAAATTGAAATATCTTAGATAAAAGAGAACCAAATTCAACATCCTAAAACATGAATACAGAGCTTGAAATGTTGTGTCAAAAGAATATCAAATGATGAAAGCTAACACGCACTACGAGTGACAAGATATTTTTAGTAGACACCGAATCTAAAAAAAAAGAAATCGATTTTGAAGGCAGTTTTAGTTTTTTTTTTCATTTATATATAATAATATTTCTGAAATTACATATTTCTATATTAATTATATTTATTGTAATTAAATTTAAAACGCATTATACATATTTACTGTAGTGTTATATTTGATGCTCTACTTTTATAATATATTAGCTATCGGTCTCGGTTTCACCCATAAAATGTGTTCTCTTATGTTTTATATGGAAAAATATATCTGTCGCACCCAATCTTGTTCCTGCTTTCAGTTCTAGTTCCGGTCAAGTTCCCAAATTTCTTTCTCCATCCTGAGTCTCGATTACACTCCTCGTCCCGCTTTCAAACATACACCCTAATTTTTACACATTATACAACCGCACTACCTCTCCCTGTCCCTTAATTGTGAGAGACTTGTCTCACAATTTCTAATACGCAATAATTATATCAAATTTCATAATCACATTTCACCTCATATTAAGTCACTTTTATTCTATTTAAAAGCCTCTATCTGATACAAACTTTCATCACACCAGTTTTTGTATCAATCAGACCTAGGTTTATGGATATGAGAAGAATACTTTAAGTGTTTTACATATTTTCATAATTCGAGATCACTTTTAAATATTGGTCTTCCACCAAGCATATGTCAAAATTAGATTTGTTGATGGTCACTTAAGGGGAGAAATTTCATAACGCTTCAGACATGGGGTTGGAAAGATAAGCTGTTTATGTCAGAGATGCTCATTAAAAAATGGCATAGAAATGCATGAAAACATTAAAATTCTCCATGGTTTCTGTTCTAAACACCCCATTTGTCATGTGGGTATCTATCGTGATCTGGATCTCCTTCATGCGCTTTCTGTATGTGGCTATCATCAGATCATATCAAAATAGATTCAATCTTGATGTGATGGAGTTTTCAGTGTAGAAATAAGGCCTGAAAGTAGCCTCGAATATATAAGAATATAAACAACTATTAATTTTCTTTTATTTTTCGTAATTTCTGCATTTTCGGACATTTCATACAAGAGTCTCATTCTATTGCCTTGGTGTCTACTACTACTTTATGATATGTATAGTATATTATGGATATACGTCAATGCATATTCTTCTTTTTTATCATCATCATCATCATCATCATCATCACTCAACCTTCAGCCAGTCGCAATGACTGAAAGGGACAAGTCCCGATACACCGAAGGGAGCGTAAATATCGGGGGGAGTGTAGGTTCTAGCTTGGATTAGGAGTGACGGGAGTGTAGAGCCAGCCGGTATTCGTGCAACCTTTAGCCAGAAATCAATGCATATTCTTCTTTTTTTATCCAAACAAAAATCACTCGCAAACTTATAATTTATTGTGTATCCTCAAGTCCCATAAAATCGAGACGAGTATTGTACAAGAATAACAATATGAAAACTAAAACTGCATTTGTAAATTTTGAGTTGTAACGATTCGTAGTAATGTGGTGGTCACAGTTCTTGCTTCTGCTTTTGACAGATGCAGAAATATTTGTTTCAATACGCAAAAAAACCTATTTGTCTTTAATATTAAAATAAAATACAGGATAAAGGTACTGTATCGGTTGTACATATAATACATATAAAATCTATGATTTACTAGGCGTGGTATTATATATATATATATATATATATATATAGACAAGAGTATTCTTAAAAACAGATCTCGGTTATTTTGATTTCTAGCAGATTTGTTGTTGACAAGTTGACATTGACGTCTAGTACGTCTAAATGAGCCAAATAAATTACTCCTCATCATTATTTCTATTAAAACAGATTATATAACTCAGTGATTAAAGCTTTTCTTAGAATACTAGATAAATCATTTCAAAGTCAAACGAGAAATCTGACTTTGAAATGACTTATCAAATTTTCCTTTTTTCTCTCAACGCTCAAGAAATACGTAGAATTCCATGTAAGTAAATAAAAAAAAAGGAAGAAACACGATAATGCGTTTTCGCCGAGACGCTCAATTTACCTACAAAATGATATTTAAGCTAACAGAACAACAAAGAGACGATTGTCGCGCAGAAATATGATTTATTCTTGAGAAAATAGAACCTAAATAACATGTTTTTACATTCATCAGAATTTATTCAAAGAGATTCAAAGTTGTAGTATCAGGTTTGTATCCCCAAATGAATAACCATCTAAAGTACATATTAAGACATTTGTAGCAGTCAATTTTACATAATTTTAATAAAAGTAAAGTCATCTTGCAGTCTACGTACTTTAGAAATTTTGTCACGTTTTAATAAATTGTGACCTATTTAACCCTAACGACCACTCGAGCCCACGCTCGGGTATACACGAAATCAATTCTATTTTTGGTTCGAATCCAATTCAAATATTAATTTAAATTTCAATTGTCATCTTAATTCGGATCCTAATCCCAAATACTTCTTTTAGTACTTAAGTTCGTTCAATACGGTCATAATTCGAACACGACATAGACAGCCATTTGGTTCTAACCGAACGTTGATCGAGTGTGGATATTAGATTTTTTAACATACCCTCTCAACTTAATTTTAAGTGATGCAACTTGAATCTCTATACCCTCGACGCTGCGGTGGTGCGCAATGAGTGCCAATAGCCATCGCTGTCCTCGATGTGGTGACAGCATGCTTCCACCGGCTGCTGCTTTGAGAATTTATTTGAGGATCCGCCCGTGATCACGAATTTTACTTGATATGTTAAAGCGAAGATCCGCTGGCCGTCATCATTTAAATAGTATCAGCCTGTATCAGGCATAAGCTCTACATTTGGTATCAATTTCGTGTTATGATGCCCCTTGGGAATTCAGCAAGATTGATTCATGTTCGTACTTAGTCCACTTCACTTCGACGATGAATGGTCACTTCATTGAAATTTTGTGAACCATAAATTTTTTAATCCTTTTAGATAGTAAAGATTTTGGTATTGTATATGAAACCACAGCCATTGTCAATCTGTCAATGATGCAATTAGTTTGAACAAATTCATCTATCACAGAAGAGGTACTGCAGTTTTAAAAAGGCTTATGTTTTTGTTCTATTAATTTTCTCCATGAAGATGTCATTTTATCAAAGTACTCGGTACGTAATAAGTACAAGATATCGTTGTCTTCTCTCGATCCGGTAGAAAATAAACGGACAGCAGTCGTAAACCGATTGCCATTTCGAAAGGATACGTGAAAAATGGCGAAAAATGTAAAAGGGTAGTTTCGGAAGAGAATTAGAAACCTGTTGATGTTTGAATACAATTTTTGGTTCGTTGGTTCTTTTGAGTTTCTTTGTTTGAGTAAAATTTTTAATCAACTTAAGAACGGCCTTCGGAACACGTTGCAGGACTCAATTTAATCGTCTGTGAATAACGTTAAAAGGATACCTGGCACGGTCACGTCGCCTTGAGGGTCATGAAATTCTCATTATTTTAGTTATAGTTGTTGCGTCGGGTTTTCCCCTCCGCCGATGCTGAGGTAAGATACTGAGTCCCACAAACTTTTATTTCAGATTGAAGATCTTGGACCGTAAGAACTTAACATTGAGGCAATGCAGGTCAGCGCTGCTAAAGATCTTTGTTATCAATTCGTAGTTGAGGCTTAACGTTCACTTTGAGATACGGAGCGAATGGCTTTGTAATATGTTCCTTGGATTCTTAAACCAATGATTGTAATGAATATTAATATATTACAACACAGTTTCTATTTGAATAAATGTCACTCGAATTAAAAGAAATCTCACATACGATTTTATGAATATTTAATACGTTCAAATGCTATGATTTCAACGCGGTTGCAAATAGCCCTTTGAGTAATGGATCTGTCAATACATAATGACAGACAATTCAGTGATCGTACTATCAAACACACAGTGAACTGTCTGTCGGTTATATATTGTTATGATCTAAAAAAACATTCCCGGCGACTCCCCTTAATCCTGCGCATTGTGCTCTTGCAAAAAAGTGGAAAATTCCAAAGGCATTTTTGGAAAAATATGATCGTAAGTTGCCAACGACGCCGGCTCCGCCGTCGAAAACGCGGGCTCGCTTACGGCCCGCGGCCGGCGCGTGACCGGAATGTTCGACGACGGCCAATAAAGTGCCTTCCTATATACCGCTCTTTGGTTTTGCTTATATTTTTTTCGCTTTCCCTTCGAGTAGCCTGCCGGGAGAGAATATAATTCATCTAATTCATATTCCGTACGATGATTTTAAATTAATTTAAACTAGACTTTTTGTCAAGACTAAAAATGAAAGTGTGTTTATGTTTGTGATTTATATTGCATGATTCGTACTGTGAAAGCACTATGCATGTTTTTTAATTTAACAATGCAGCGCAGAGAAAACTGTGATGGCACTAACAGATACCAGGTATTGGTAGTAGTCTATAATAACCTATGCATCATTAAAAAAAAAATCCATACCTTGCAACATATTCGAAGATTAAATACTTTGATATTATAACGAATCGAATTGACATGTTTCAAAGGTTGAATATTTCACAATTATTAATCATGAAAAGGACTGTATACCACGTTTCTATGAAACATCACCCTGTGTTGTCTCATATAAACCCGTATTGGTTGTCCTAAAAATATACGTGTGAAGCGTGGGAGCAACGATAAGGAAGTCTAGATACGCTTCTACAGAATTTTAGGCACATTTTTTAGTACATAATAAAATTCGGAATAGAATCGATAATAAAGTTATTTATAAATTTATTTTTGTTTCTTATGCATAAAAAACGAGTATTCCCTCACCCGGGAAGAGAACTCTCTAATTCTTGAGTTGTGTTTTATGTTGATACACTGGAATGCTTTTCTACATTGACTGTTTCAGCTTATCGATTAAATTAGATAACAACACTATTAATGGGAGTTTCTCATGGATGTAAGAATCAATTATATATAAAGGAAACTATAATATAATGGTTCTAATTTCTATGAGGTGTCTAAGTCGTCGGGCGTCTTCACCGAGGCTAACGGGTTATCTCCATCGGAGTATAATTAGAATCGTATTTCTTTATTTCTTAAACAGAGCTTAGCGACTAGATTGAAGTCGTGTCCCAGCACTTGGAAACAGAGAAAGTTCTATAAAATCAATGATTTAGTAAAACCTAAACGTAAGCGTAACTCCTCACATTCTTTGCATTTGTCGATAAATTCTCTTTAATTAAACCACGTGTTTATGGTTTTAGGATGATTTATTATATTTTGATTATTAATTGGATATCTTACATGTTATAAATAAATTGAATATAATTTACAACAATATTTATTTTAACGATATGGTGATAGGAGTTAATGTGATTTAAAAGTTATTGATCATTACATAACAGCCATTTGCTCATATACACACATCCATATAGAAGGTATCTCTTAGCAATGTAATTTCTGCATTAAGTGACACCTAAGGCAGAATTTAATTTGTACCAAAGTTGTTTGATAAGACAAAGTCCTAGTTACGTAGTAGCCTTGTGTAATAGAATAAATAGGTTCATCTATGAATTTCTTCGTAAAATTAGTAGAATTGATAAAAGTATCATCTTCAATTGTTACTGTAACTTGGTTGATTATTTTTCGATTGTGCATTATTGTCTACGTTAATGGAATGAAACAAATCCAGAGATTCTATTCGTATCTGTGCACAGTTATAAATTTTGAAAAATCTAAAATTAATTCGTTTGATAGTCGAAATTTCTTTAAATATCGTAATTGTTGTAATCACTGAAAAAGTTAGGGGGCGATCTTACTATGACTGTTCGATTAATTTTACCATTCAAATCGCCGATTCCATTTTAAAATGAAAGAAAATCTAAGTAAAGAAAACTTATTGTATAAAAATTACTTAACTAGGTGGCTTATAATTAAACGAAGGACTATTAGGGAGACGTATAAAGAAATTAAGCGATAGCTATGTTCGGTATACTTGATAAGCCAATATAAAGGAACATGTAAATTATCTTGACGGCATTCACCATACACGTACAGACTCTAGCTGGGATACAACACTGTGTCTCAAATAAATAAATAATTACATGTTTATATACGAGAAACGACTGAATCACCTGAAAATAAAATTGGGAGAATTCTATTTTAAAGAACTTCGTAAGCCCTTCAGCCAAATTCTAAAACAATCACATTACTTAATGCCAGTCGTTATATGTATAAATGAAGCACAACTTTATACCGTAGACGGCAGTAGGAGATGCGCGTTCGTGTCTTGCGTATATTAACATTTTCATTCAAGAGTAATGAATAAAAAGAAAAGTCAGATACAATAGAACAAGGGCTAACTCGAGTCCTCGGACAATAGGTCCCCATTCCTTGTAGGAAATTGATTCGCCACTTCAATCAGACAGACACAACATGGTTTAATTCGCAACATTAATTTGGTTGAATAGTGCTCAGCTTTGCAGAATGTCTAATGGAGACCGATTT
This sequence comes from Eumeta japonica, assembly GCA_005406025.1. Taxonomy (NCBI): domain Eukaryota; kingdom Metazoa; phylum Arthropoda; class Insecta; order Lepidoptera; family Psychidae; genus Eumeta; species Eumeta japonica. Next base: position 314,673 of record BGZK01000492.1, on the reverse strand, counting down.
CAATATCTAAGACAAATATTTGATTTTATATGACGAATATATACATTCTCATTGTTTATACATATTTATGCCTACTAACAAAAATGGTAGGAAGAGATCACAGATATGCGTATGCTTGATTTCGCATACTACTCTTATTTTACGAGGGCTGCTATGTATGTATCCGGAACTCGCAACAAACAGAAAAATATTTCAAAAATAATTACAGTATTTAAAAATGGAACTCCTTTGTTCTATAATATAGTTTGTTTCATGTAACTGTCAACTGTTTTGCCATTGTGGCGTAAGTCTGAAAATTGCGTGTCCTTATCACTATGGACTTAACTCTTGAAAATTTTCGTGTGATGATTTATTACGATTTGTGGCGTGGGCTAACTCAAAAACAGTGCATCGATCAATTCATTTTGGGGATGAAACACCATCGATAACCTCTGTATATCACTGGTTTAGTGAGTTTGATCGTGGATGGTCTATGCATGAACGATTCCATACGGTATATTCCCTCCTGTCTATAGCATTTCATTTGTATGTTTCTTACATCAGTCCAAAATTCTTTCCTCTCTTCGATCGGTTTGGAAATATCTGGAACATAAGAAACTAAAATAAAATTAGCGTTAATCCAATTTTGATTGTAGTTCAGAGAGCCTTAGGTTCAGACATTTTTAACAACTAATTCCTAATCGCTAACTTAACACACTCAGATACTTAATATTTCTCATAGCCAACACAAAGACAGTCACGTTCGCTCTAATTAACGCCAGAAAAACTTCAGAAGAAAATCTAGATAATGCAGTTAGTACGAGAGTTAGTAAGAACCTAGAATGTCAACATATATCAGAATGTAAGCATGAATAGTCATGCTTACATTCTGATATATGTTGTGAATATATAGATATTCAATGTTATTTTTGTAACAATGAACCTTGTCTCTGATCATATGACAAGTGATTTAATTTTTACATGGTAAAATGAAAAGCACAAACACGTATTTTACAATTTGAACGCCCTGACGCGGGCGACACGCGCAAAACTCTCTTAAAGCTTTGAATGGAGACAAATGGGAAAGATTTCGTATATAAAGCAAACGTTTCGCAATTAATGTACCATTCAGCAATTTTGTACCTTCGGCTGTAAATAAAAAGCCTTCCAAGTTTGAACTGAATTCATGAGATGGGTCCGTAGTGTCATATTTTAGATACATTATAGAACACATTGATAGAACAGATATTATTGCTTACGAGACAGCTTAAACGCCCTAAAAAAGTATATCAAGCCGTCTATCGCGGACTTTGTTACTGTATTGGTAAGGATGGCGGTCATTAGCCGTTTCGAATCGCACTGTGTCAGCTGATCTGTGCTACGTAAAAAAAAATTAGTGACATTTAGAGTAAGCTCATATGTTTTATTTTTCGATTATGCTGGCTAAAGAAGATAGGATATCTTAAGGATGTTACGATAAGTTTATGCTTAGCTTTTTTACGCCTGTCTGCAACATGCAGCATGCAACCAACCGTCGACCCATGCAATTTATGCATGATAGCTTTTCACTTAACGAGGTTGTGTCCGCATTTATCAGTTGTTTTAAAACTCCTTATACCCTGGTAGATGTAACTGTTTACAATGTCTTGAGGCTGTTCCTAGTTGGCTTAGGTTCTTAGTTGGTTGAAACGTACGTAGAAATTAACATTATAACGTTTAGCGCACTAAGATAATTATAAAATTAACACTTGCTTAGGTGTTTGATATCTGTCAATCCTCTCGAACCAATATTCAATTCTTTTGATAAAGATTTGTAGTGGAGAGGCAGATTCGAGGGTCGGCGGTGGGTTGCATACTGCATGTTAATGGATGTCGCAGGCAAGCGTCTACTATGGATTTCCATGAATCAACGCCTCACACAATAGAAGCTTTTTAAAGTATAAAATATATCAAAAACTTAATGTCTACTAAATTTTATTATTTAATATAGTATTTGATGTAGGTACGTTGTAGATGGTATTCAATTTTTGGAATAGCACTAAATTTAACGAATGTGACTCGTTACGGGTTATTGATGGATTTGAATCGCTGTTCTATAAAATTTAACTTCGTGTATAGTCAGTATGACATGAAGATGATCTCATATAACATCACAAATGACATTGAAAAGTTATATTAAAATCGTATTGATCATAGTTTAAGATTTTCGATAAGTAGCATAATTGACGAGCTATGCGAATGTTGGCACAGCTGGTCCAGCTCCTGTAAGTTCAAGTCCTTCAATCTGATATAAAACGATTGTAAGAGGAAACGTCGCAGCAGCGGAGTGATGCGACAACATTGATCACTAAATTGTTGACGCTTGCCTATAACATGCATTAACATGCAGCGTGCAACCCACCACTGACCCTCGAATCTGCCTCTCCACTACGAATCTCTATCCAAATGATCGAATATTGATTCCAGAGGATTGACAGATATCGAACACCTAAGTAAATGTTATTTATTTTTATAATTATCTTATTCCGCCAACCGTTAAATTGTTAATTCTACGTACGTTTTATGCCAACCAGGCACATCCTCAGGAAATTACCGACAGTCATATCCACCAGGGTGCAAGGAGCGTTAAAACAACCAACACAACCTCGTTAAGCGGGCCGCTGTCATGCAATAGTCAAAGAGCGACAAAAACATTCTTAATGCAGCTACAGACCACCACCGATAGACATGCCTGACAAATGTCACAGACTAACCATCACCAACATTAATCAAAAAGTTACAGGCAAGCGTCCAATAATGGCGATTTATAAATGTCAATTTTGTCGTTGAGCATATTATTATTATCTTTATGTTTTAAAACTTCGAAGGATTCCAAAACATTTAAACGTAACCTCTTCTCACACACATGCAAAACATCGAATTTGTGATCGTTATTAAGCTTATGACCGGGTTCTAATAGATGTTTAGCAAAATGGGATCTGTCTGATTTATTATTTCTAAAGGCCGAAATATGTTCTTTGTATCTTTTTTCAAAACAACGTCCGGTTTGTCCTATATATATATATCGATTTACAGTCATCACAAGTTAATTTATAAATTCCAGATTTTTTATTATTGTGTAATTTATCTTTATTGTTACATAAAGTTTTCAAATTGTTATTTGTTTTAAAGGCCGTATAAATATTATGTTTTTTTAATAGTCTTGAAATTTTCTCCGAAATTGTACCAAAATATGTGAAATATACAATTTCGGAGAAAATTTCGTAGAGATTCGTAGTGGAGAGGCAGATTCGAGGGTCGGCGGTGGGTTGCATGCTGCATGTTAATGCATGTTGCAGGCAAGCGTCTACTATGGATTTCCGCGAATTAACACCTCACACAATACAATACATTAAATTGTTGGGTGACAGTCCAGGAGTTAGCAAGTTTACATGATCGACCATGATGACATGCGCGATTTGGTATTTACTCAGTAATTAGTAGAGCTAACGTATTCTACATTTGTTATTGGCAGTTAGAAACGATAAATGAAATTAGGTTGACAAAAGCAATCTATAAATCGAATGTATCTGCTGGAAGTATTGACGAGGGTACCCTATAAAATTTTATGAAACGATTGATTAATGTTGGTGAATACAGTATAAAGAGGAGGTCTGCGATCTCTGCCCACCCATTTGAATGATAAACATAAGTGGAAAAAAGTGGAAAAGATTAAAAAATATTTAATAACTATAAATTCTTTAAATGTAATGACGTATTTCAAGTGTTATATTATAACCTATGAAATAAAGATATTTCGAATTTGAATTTAAATTTGAAGTGGTAAGAGTTCATAAATTTTAGACAACGGATGAAATAAATTGTTGTACGAAAGAGTTAAAATAAATGATAAAAATAATTGATTTATGAAATTATTAAGTAATATTTAAACGTTTCAAATATTATTACGTTTGTATACAGAAGTGACGGTACAGTATAAAAAATGTTTTTCTATTCTGTTCAAGCATCAGGACGAAATTTTTTTACCCATAGCAAAAAGAGAATGCCGAATAACTCACAGTATAATGGCCGAGATGGATAGCGATCCTCGCCTATGTATTTGTAGCTGTCGGCTAGACTGGGAAATTTCTTAGAGGATACCTCAGCGGCGACGTCTGAGAAATCGACGCATTTACCGGGGTCAGGAATTTGAGGGAGGCAGATATTTTTTGTATGGGGATATAGTTTTCGATATAGGGTTGAGCTTATGAGGCTACTCGTGCAGACTGTTCTTCTTGACGTGAACTTACCAAGTGCAATTTGAACTCGGTTAAGTACCGATCTGCAGCACTCTGAGTATTCATGTTTGCAAAACATAGAAGATCTTGTGGATTCAAAGAGTATAGAGAGAAATTGATAAAAAAATTTTGATCTAGTATTTAGTTTATCAATAAAAGCTGAGGAAATTAATGCAATGTTTTTTATATAAATTATCTGGCCCGGCAAAAATTGTTCTGCACATTCTTGTAGGTGACTTACCCGTATAGTTAATGCCCGCAGCTGCACCAGCATAGAATTAGAATTATTTTTTCTCCTTTCGTATCGATCGATATCAATTTCAATCTGGTCTTATTTTCGATTTTGATCCTAGTCACACTTTTGATTCTGATCCTGTCCCCACACTCGTTTTCGACCGACGTCCCGTTCTTGATTTCGCTCCCGATTCCGCTTTCTATTTCGATCCTGGTCCCGTTCTCGATTCTACTCTCTGTCCTTCCCGCTTTCAATTACAATTCCGCTACCAATCACAATTCTGATTTGACAGAAGTCGGGGGTCAGTATCAAAATAAATATAGAAAATATTACTTGAAGATAGAGTAGCTTGTTATGAGTAAACGTATTTTTAGAACTGATGTAGTTGTCCCGTTCGATAATATGCGTATATGGCCGAAGTCGGGAACAAACCCTAGCAGGTACACGAAACTTGATCCCGGTCACACTTTAAATATTTATCCCGTCTCTACATTCGTTGTTCTGTTCTCAATTTCGGTCCCGGTCCCGCTTTTAATTTCAATTCCGCTACCAGTCCTATTTCCGATTTGAACAAAACTGGAGACAAATACTACTATTAAAATAAAATGTAAGCTATATTACTGGGCAATAGAGTAGCTTTCTATAACTTAAGGAGTTATAAAAATCGTCGTAGAAATATAAGTTCATGTATGAAACCGGGGGAAATTATGGCAGCATAATTTACTCAAGAATAGTGCTAATACATATTAGCAAAAAAATTTTTTAGAATCTGTTCATTGGTTTAGTTTATGTAGTAGTACAAATACGCGAATGAAATCGGGGACAAATGCTAGTTTTTATTTTGGAAACCTTTCCCGATGTGCGGACAACATATCACCAAAGTTTTACCGTAATCGGAATAATGAATTATTAGGCACGCGTAGAGGACGCGTAGAGAATATTTACATTGATTTTTATTTATAGATAGCTATCGCCTGCGGCTCTTTCCTTGTGAATATAGAACGATTTCCTACATCTTTTGTCTTGACTGATGTCATCATGATTCTGATTCCGTTCTTCGTCTTCGATTTCATCTCTATCTAATCCCAATTCCGGTTTTGTTCCCGATTTCGATTCCTTTTCCATTTTTGATTCGATTCCAATAAATTATCCCATTTTTAATGTTCTTTTTACGCATGGACTCTAAAAAATATTGCAAACAAAAGTACCCTAAATGTAGCCCAGTGACCTTATCTACAGTTCAGTGAAAGTGCATCGTGATCTGTTCAGCCGTTTCAAAGATAACCCGGACATACACACAGGCGGGCAGACACAAAGGGTCGTCCTTTTGCACCATACACACCAAAGGGGTAACTTCTCAATTCTAAAACTTCGCTTCTGATTTGATCTCTTCAAGGGTTCACCGTCGTCTTCTCTCGTTTTAAACGTCTTCCTGCTGAGGGGTCCCCACCATCTTTTCGTTTTAGATTGAAGGGACTTGAACCCTAAATCTCCACCCCTACTTGAACTACACATTTGGCCAGTACCGGTGGGGACCTTCTAAAGACATTTGTAATCAACGTGATGTCACCGTTTGAGACTGATAGCTTAACATCCATTCTCAAGCACTTAGCAGGCGGTTACTTTGACTTAATTTAACAACACATTTGGGGTTTATTCTCCAAAAAATTTAATTAGTAGTGTTAATGAAAGCCTAATATAATTATTCATACCTCTAACTTCACATTTTTCAGAATTCCTGTATAAAATCCATTTTTAGTTTTACTCCTCTGAGGTTCGATTTCGAAAAGTTTTCGACCATTCTTTGTGTCATAAACTTTAATACAAAATAAGAAAATCCTTTGCAAATTAATTTTCTGCTTATCTTATAATCGGATCTATTTCTACTAAATTTTCTGCAGATATGGTCTGCAGTTTCTAATCCAAAATAGCGAACTAGTCGTTATTTTCGTCCATTAACTTTTCATAACTGTATGTATTTTTGTTAAAATTATACAAAATTTGTAGTAATAGTGATTCTGATATCAACTTCAACATATATAGCAATAAAGTTGCTACTTTATTATATGATACTACTCACAATCATTATTAATGTCTGGTTATTATAACCAGAAGTTACATAAAAACAGATTGGCATTTTATATAAATTTATTTTTTGCATCTAAGTTATGAAATACATTGTAATATTCTTAGAAATTCTGTAATGATATGAAAATACAGAAATCTTTATTTAATTTTTTATTCTTTAATGTTGTAGATGGAAAATAATAATATAAGGGTAACATTTTACAGCGGGTTTAAATAGTACATTTTTATCAAGGAAATAAGTGAGCGACTACCAATTAGGGTGCAATCGGAGGCCGCAGACGCGAGGGACGGTCTCGAGCCACACGACTTGCGAACCCAATATTCTCCCGCGTGATACTTGGTGCTTTATACAACACAACGAGGAAGATAAATGACAACTTATTTAATTGAATTTTACGATTATATAAATTAACTTTAAACAATTTTTTAACTTCCTATTATGAAAATTGATAACTTTTTATGTTTTGGGATAATACTATTTTTGAATTCCGTTTTTGAAAATCGGGTATTCATCAAAATCTTGGCGATGTAGGGTCTAATAAATTTATTTCAGATGTGTGTCTGTTACTTTTGAACGGATTATCCAATGTAAATGCAGTTTGCGACACTCAAAGGTGACCATTCAACTTATACTTAAGTGTTGAATGATGTAAAAAGGAGCAAAAAGCATTAGAAAGATACCGTTGTTGAAATATATTTTTAGAGTTTTTTTAATTATTTTATGAATTTAAATTTGATGAAGCAAAAAAACGGCAAACTCAAAATATGTTAAGACTTTTGAGCTCTTAGAGCTATGAAAATTACTATAATATATTACTATCTAAATTTTTTAACACTTTGAGCTTTGAAAGTAGCAAGAAATTTCAGGAACGGCCTGCAGTGTCAATGCTGTTCTCGATTTTTGAGATCAAAATGCTTATATACTTATAAACAACCATAGTTTGAAACGCAAGGAGCTCCAAATCACATCGAAAAATGTCATAGCGAGAAGTGTTAGGGATGGTCTGCAGGCGGGTCAACCGTCATTCGAATTTTTAAGCTCAAAATGCTCATATAATTATAGATAACTATAATTCGAAACTAAAAGAGTTCAAAATGACATAGACAAAAGTCATAGCGGGAAGTTTAAGGGATAGCTTGAAGACTCAACCGTTTTTCAGATTTTTCAAACAAAGACACAGCAGCTTACATGCAATTTCTATTTTTTTTTCAATTCAAAACCTATTAATTTGTAGGTAAAGTAAACGCCACTTTTATTTTATTAATCAATGAAGTATACACTCACTCCTATTTCAGAAAGATAGACAGAGACTATAGGTTTCCACGTGGTACCCTTTTTGCATAACTCTCTCGTTTCTCTGACTTCCACCATGCAGGCTCATCGGTTTCAAGTGCTTAAAGTTTGGTATTTTTTTAATTTTCTACCAATTTGATCTCCATAGGAGTTTCTAAAGTAGTTTGTCAACTTTTCTATCAAACATATTCTGCTTTGTAGATTTAGTTTGTCATTCTACTTATATTCGTGCTTTCCAGATGGCCAAACGGTAAAATACCTTTTCTATTCTAGTCACTACATATTTCAAACCACATCGCTCTCAAACATTATTGTTACGATATCTATCTTTCAAACACACTTCTCACACATATTAGGCAGAAATGGCATCTCGACCGCATTGATTCTACTTTCGTTTTCCTCGATCGTACCCATCTTATCTATCTTAGAAGTAAACAACGTTTTGATTTTAACATTTTATTACGTTGTATTTCCACTATATAGCGAATGGTAGAATTAAGAAGTGAGGAAAGTAATCGTTGAAAATAAGAAAGCATGGCTGGATTTATTGTTTACAAAGGCCAACTACAGAGTGCAAAGAAAGGACATCTTAAAAGATAAGCTAAAAGATGCTGAAGGTACGTAAAAGATGCAAAAATGAGAGCTAAAGAATGTGTGAAAAGAAGAAAGAATGAATAAAAGAACGCTGCGATAGGAGATTTTTAGATAATTTTAAGGCAAACTATAAAAGCTTTTTAGCATATGGTGATTAAGGCCCGGAATAATTCCAAGACATAGTGTATATGTGTGATTAGAGACGATGATGGACATTTACTGAATGACGAAAATAATGTGAAAGAGCGCTGGAAGAATTATTTCGAAAGTGTTTTTTTATGTGAGGATACAGTTGCAGATGACAATGTTACTCCAACTGCATATATAATTGATGATGGAAATAAAAGTAAAATTGTGATAGATGAAATTATAAAAGCACTAAAACATATGACACTTGGAAAAGCTGCCGGATATGATAGAGTTGCGTCAGAGATGCTGAAGGCCGGTGGGAGTATAGTGGCAAGTTTGCACAAATTACCATCCTATAAGCTTTCTCAGCGTCGTTGGCAAACTGTATACGAAAATCATTATCGAAAGAATTGTAAATGAGACTGAAAACAAGATTTGGGATGTACAAGCAGGATTTCGAAAAGGTAAGTACGGACTAAGTTTTTCTTTGCGACGCATTGCAGAAAAGTTTTTGACTAGCGTCTTTCTTTGGTTCTGTTAAGGAAAAGGGTATTAAAGTAAATGTCGGTAAGCTAAGGTGATGATGTTTAAAAGAGGCAAAAGCACAACTGAATGCAATGTACTTATAGAAGGTGAAAAAGTCGAATAAGTGAAAGTGTTTGTATACTTGGGCACTAATATCGAAAGGAGAGTGAATGCGGAAAATAAATTGAATGGGGTATTACTCACCATTATGAATAGTAAAAACGACTCACAACATGGGCGCTTGACTATCCATAATGGGATCCTAATCCCTACGCTTATGTATGGTAGTGAAAGGTGGGTATGGCAGAAGAAAAATAAAAGTAGGATAGATGCAGTGGAGATGCGATCGCTGCGTAGTATGTATGGAGTGTCTCGGAAAAATAGATATAGAAACAGTGATGTTAGATAGCGGTGTGGTTTGAAGGAAGATGTAGTGACTAGAGTAGAAAGAGGTATGCTGCGGTGGTTTGGCCATCTGGAAGGGATGAGTGAAAGTTGACTGACAAAAAAATTTATAGAGCGAATGTGTGTGATGGAAAGGTCGGTAAGGGTCGCCCTAGAAAATTCTAAGCAGACCATATTGGTGGCATAATAAATAAGGGCCAAATTTTAAGCACCCGAAACTGATGACCTTGCATGAAAAGATTGATGGATGTCAGTGAAGAGAGATATGCAAAGATGGTACTATGTGGTAATCTATATTCTCTGTCTACCCTTCTGGAAAATAGGCGTAACTTTATATTACTATTATTTCGACGTAATTAAAAAAATATAAAAAAACGAAATATTGGAAATGTAACATATAATTTTCCTGCCGGCGCTTCATGTTAGAAATAGCTTTCGTATATTTCTTCCGTCCGCATATTTCTGTGACAACAATAGTTTACTGCTTTGTTTTTGAAGAATTTATGAATGTAGTTTACGGGCAGGTGAAGTATAAACAAACTTTTCTGTTGAATAGAGGGTTGACGTAGGCACATGATCCTAATAACCTCCCATATTATTACATGCAGTGTATAATAAGTCACAGCACAAAGAAATATAATTTTCATTCTTAAAAATATTATAACTTGTACACGTTCACGATACAAGTTGGCGTTCAATGTGTATTTGAGGTAAAATATATGAATATGTTTTGTTGTATTTTATACTTTTGTTTTTGTCTCATTTTATTATTTAGTATCTGTCAGCGATTTTTAAGTAAGTTACACATAGTCTAGTTAAATGTTATATACAATAAATGCATAAGTTATTCGAGCGAGTAAGTCATTTGCAAATAGGCATAAATATATGTAAAATAAGAAATATATACGAAATTATAGCAATCCGAATTCTATTTAATTACTTATTGTGCATTAAGATAGGTTGTGAATGGATAACATTTACATTACTCCAAGTAATTAAACGCATATAATGTGATGTAAGAAGTAATAAATAGAGCATGTTCGTCGAAAATTAACAGAAAACAGACGATCGCTGATTAGTCGCCAACCATCTAAATGGCGCATACGCCCGCACATATTTGTAGTAGCGCTGGGCGCCTATAAATATGGCACAATATTTAGTTAAAAGTTATTTAATGCCACTGTGCTCTTCTCTCGGCTTTATTCTAAGGTTCTACTTATAATTAAATAGAAGTAAAAGTACCTTAAGTAAACCGGGACCCTTTTTCCTCATCACTGAGCTACAGATCCCGATTAGCATATTTAATGACTGATTGTGTCTATTTTCGTAAGTGAATAAGCAACATATAGTTTAGATCCAGTGTTAGATATCGTATACGGAGAGTCATTTTTAATATCTGCTTTAAAATATAATGCTTGTAACTAATCTCAATTCGCCGATGTCAGTAATATCAATTTGTAGATTTCATTAAGGGCTCACGCCCAATTATCCAAAAAATAAATAGTGAATTCTCCATTAATATGAGAGAACAATTATAATTAGAGATATTGTTTTGTTAAAAGAAAATTTAGTTAGCTAAAAAGCAAAAGTTAGCAGTAAACTGAAGGTCATGAAAATACAATATAACTTGGGAAAATGATTTATAACGGCTTTAGAGGCCAAGAAATTAATGAAAAGATAGACTTAATTTTTTTTATTTTGACGTGCTTGAAGTATCTCAAATGAAGATTCGTTATGCGAAAACACGACGTGGCTCAGTGATTCGTGTGTCGCCTTCAAAATAAAAGATGGCAGGTTCTATTATGACTAACAGGCTAATTGAGAAATGATTTTTCAATTTAGTGAAACCAAGCAATCAATACCATTCATTCTGTGCCTGGGACTATTAAGCTATCAGTGTCGGAGTACTTGCATTAGTAACGATGGCCCTTATTAGACCCCTATTAGAAATGGACCAGCGTGGAGGGATTAAATTAAAACAAAAGGAATGTGATAGTGTATTCTTTAGCAGTAGGATTAAAACTAAATACAACTATTCCGTATCTTAAATGAATGGTGTGTCGACCGAATGCTCGACGATCGGAAATCACAGTGAATAAACAAGACGAAAAACTAGTTAAACACACATTGGCAACCTTCCCATGTCCGATCCGGAAACTGAGTTTCGCGGTTCCTTAAACAAAAAAAAAGGAATCCTAGTGGTCGTATTACGTCCTTTAGTACGCTTGTTTAATTTTACATATTATTCAAGCAGGACAGACAATCCTTTTATGTATACTACCACATAATTTATAAAAATATTACTAAAAAAATTGAGATAGCTTACTGTACATAAATTTTAAAATGGAAAATTTTTGTTTAAAACGTGAATACCCATTCGGTGACATTTATTTGGATAGGTGCTTCATACTGTAAGTTTTTAAGTAAGCTTTTCCCAGAAGCTTTGTTCTGCAGTGCGTTATCTTGGTGCTCCAATTTGAAGATTATAACGTCCTATGTACGAAATTATTGTTTGATTATTTATCCTGATACCTATTTATTTATTTTTAATCATTTTTTCCGCCCCGTAATGTGAAAAATAATATGTTTGAGCTCAAAACAAAATTTGATATTGGTAATATTTGACTTAAATTAGAATATCCATTTGATATTTTAGCATCCAAAACTTTGACCGGTTGATGCACTGCAACGGATGCGATGCCGGTCTGCAGCCCTGGGGCGAGTACGCTGAACGCGGCGCACGACGGAGCGCTCTAAATGGACTGTGAGAAACAATTGCGCTGCATAAAACAGCAGTAACCGGAATGGACAATCTAAATGTGTGCGTTTGTAGTTTTATGTTTTCAAACACATTTTAGTGTTTTCCTATGAAAATACAAACCTATTTTTTTTTTAATTACATTCAGAACGATTTTATGCAATCTGCTTTAGCATTTGTTCCCAACTTCGTTTGCGTTTTGTACAATTGAACATAATCAAAACATACAGTCTAAAAATTCTTTCACTAATAGAAAGCTGCACTATCCCGAAATAACATATTTTACATTCTATTGCGATATTATCATTTGTTGCGTTTTCTTAGAAACCGGAACCGTGATTGGAATCTGTATCTGAATCAATGGAAAACGAGACGGGGAGCAGAATTCAGAGTCGGAACCGGGATAGGAGTTGAAATTTGAATTGAGGTCGAAACCGTGGTGGCGCTGGGACTAGGCTCAAGAGCGGGATCGCGGACGACGTCGCGAATAGTACTGAGACCGGGACTAGGATCAAAAGCGGGATCGCGGACGACGTCGCGAACAGCACTGAGACCGGGACTAGGATTAAGAGCAGGATCGCGGACGACGTCGCGAACAGCACTGAGACCGGGACTAGGATCAAGAGCGGGATCGCGGACGACGTTGCGAACAGTACTGAGACCGGGACTAGGATCAAGAGCGGGATCGCGGACGACGTCGCGAATAGTACTGAGACCGGGACTAGGATCAAAAGCGGGATCGCGGACGACGTCGCGAACAGCACTGAGACCGGGACTAGGATTAAGAGCGGGATCGCGGACGACGTCGCGAACAGCACTGAGACCGGGATTAGGATCAAGAGCGGGATCGCGGACGACGTGGCGAACAGTACTGAGACCGGGACTGGGATCAAGAGCGGGATCGCGGACGACGTCGCGAACAGTACTGAGACCGGGACTAGGATCAAGAGCGGGATCGCGGACGACTTCGCGAACAGTACTGAGACCGGGACTAGGATCAAGAGCGGGATCGCAGACGACGTTACGAACAGTACAGGAATCGGAATTGAAAGCGTGATCGAGATTGAGATTGACAGCGAGATTGTGCAATATAAAATATAAAGGAATAAATTCTATGACCACAAGGGCGAAGCCGTAGGCAAAAATCTAGTGATTTATAGATATATATATAAAAATTCCAATTTGTATACTGAAAACAGTATCCTAATTTATGGAACCCTAAATAATCCCCTTTAAGTACTGAATTTACAGCTACAAAATGGACATCCCAATAATCCAATATGCAATCTCGCAGTTTCCATTTATTTGTCGTAGCCACAAACACAATTAGCTTCGGAATAAATTTCGCTAACGAATCGTATTGTAAAGAATCTATGATAATATGGAAATTGAATGCACTGAACTCGACTGCGGCAAAGTTAATATAAAAAAGTAATTGATCTTGCAGACTGCATATGTGTATAAGTTTGTTTGTTAACTTGTGCAGCTTAAACTGCTATATAACAGGGCTAATGATAGGACTAAGTGAGATCTAAAATGGGACATAAATTATAATATATCTTTTATATTTTTCTATGCCGAATGTCAAAATTGCTAAAAATATTTTTTTCTTCATGTGTGTTTCTATAAAACCTCACTGCCCTTCGATGCGACTGTTAAACTTCAAACTCAAATTCAAATTCAAAATTTATTTATTTCGTAGGTTACACTATAATATTTGAAATTTGTCATAACATTTAAGGAATTTACAGATTTTTAATATTACTACATTTTTTTTAAATTACCACTCGTTCATATAATAATTATCCATCAAGAAAAACGAGCAAAAAACTTGAAGATAGCTTTTCAAAACAAAATTGTATAGAAATACAATCATTTATAAAACTATTGCAAGAAAAACAAACCTATAAGTCGTACTCGTTATGTCCATTTACTGTCTAAATATTAAGAGATTGTATAATACCCTTTTGTGCAAGGCGTTTGCTTAATAATTACTACAAATTTGTATAGAGGAAAATTATGTTTTTTAAACATGCGCAAACAAGGCACCTTAAATGACTTCGTGACCCTATGCAGTTGGCTAAAATACAAACACATTTTATTTTTATTTCTAGTATTGAAATTATGTCTATCACTTTTTTTATTTAAATAATCAAAATTTTTTTAACATATATTAAATTTTGATAAATAAACTGTGATGGCGCAGTTAGAATCCTAATTTCTTTAAACTTACTTGTAAGAGAAACACGAGGTCTCAGCTCGTAAATTGCGCGAATGGTCCACTTTTGCAAAACGAAAATTCTGTGAACATCTGCAGCATGTCCCCAAAGCACGATGCCATATGACATCAAGCTATGACATCAGCCAAAATAAATAAATCTGGTGGTTTTGATGTCGGAAAAATTTCTTATTTTTTAATTGCAAAGGCAGCAGGGTAGTCTTTTCTCCAACTAACCGATGTAAAGACCCCACTGAAGTTCATTATCTAAAGTGAGACCTAGGAATACAGTTGTGTCAAAAAGCTCTAATTCCTCGTTTCTTATTAAAATAGAACCAGATTCATTTTTCACATCTGGAAGTGAGAATTTCATATATTTTATTTTACAAGTTTCGAGTAGTGCATTATTTTGGGGATTGCAATGTTCACATCATCATAATCGAGTAGATGTCTTTTAACTTTGAATAATAAAGAGGTATTATCTACAAACAGTACTTTATCTACAACGGTATCCTTAATAAGGCTAGATAAGTCATTAATATAAATTAAAACCAAAAACGGATCGAGGATCGATTACTGTGGAACGCCCATGCGGACTACGGATTCAGACGGTCATTGACATCGACCCTCTGAATACTATTTGCCAGATATGATGCCAGAAGGTCGAGTGCACGTTCCGTAACTCCATAATGACGTAGTTTCCTAATCAGTATTTTGTGATTTACGCAATCAAACGCTTTGGAGACATCGCAAAGCACTCCCATCGCGTTTCATTAATCCACCCAGGCCTTTAAAATTTTTTCAACGAATTCTACACCAGCATTGATTGTTGAGTGACCCCATGTGAAACCGAGCTGTTTTTTTGGACATTAAATTATTACTATAAAATGTAGTAGAAATGCCAAATGTTATGCATTACAATCAATAATGGAGTTTACAATTTTAACTGACAATCCATGGAGATCAGCAATCTTTTCCATATCCAACGACATAAATGTCTTAATAATATCTTTCAAATTATATGCTTAAATTCTAAATACACGTTAATTGGCGGAATATTTTCCCTCAGTAAGGATTCAGCAAGAGCACGAGATGAATTGAGAGATTTGGTAGTCCAAATTGGAATGTCAGTAAAAAATGTTTCTAAAGCGTCGGCAACTTCTATGTATTTTTTTAGAGCTTTATCATTTATATTAAGTTGAAAATCAAGATCATGACTTTTGATTTTACCAATTTTGTTCTTTATGACACCCCCAAGTTGTTTTCATAAAATTTTTGCTATTCTTCATTTTACTAGTAATATAATTAGTTTCGGCCGCAATACAAACATGTTTAAGCGTTTTGAAGTGTTTTTCAACATACTCGATTCTTCAAGGATTTTATTGAACCGTTAAATGTATTTCTAAACTCTATGATTACATTAAGTTACAAGTTATGTGTAGCTTGACATAGTCATATCGATAATTATTTTTTGTCACACTTTTTAGTGTGTATTGAAAATATTGGTTATTTATTTTTAATTTCTCGATATATATATAATAAACTATTCTAAACTTATCAACTATTAAACAGATTTATTTTAAAATATAAACATAAATTTATAAAAGTACAAAAAGGTTGATTCTATTTCTCACAAAACTGTATTGAGTGGTAAAAATTGATCGAAATCTGTTCATTTCTGTAAAAGGTATAGTAAATAAAAAACTTCAAAATTGGCTTTTTGGTAAAATTTTTAGACTTTTTTGAAAGATCGATACATAAAAAAAATTTTTGCACTTTAAAAGCTGCGTCGAACGTCTAAGTCTCGTTGAAATCGAATGAATCGATCCAAAACTGTCGTCATCGAAATTAAACAAAAGAAGTTTATTAAGAATAACTTTTATATTTATTGACACATCGATTTTCAAATACTTTATTCTTTTTGAGTTCAATGAACTGCATCGAATCCACAAGCCCGTAAGTCTGTCGTATGATTCATAAGATATTGGTATAGTATTGAAAAATATTTGAATAATATTTTTTGTATCTTTATGAATATAATAAATAATGTTTACAATGCTGGACTCTAGAATGTGAATAACAATATTTATGTGCTCTTCGAGCTCGAAAACATTGTTGCTCGAAACAATGCTGGGAGTATTGGGGCCGTTGCAAACCATATCGAACACTTCCCTTGCTTTGCTTGCTATTGCTTTGAATTTTACCCGTTCCTCTGAATTTTTATTTTATTATTATTATTTAGCAAAATAATATGATCATGATTCTTCACCTTTAATCAGAGATATACCGAAACTAATTTGCAATTTTAAATAACATTAACTGTAATTGCAAAATAAAAACCTTTTTCTTACGACAGCATTCGTATAATAATGCAGCGACAAAAACTTTTCTTTTTCATGGACAAAAATGGACAAAACCGTAATTATACAGCACCAGTAATTACAATTCTTTCTGGCGTGACAGCAATTCGGACGACTGGGGCGTTACGTTCGCTGCAGCAATTACATTTATTTCAGCAATTATGTAGCTGAGTGCGTATACTTGGAGCCCTCGCAGATTACTAGTTTAATAGGGTTTTGCTGCAGCTCCTGCGGGCCGCTATCCAGGTAGCAAAAGTTACCAGTTTTTCAACGGTCAAGTACTTATTATAACGAAATACATAAAAAAGTTTGACCAAACTTTTATAAAAGGGCTAAAATGGCTGGGAAAAATAACGTTACCTTTTCAAAAGGTGAATGAGATTAAACTTAATTTGTATACTCGATTGATTCTCTATTTATAAATAACGTTGCTCAATTATAAAATAGCAAGTGTCACTTTGTGCCAAGAACTTACATAATTATTTAAAAAGTTCTTAAAAAAAATAATTAATCGGTTACTTTTCATATAGTGTTATTATGAAAATTAGATATGGTAGAAGTGAAAGGAAAGTGGAATCAGTGCGGTGGAGATGCGATCTCGGCATAATTTACATGGAGCGTCTTAGAAAGATATACATGAGAATAGTAATGTTAGAATTCGATGTGGTTTTAAAAATTATAGTAACTATAGTAGTAAAAAGTATGTGGATTACCATTAGACAAAATCATTAGATTTCACCTTTTGGAAAGGATGAATGAAAGTAGATTGACAAAACAAATAAACAGAGCGAATATGTTTAATGAAAGGGTAGGTAAGGGTCATCCTAGAAAATCTAATGTAGACTGAATTGGTAGCATAAGAAAAAGGGTCAAATTTTAATCATCGATGAGCTTGCATGAAACGATTCATTTGTGTTATTGAAGGGTGAGAGATACGCGTAAAATCGTACGTCCCTGTCCACCGCTCTGGGAAAAAGGCGTCAACTTATAAATACATGAAAATATTTAGGTATTTAGTTAATAATTCAAGTAATTTTGTTCGTTGCAATATTTATATGGCCCATGTTATTGTGGCATGCACTTGATAAAATGGTGAAAATTGATGTACCAAGATGGTCTACAGAACAGATAAGAGAAAAAAAGGTTATGCTGGACGCTCTATACCTTTATTTGTTATTTATTTTTCTACTTATTTTTAATGTTCTCAGATTTTATGCAATTAGATTTTATTTTATGATCTTGACAGGAAAAATCACAGAGTATTTGATCTTGATGTTTTCTTAAATTTCTTCTTCTCAAGTATTTGTATCAAAAATATTGTCAACGTAGACTTAAAAACGCTTTGAAATTTATTTTTTATACGTGGGGCGTACTATAAGTTTCTGAAACTGGCTACTTACATAAATAATGTTTACAAAGTTATTACTGCATTTGAAAATAGAACTATTTGGCAGTAGAACACATTTTTTTTCTTACAACTGTTAATTGTTATTATATTGTGGCGTCATTTTGAAAATTGTCTGTCTTCATCACTATGGATTTAAATCGTGGAGATTTTCGTAGTATGATTTTCTTCAATTTCAAGTGCAATTTGATAGCTCAGCAGAGCCTTGTTCGGCTTTGAATTGCATTTGGCGATAAAGCACCGTGCAAGACTACCATTTATAAGTGGTTTGTAGAATTTTAGAGCGGGTGTGTCAATCTCAATGACGAATTTTGTGTTGAACTGCATTTGACGATAAAGCACCATGCAAGACGACCATTTATAACTGGTTTGTAGAATTTTAGAGCGGGTGTGTCAATCTCAATGACGAATTTCGTGTTGAACTGCATTTGGCGATAAAGCACCATGCAAGACGACCATTTATAACTGGTTTGTAGAATTTTAGAGCGGGTGTGTCAATCTCAATGACCAATTTCGTGATATTTGCCCGTCCACGGTTGTGAACAACAAAAACATCGATACTGTGCGCAGTGTAAGCAAAACAGGCAGAAATGTGACCTACCACAAGATTTAGGTA
Organism: Eumeta japonica; assembly: GCA_005406025.1. NCBI lineage: Eukaryota > Metazoa > Arthropoda > Insecta > Lepidoptera > Psychidae > Eumeta > Eumeta japonica. Next base: position 295,790 of record BGZK01000492.1, on the reverse strand, counting down.
TCCTTAGGCATAGACATGAGTCAATTATAATCAAGCCTATACAAACATTTGAGTACGAAACAGTTGTGCTCGGGTGGATCCCACACAATTTAAATGAGTAGCAAAAAAGTGGACGGTGTCGTTTTCTAGAATGCCATGTTTACCAGATTCAAGGAAGGGACGTCAGATTTAGCGTGCGACATAGTAACAGGCGACGAAACATGGATATATTGCTACGACGACAAAACAAAGCAGCAATCGAAAAAGGCGCGCAAGTGAAGTGCCTCTAAGCCGACGATTGCTTCTTTTTTTATTAAAACTAGACACGTGGCTACTCTTGCTTTGGAGAATTCTCGTACTATGGATAGTGATTGGTACCTACACGACCATTTGTTTGTCAGAAATTATTTATTGAAAGAGAAAAATGTACAGTTTATAAATAATCTTGTGTACAGTCCCGACCTGGTACATTGTGACTTTATTTTATTCGCAAAAATTAAGAACCAATTACGCGATTGACGATTTTCACCACCGGAAGAGGTTGAGTATGAAAAAAATTTTTCCGAGTTTACCAGAGAGGAGCGGCATAAATGTTTTCAAAATTGATTTATTGAAAAGTGCATTTATGCTAACGGAGAATATATTGAGAAACAATAATTTCATTTTTGACCATTGATAATAATTTTTCTCATTTATTCCAGAATTTTTCATTACGCTTATTATTGTTAAATAAAAATTTCACTACTTGCGTTTTCCCGTATCTGTCGTAAAATTAGTACCTGTACGCTTAATCAAAAAATAATCGACAAATATATACTTTGCTTTTCAATTTAAGCAAACTGAAATTCAAATCCACCATTTCTACTACCCAGATAATAAATCAACTAGATCTTGTACAATCTGTAAATTTTTTAATTATCGTAATAGTAAAGTCTATATTTCACGCTTTACAAGAGTTTTCTGGAATCGAGCGCCTTGAATATAGTTTAGCTCGAGAAAGTCCTAAAGATTAATAATTCGAAAAGGCTTCAACGAACCTAATTAGAAGCGAGTTAACTGTCTTCATTAGTACGCGTCACGTATTTTTCATTATTTTCACGAAGCTTAACAAGGCTTTGTTTTTTTTTCTACGAACGCTCTTACAAATCACAACAGATAAGGCGCTGTAATGCCGATTTGGGAGCGAGGCTTTAATCGGTTTCAGTTACCTAGTGTTTTACGTGATATTATAATTATTTAATACAATTATTTCAAAATGATTTCTGATGTTAATGCAAATTTTTAAAATAGTACATATTATTTTGAAAATTATATTGTGACGTCACAGTAAGTTTTATCAGTTAGGTTTCGATCACCAAATCAAACCATATCAATAATATATTTATTTTGTAGGTAATGAAATTACACTTGAAATACGTCATTAATAAATTCGTTTCGACATTACCGCCCATTTCAAATGCCGATTCACCGAGAGAATAATGGGCAAGAAACTCAAGGCTTGCTTTTTTTACTCATCCATATAAAGGATTTAGTAATTTATAATTTAGTCGACATTTAAAAATAACATGAAATAACCTGATAGGCGAGCAGCGCAAAGCAGGGCCTTTTTTCTTCAAGATATTCCAACACGGTATAATAGCCCTTGCCACATAACTTTCTTTTAACAAAACGTTTAAACTCAGAAAATGACAAAATTTCAATTTCAGCTTCTTAACAGAAATCTTATTATAAAATGATTGGATTTTACCGCCGTAGTAAACTATCAAGTAAGATCTTTACTGCCAACAGTTGATGAGACTCAAGCAAGAAGTAAATAAAAACGATGGGAATAGCTCAACAGAAAAGGTTTTTCATCATGATAACGCCAGAGCATACACATCTTTAGACAATCAGTAAATAGAGAAAGGGTTTGATTGGGAAGTGTTTGACTTACACCCTCAGATTTTTACCCGTTTTGTTCTCTTCAGAATTTTTTAGGTAGTGTTAGGATAATATCAAGAGAAGTTTTTTTTTTTTGTGAGATGTCCTAAAATTTTTATAGCATTGGGATTATGTTACTATTTATAAAATGGTAACAAGTTGTTGAACAATATATATGTACATATATATCTATCCGTATCTTTTACAACTTTCTAATTTCGAGTTCGGAATTCAAGAATCTATACTGATATATGTGTATGTTTATAATATTAGTCTGTGAAGAAATGGAGTTAAAAAATAGCAAATTCCTTGTTGTACATTTTTATTTATATTTTGATTATGAAATAAATGCAAATTTGTTTCGTCACAATGTGGAAGCATTCTTTGCTGTTTCTAGTTACATCTGCTCTGACAGGTCAGATACTCGTTAAACGATTTTCAATCTAAGCGACGATCCATCAAAATAGCTTTGATTTATACAATATGTGGCGTATCCGGACTCCGTGTGTCGCGACGCTGTGAAGAATAATAAAGTAATTAAATACGAAAACACAAAAATATAGTTCGCGTAAACGTCTGTGTCATGACATTTCTGTCTTGTCAAACTTTATTATTCTTCACAGCGTCGCGACACACGGAGTCCGGATACGCCACACAATATTTTTGAATTACTTAGTTTTTCTGTGCATGTTTTATTTTCTTTACACGAGTTTGACATACAGTTTATTGTCAGAAATAATTTATTACAGGTTATTTTTTCGAGTCCCTGTGATGATCGATATTTGAAAATTTTATTTATGTTACGAAAATTTGTTTGTACACCGTCAATAATTAGAATTAATTAAAAACAGATTTAGAAGCTTTCATGTTCAATTCGGCTCAAGTGCGCCGTAAAGCTGCACAATAAAGGAAGTTTATCATAAAGCGATTCTTGGTACTGCACGAAAAATTCCAGAATATTTTGTAGAAATAAAAAGCTGTCCTCAAAGTCAATTACCGTGTAATGAGCGATGAGTTTAAGACAGGAAAGGACGTTTAACATTCTAAGAACAATCACAAATTACATTTCATTCAGATAAAAGTTAGAACAAAAAGACTAAAAGCTTTCATGTCTAAATTCGTGAAGAGCTTCATACGAAAGACTTAGTATTATACGAAAAGAGATAAAAATACTTTTAAAAGTATATATTTTGGGAATAAATTATATAAGCATTTCAAAAATAGTCAATGTGTACATGTGTACGCGTGTTATGAGTGTTCTGGCGATCCCTAGTAGTAGTGAGGATCTGCTGCTCGTTCACGAATGTAAAAGCTCACCTGTAGACGAGAGCTATACTATAAGGTTATTGCCGGTCGAATATAACACGGGGAGTTGTATACAGATGGGTATTCAACAACTTTTTTCCATGTCCTTAAAAGATTGACGATTATCATACAATTACGATATTAAAACTCATATACGTGTCTATAAGGTCTCAAACAGTGGATCTGCTAAATGATACATATTGCTATATACTATAATTCGGCGGCAATGCCGCTCGCATGTACATAAAATAAATTCGTACTTCTTTTATATCGATGGAACACGCTGTCAACCATGGACCTCCTCATGTTGGTGTTTTCGATTCCTGTCCCGACTCCATCTAGATCTAGATTCTGGCATTGCCTAAAATACATGTAATTTACCAAAAACAGCAGCAAAACGAGACAAAAACAATTCTATAATGTCCAAGGTATTGAAATTTTACCATAACAAATCTTATTAAATTTTGTACAGCAGTTTTTTTCAGAGTTTGCCAACAAATGCGCAGACAGACAGACAAAAATTTTAAAGGCAATTGAAACGTACTTTGTTGAAATTTCTAATATCCCTTGTGTGGTTTTTTTTTAAATATCTTCCATGTAAAGATTTTTACTCTCTGCCGTTTTATTATGTATACAAATTTATTGTAGATCGTTCTGGTTCTGTATACGTATTGGAACTGAAAGCTTTCTTGTCTAACGCTGCCCTAAACCGGCCATAACGCGATACAATAAAACAAGTCTCCCATAAATGTGACCGTTTTGTATAAAATTTATACGCTCGACCGCTGCCATTTTACGAGATAACGTAAAACAAGAGTTGCTATTGCAACTTTTCAATATGAGGTACGTACTAAAAATTTATTTTATCGCCGCACGGAGGAGCTTTGTCACCTTAAACGAACTTTTAGAGGGAAATCGGATTTATCTTTTGCGTTTGTTTTATGTGAATAAACTGGATCATTAGTTAAACACTAGAAAGAGCCCCTTAAATTGAAAATCAATACAACACGGGCTTACGAATTGAGCCCGTATTTATTAGATATAGTTGTTCACGATTGTATGTCCAATTTGACGAATCACGTAATAATGTAACGAGTGTTTGATGACGTCATATGACCTAGAAGTTGTTCATTGGATTTTTTTTGAACGGAAAGGTCTTTTTTTAGTAATATGAACTATGGAGCCTTGGCTCCGAGAATGTCAGATTCAAGTGCGTAGTGACCTGATTGAATTGAAAATTAAAATTTATCACCTAGACGAGGGTGATAAATTATTTGTTTTTAAATGTGATGATCCGCCATAGCGGAAGACATAACGCTACTCTGCTGTTTGGCACTTTATTCAGTGTATTTTAAATAAGTTTAAATAAACTTATAGGTGAACTATATTGGATAAAAATACTTCTAGTTGTTAAAAGTAAGATAGACATACTTATCAATTAACAGTAATTCATATTTTTTGGGACAATCAAACGAGTTCCATTTTATTTCTAATAATTAGGCATACAAACAAACACACAGAAGGATAAACAGACAGTATTAAAAAATGAAATGCTCATTAATGCAATGAATTTCATTAAATCAGTATAACTGTTGTGGAATTAAAAAAAAAAACATATAAAGGAATAGAACATTTAAACTACATTGTTTTTAATCTTATGTATCTGTGTTTCCGTATACTTATCTGTAAGTAAATATAGATAAAAAATCTGCCACAGAGTGATTACACTTTTTGTCAAAACTAAATAAAAATAAGCGATTGTTTCTTTCTCAGTTGTTATGTTTGGGTTGTTTAAGACGGAAACTGAGAGTAACACGACAATTCGAACTAAGAATCAGACAGGCCCGAAAAATCTAGAGAAAAACTGGTTTCTTAGCTGAGAATGGGACCGGAATTGAAAATAAAGCTACACCGGTTTGGGAAGAACGTAGAGCAGAAATTACTTCGTAACTGCGAGCGATACTAGGATCAGACTTAGAACGAAACGGGCTTTGGAAGAACATAGAAATAGGGACACTTACGTTACACAGAATATGATTGAGATTGAAATTACAAGTGGGTCAGCAAATGGGAAAATCTAGAGCGACACCTGCTTTGTAATCGATAATGGGACCGGGATCAGAGAGGGATGAAGTTTGGAAAAAATTTAAATAAAACAAGTTTCTTAAACGAGAGCGTAATCAAAATCAAACTAAGAGTAGAATGGAGACTGAAAGTACGACCATAACTCGACGAATCATAATCGTAAATGAAAACATGACGGAGATCTAAATTAAGAGCAAAGGAAGTAGGTTGAGAAAATCTGGAACGGTGTCAGTATTTGTGCCTTAAAGCGGGACTACCATCGAAAGCAGAACAGAAGTAAAGTAAAGCCTAGAGCGGAATCAACTTGGTTACGGAAAATGAGACTAGTTCAAATTTTATAGTAAAACAACAATCGAAATTGAAAACTGAACTGGCATAAAATTTAAAGAGATCGGGGCGTGCAATACGAAGTGATGTTAGAACAGGACCGGAATCGCGATTGTAATTAAAAAAAAAAATTCGTTGCAAGTGAAAATTTAAGGAATATATTCTACTTTTCCGGAGAAAGGAAACAGGGAGACGGGGGTGAAAACTAGTAATTTATAAAAAATAATTAACAAACACTCGAAGTTTAAAACAATAAAAGTATTAAAGTCTATTATAGTTGTAGCTATTAAAAAGTTAATATTACAAAATAGATCTCGTCGTACCTAAACAAATGCCACCTGTAATTATGGCAAAGAATATAAAAGTAAGAATAAATGGGAAGCTGAAAAAAAAAGTCTGGGCTTGCTTTATACTGTTGAAGCTGGAAGTCACTTGTAGGAAGCGAGTGGCTGACAAATAGGCAAACTACTCGCATAGCCAATCAGCCTGTCATTCACATGTTCCAGTATACAAATGTCCATTTCCGATTGATGTTAGGTCGGTTTTGTTGTTTTACCTATAGCTTTAATATTACTTTTATTCTTCCTTATTACGCTTCAGCATTAATTACATCGGTGACAACAGTGTAATATCAGTCACACTTTGTTCCCATCAGTTTGAATACAGAGTTCTGGAACTTTGTTGAAGATTTTACACTAAGTATATCCTCAAGGTGATAATATGTGCAGCCAACTTGATTACAGAAATTTTCAACACGGCAAGACGTTACGTGTAAGGCTTATTATACGAGCGAACTTTGCATAGAGAGGTAAGAATTAATACGGATGGGGCAATGTGCTTTGTGTCTAAATATTTTACAATTCCAGGATGTTTATTCTTCGAATAAGATTCAAATTTGTATACGTGGGTAAGTTATACGTCAATTCAAATTTAAAATCATGCTATATGGGAAGTACGGGAGTTAGATAACGCTGAATACAAGTAAACTTTTAAAATGATTGATTATGAATTTCCACAGAAAATTTCAAGGTATATTCACGTCAAAAAAAGATTGCTTTGAAGTGAATACATCTTTAAGTTTGCTTCCATAGTGGAAGGCCATTCAGAAATCTGATGGTGACAAATCGGGGGATACAGTTTGATGCTGCAGCTACATATACATATCATCTACATCTAAAATTTAATTACACCACTCGATAGCTAAAGCATCAAAGAATTCGCTACGTTTAGTGAGGACTGTCGTCAGCTCCTGTCAAAATCTATCGATTGCGCATAAAAAACATTAGTGAGAAAAGTCATAGAAAATATACATAAAGTAAAAAATTGAAATAAATAATGCATTATCAGCCTATAATTGTAAAAAAACCAAATCAAAATACAGAAATTGTATATGGTTGGCAAGGGCTTCTCAAGAAAAATCCAAGGATAAAACATTACATGACTGCCGGGGATGTAAAAGAACGAAGGCGTCCGAGCAGATCACCGATAGCGTCAGCACACCTACGGCTAGAGGAACCAAGGCTATAAAAGTGAATGATGTAATTCCTTTCCATCAGACCTATATGTATCATCATGTAGTATCAGCTTTCCGATACAATCTGTGAAGCCAGATTGCCTTTTGACCATACTTTTCGCACTTTTTGTCGTAGGTAATCCATTTTCATCACCAGTGATCAATATTTTTAAAAATGGTTCGGTTTCATTATATTTCAAAAGAAAATCATAAATGAGGACACGATGCTTTAGATTTGTTTCAGTGAGCTCATGTGGAACAAAAGGATAAAGCTTTTTTTTACATACACCTTTTTTCAAATGGATTAAAGTGTTTTGTGGTCAATCTCCAGTTCTTCATCTATGTGGTAAGAACTCATATGCCGATCTTGCTCTAGTTTTTTCAAAATGGCTTCGGCTTTAACCGTAACAGGTCGACCAGAGCGAGTTTCATCTTTGACATCAAAATCACTAGACTGAAAACATTTGAACCAGTTTTATGCAACACTCACAAACACTGAATTAGGTCCATAAATATCACAATTTTTTTTCGCTGTGTTTCGCATATTTCCCTTTTTTGTAATAAAACTTCAAAACGTATTGAATTTATACTTTGGATTCATTCATTTTAATGAACAGAAAAACAATAGAAAAATGGCGGGATATCGTTTCCATTTTTTTCTTTTTTTAAAATTTCATCTATTTAATTGTATTAAATCTAGCTAAATACAAATAGCACAAAGAAAGATATTTTACTAAAACTTTTTACTAATAAAATACGAAAAATCTTTTTCCTCTACCTAATATATTTTGAAGTATTAAATAGAACACATTTATGCATGGAGAAAAAATATGTAAATAGCATATTACTCGCGCTGTTGTAAAGTCATTGCAAATTGACTACAAATAAATATATAATGTACATCATCAAATATATTGTATGAAACTTATAAAAAAAAAAAAAACAAATAAACTTAAACTCGAAAGGTATACTAGTAAATACTAAAGAGTTCCTGAATCCACCTTTTGGCTCCGTAATTAAAGCTTTGATATCAATTTAATGTATGGGGATCATTAAAACGAATCAAATAATCTAAAACTTGGCAATTTTATTCTTTAACTTCTAATCCGTTAAGAAGTACTATGACCTGCATCATTAAATGATGACTCTTAGGCGCAAACACCTGATTAACTCAAAATATATTAGCATAACGTAAAAAACAGCTTAAATACACTATATGTGCTTTTAATATTGAAGTTTACGATTACCCGGGACCCCATCATCAGATCTTAATTAAGTGAAAATTAGACCACCTCGAGAGTTTTCGAATAGAAAAATGATTTTCGAAATGGGTTCACAATTGATGAAAATATCACGTAACACAAGCAAAAATAATAGGAACAATTATTGAGAACCTGCTCTTATTTTTTGACGTCGGTTAAAAATGGAAACAAATCGTATCATTTGGAAGATATTACGTACTTTTTATTAGAACAAAAGTAACAATATTAAATCACTTGAAAAAAATGAAGTGGTAATTCACAAAATAAAATTCGAGGTAATGGGGATGTCATCGCACCAATTTTAGTTTTACTCCTAAATTTGGAAAAATTTCTTTGAATTAGTATACATGCTTGGAATCAGGATAAAAATATTTAAAGTAATTTTCTTGTTTGTGCTTATTAAAAAAAATTGATATTTTAGTCAACTCTAACACATACCGGATAGATGTGTTATGATATCTGTATTAGAAACGTAAGATAATGTGACTGTTTTTGCTAATAAGCAAATCTTCTCCATTATTAAATCAAATTTTCCGAAAAAGCCATAGTTATTGATTCAGGAGTTTATGAAAAATATAAAATTGTATTTGAATATGATCTCAGAAATTACTCAAGTACCTCTGTAATAGCATTTGCAAAACGAGTCCATGCGGAACGGTGTTGGCCTTTGCATGTTTAATCCTGTATTTCACAAAATCTACCTCAGTGTTACTCCTGATTTCGCTCTAAATCCTGATCTCAATCCTGTTTCTAGTTCTGGTTCCAATATAATTTTCGTTTATATCTTTTTTGGTTCTGATCTAAGTCTCTATTTTTATTTGAAATAAAAATGTTATGTATGATTATATAACATGAACTGTATTTGTACGGTGGTGTCTCTGTGACTAAAGTGTTGCTTTCGAATAAAAAAAGTCAGATTCATTCTTAACCGCAGGTTGACCTACCGAGGATTTTTTAACTTAAATAAAATTAAACTAGTAGCTCGTATAAAACATTTAACCACTGTCTCGGATCACTGTTATCCTTGCATTGGGGTCAACGGCCGTCAAAGTCCGTTACCTAGCGTGTAGGACTAAAGGTCAAGGTCAATCATTCTGATAGAAACTTTGTAAGACGATATGCTTCAGTAGCAGCGGGATTGAAACCTGACACAATAATATTAGTGTCAAAATTCATTAAATCAGATGACCGTGTGAACAGTGAAATCGATGCAAACAAACGAAAAAGGTTAGTCCCAGGTTAATTATGGATAAACTTATAAACAATGTGATATTTAATAGCTGATCTTATTAATTTCTTAAATAATAATAAAATTAAAAATATAGGTAATACAATTTGCCTTCTCCATGTATTTTGAACTCGTCGTTGACAGAGATTTGATTGTTACATTACCTCGTAAATTACTCACTTAATGTGTCTTAACTTTGTAACATGAAACTTTACTCAAGTTATTTAAAATGCCAAAATTTTATGAGTACAGGATGAGCGAAACTCATATTCTTAGTTCGCTTAAACAAGAATTAATGAACCCAAAATCATTAAGCCGACTCAAAGATCTCGTAGCGGATAGATAAGTAGTAGACATAAATTAATATAAATAAATTTTCATAACACTATCGCGTCTTTATTTGTTACAGCATAAATTTCTGTGTTAATATTCACACGGTATACTTTTATATCTCTTCGCTTTGGCATATTTATTTGTTTAACACCGACAATTTTCTTTGTAAATACTTGATGCGAAGGACAGCAATTTGGCACAAAAATAGAAATCGATACCACAATAGCCTCATAGATCTTAAAGTATACATATATTGTAAATATATGTATGTATATATTGGATTCACTACATGCTAAGCATAATAAAAGCCTCGTTGCTTGGTTTGGGACCAGATGGCGCTGTGTGTATGTCTGAAATATGATTATTAATTTAAATTGTACCTAAGGGATTGATATTAAAATACAATTAAATTTAACATTGTCGTCAAAGTACGTGAAAAAAGTCACATGTAGTAGTTTGATAAACGTTGTCCACGATAGTAAAATATACATGATTTACATTTCGTTTATTTTAAACTTGTGGTTTATTACGTCAGAAAAAGGATCGTTTTCAGTTGAAAAAGTATTCGTAATTTTTTCTCTTTAATCGTGTTTTGTTTTGTTTATGTTTCATTTTAATACTCAAATGAATAATACAAGATGTAGACAGATTATAAAACATATTTGGTTTTTATTTTTTTACCCTCTTTTATTTTCTTCCGGAGAGATACAATAATTTGCAAACAATTATATCTTTCGCTTTTGTCAGAATAATTCAAACGTTAATAGATGATAACCCACTTTGTATTGAAAATTTTATTTATAATAAGATTATTATTAAAACATAAAAAGAGAGTGCGCAGTGACTCTACAGTGCGATGTTAGTGACAAGTAAAAAATATTCATTTTACATTTCTTATTTTCGTTTGTAAATACGGTCAACAATTTCGAACGATGAACGGTGGAGAGTAAAACACAAAATTGTCGTGCGTACATATTAGGGGACCTGAACCGAAGATGAAACGAATTTAGCGGTTTAAGAGATGACGCTATCCTAGTGCTACCTATTAGAACGTTGTTGCTTTGGCATGAGACGAAGAGCACATATTTAGCTACTTTATTTTATTTATTTATTTATATGGCAAATATTAAAAATTCTTGAAAATAGAAAATGTTAAAAATTGTTGGGCAAAGAATTTTTCTCTCTACTCGTGTAAAAAATGGTTAACGCTATTTTTGTTTTGAAAATGTTTCGATTCAAAATTTTATAATCATTATTCGTAACAGACTCGTACGAAATGAACAATTTTTTTTTACTGTCATTTATAGTTTATGTTCGTATCTAGGGCACCTATTTACATATTTATAGCATACTTTTTTATTTTTCATAAACTACTCTAATACTCAAAATTTTCTGATTTAACACCGATTTACTACGTAGTCTCTTTAATCCCTATCCGAGTAACAAATAAAACATAAAAGCAATATCTTTTTGATAACATGAATTAATTTACATCAAATCAATATCTAAGAAATCCTACCTTAAAACCTACTTATGTGGAGAGTGAATATATATTTATAAATAAATAAACAAATTTCACAAATTTATTTAATGAACACATCCCTTATCTAACAACAATCTAGAGTGCGGCTGTCCGTAGCATCGTCTATAAAAGGAAAAGTATTTGCCTAGAATTATTACTATTTGTAGTTCTAGTCCTATATTGCTAATTAATACGACTTCTAGGAACGTTCGAATGACTTAATTCACAACAGGTCAGAAATGACATATTTTCTGATGTTTTGATAACCAAACCTAATTACGCAGAGTCTTACTCCATATAAATAAGATCCATAATAACAACTCTAAATAACATTATATTTTTGGATTAATCATTAAAAATATGAAAAGTTCATAAAAAAAATGAAGCAAATTAATTTTCTTATACATTTTTTGTATGAAATGCCATCTATGATGGCATGACGGAAACTGTAGCGAACTTTGGATAAACTTTATCGTTTGATGTAAAATTATGTTTGAATGGATGTTGGTCATACACTGACGGTTAGACGGATTTTCATCAAATTAGACATAGAGGTGGAATATATACTTAAACAGAACATAATAATAATATAATAAGATGATATCATATTATATTACAAGAGTAGCTATTATGTAAAAAATACATAAATATCACTAAATATTTTAATCTCTTACTACTAATATTCATGGCCAAGAAGGATGGAAATTGACATCAAGACCGCTATCGGAATGGCGGGTCCGAGGTCGGACCCGGCAATGGGTCCAGAATTGATGTCGATAACAGGACCGTGATCGGGAGCGGAATTGACAGTGAGAATTGAAAATTAAATATTAAAAATGAAGGAATTAATTTTATGCACACGTGAATTAAATTCTGAATCATTAAAAAAAAACTATTATTGCTGAATATTAGTTTATGCTCAGCGAAGCGGACGGCTATATATCTATACACATAAAAATCTCGTGGCACGATGTTCGTTTATGCTAAACTCCGAAACCACTCAACCGAAGTCAATGAAATAGTTGCACTCTGTATGTAATTTGGTCCAACTTGAGAGACACGATAGTTTATATTCTGATAGGTGGCGTAGCTTATTTATTTTAATTTTTAGGGAATTTTTAAATAATAAAAGTATTTTGAAACAAAAAAAAAAGCGGTTGTTTTTGACCAGTCCATTATATACCATAAATATCCCATAGAACCGTAACCACGCAATTGAGTAGCGTATTTAAGTATTTTATAATTTTATTTGAGCTCCAGTCCATCGAGTGGCATTGGAATGAAGAACACACAGAATAACTGACTTCTATGCGTATAATAAAATCATAAGTCAAGTGAGTACTTATAATATTTGATTTAAATAATGATTGTCGTAGATTATGTACTTATATTGAATAGTTATGTACTGAACTCAAAACAATATATATTTTTTTAATTTTTGTCTGTTTTTTTGTATGGACATGATAAACTCAAAAACTATTAAATAGTATTCAATAAAACTTTCTGTAAATAGTTATATTCAGTCTAGGATCTAATTTTAGATACAATTGATAGCGCTGTGGTGAAAAAGGTTTTGGTAAATTTCATCAAAACAGAATTTTGATGAAATTTACCAGGAAAACATCTTAATTTCTAAAGCCGGGTGTGTATTACTTTTAATTCCAGCATATAAACTCAAAAAATACAAGCGCTTAAAAATAAAATAAAGAGTTTCACGCTTATGCGATAAACGAATAAACAGCTAGCATACTTATAAAGTCAGTATGTGAGTCTGCCTTGGACTTTCCCTTATTTATCAAATTGTGTTACTCTATTCATTTTTAAACCCTTTGATTATAATCAAGATCATTGAAGACGATAGATCTAAGAATGGACGTACAAGTAAACGTATAACGCTGCATTACAATACAGTCTCTAGAAATTCCCCTATCTACCATATATCAAAAGGAGCGTCGTGCCTCCACGTAAACGGTTACTTGATATTTCACCCCATTTCGCGGGCTTCACGTAACCTAAATAAACGTCCATAATTTGGCGCAAAGGATATAGGCTTAATTGCGCCACGTGTACGAGGAAACGGCTCGTTGCGGCGTATCCACTTTATTTAATAATTCGTCTACGCTTTCGGCGCACGTAACTCGACGGGACAGAGTCTGATTTTAATTTTGTTAGAGAATTATCTGAGGGCCGCTTGCGATATTCATTATGTTGTTTCGCGTTTCGCGAATATTAGAGTAGGGAGACTTAAAACTATACGTCTACCCGTTCGGTGTGCATTGAATTAAATATTTATGTACTGGATATATTTCAACTTGAATGACACGTGAATGAATAAAATGATATGTGAATAATGAAGTCCATTTGAAAATTGTACACAAAAGTGTCTCATAGAAGTAAAAGATTTGAAATTGATATACGAGCAACACTAAGAGCTTATGAGTAAAATATTGTCGTTTACAAAGTATAAGAGAGTGAATGAGACGGTTATACGTATGCGTGTGTGCAGCCAATTGAGAAGTGTTGAACGCACACCGGTTTGAATTCGGGACAAATCGACGATTTTTGCTATGGCTTTTTAAGTCTAATCTAAAACTTGCGGTTCGAGAAGTTAAGCCTTAAGCTCTCTCACTCATCGCGAGTCGGAGACTGCTGACGACGATTGTCACTAACGTCTTGGCAACTTCTGGATTTGACAGCTTAATGTACTCTCTCAGACGAGTCATTTAGTTAGACTAACAATAAAAATTGGTTCGTTCATTCGCCACGATCAGGATTTGAATTCGTTTCCTTGTAGTTTAAAAGTAATGCACCATCTACTTGACACCTTCGTTTACATATTATTCATCTATTCACTCTGACGACACTATAGAGTTTGGTGAAAATTTATATTGTAGAAAAAGTTTCAATGTTCTAATGTTCTAAGTAGTAGTCTGTATTGTAGAATTGCAGTAAATCTCGACTATGTTTATAAACAAATAATCTAGTCACTATCGGGATAAGATTTTGTAAGTCGTTTTAAGGCACACGTAGAGCCTATCACAAGATTTTAATTACAGTAGGTCATGAACCACCAGTACACGATAAATAATTAGCCAACGCGTTCACAGAGATAGGGCAACCGGTGCTTTGACCCCGACTATCATGTAGAGAATCTTTGGGCTGCACCGGGGGGCGTGGAGGGTGACGGCAGCGTCGTAAGATTCGATGGTCAATTTGGTCCCTTATTCTGGCCCCGTATACCTAGTATGGCGACAATTTTGGCTCAGGTGCCTGACGATGCGTCTATTTAATGCCCATCAGTCTACGGTTCAGGATAATGCCTGGACTGCGGTGTGATGGTTGTTGACAAGTCTGTTCGCTAGTGAAAACAAATTTATCGACTACATGAATTTGGAAGGTGCTGTCAGCGGACCACCCTTGTCATATCAATCGTTAGTAGTTTACTATCAATATTACTGCACCATATCCTCAGCTGTAATTTCTCTTCGACTACTTATGTGCTTGATCGAATACTCTGGTAGCTACATAGATAGTTTCACAAACATATACATAAACCTCGAGATATATCATTTCTCCTTTTAAGCACGAAAAACGTAAAACTGTACGAAATATAACAGTTAAAAGATAGAATAGTTTAGGGACTTAAAGTGTTTTCAAAGTGCCTACTCCAATATTAGATTAATAGGATGACATGATATTTATGACCCTAGATGAGACAGGACAAAAATAACCCTTAACGATTTTGTTAGTTCGGAAACGAGACGAAAAGTGTACGATCGCATGAAAGCAAGAAGGATAGATAACCCACAAAGGTATCTGGCACAGGATGACACAGTGAATAAATTTGTAATGAAAGTGCTTTGACTTCGCTTGCTCGACCAACTCGAAAAACTTTACATATAAATAATTTGGATAGTAATTTTTATACAAAGTGAGAAATGTTCATGCTGCGGGTATTTAAAAATAAGCTATAGTCAAGAGCATGCAAACATTCTCAAGTTGTGTTAGAAGCGTATTATTTAAAGAATTTATATGAAATTAGACATATTCTTCTATTTATTTAAACTAATTATAATACTGATTACTTAAATTACCTCATTAGAACACCGATCTGCTCGAATCCATATAAAGTAATGAAATCTTCAGCACGGCGGCCGCATTCAAATCACTTCCCACTTCTCTGATTGCCAAGTTACACAAAAGGCGAGTGTTTGGTTACAGGAGTTGGAAGTCAGTTTAAACTCTGTCTAGTTAGTAAAGCCAACAGCTCACTCAGGTATTTTAATTGCTCGACGGCGCTACAACAGCTCGCAAGTCGTTATTAACTGTCAAAGGCCCATTAATTACAGAACGGTTGTGTGTTCGTGTTAAATTGTCGTTATAGTATAGTCGGAAGTAAAAACTTGATGTATAATATTGTGTCTGTACATTACACGTACAGTAGACATATATCTTATATGTATAATGTCTAATAAGCAATAGCATGTCTGCGTATGCACCAATAATTTTGCGAGGTGGCAAATTATACCTCAATTATTTGTTCTAAATTTGACGTGTTGACAGATGGATGAATTAAATAAGTTACTTGGTGAAGGGCTCTGAAGTTAAATAATATGGTTAAGTTTGGCAAATGACACGAAATTATTTAAACGGATCGATTCCGACTTGTACTCCTCTAGTTCTCTGTAATAAAAAAATATTATAATATGTGTCATTTTTATCTATGTTTAGCTAGTTAAGACAGATTGTAAAGATAAATAATGATAATAAGAAGTAATAATAATTTCTATAACTATTGTGATTAGAAATAAATAAGAGGAAGTTCAGATAAAAATTGTGTAATAAAACAAAAATATTTTTTCTACGAGATCAAAGGAACGCAAAAAACATATCATAACTTTTAATAATGCAGACAGATTATCTTTTAATGATCTCTTCGCGAACTTTGCAATATTCAATGATGTTAATCTGAATTAAGTTCAACGAAATTAATAAGTTAAGAACCAGCAACTATCAAAGCGACACCGTGAGTAAGTATTAAAAATGTGATAAAGATTAGAGTTTACGAAAAGATAAACTTCGCGAATCCAACACTTATTATTTATTTTAAAACACTGCAGATGATTATTTATTTTAATATAAATAACGACTGGCTTTCGATAAACAATTGTGATTCGTATTTTACCTGTTTTTTTTTTCGTTAAGTGTACTTAACGTGTGGTCTGAGATATGAAGCGAATGATTTTAATTTGAAAAACTCGTCGCTCCATTCACCTGCAACGATTCCGTGAAAAATCATCGATAAAGCGAAACGTCATGTTTTTCATTTAAGATTTACAAAACGTCATTCCCTAGTTTCACGATTGTTGCCAATAAAATTTTATAACATAAAATAGACTAAGACCTCTGAAAATTGTTGGAGAAGAATTTGTGTTAATGGACACGAAATGTTTTGATTTTAAATAGAACTGAACAATATTTAGGAAGTTTCGAACCTCTGCGGAACGATTCGATTTTAATATGTCAAAATTGATAACACTTAGCGGACACATGAAAATTCATTACAAATTGTAATTTACGACATGACGAGGGTTTAACGGCGGATGTTTTACATTTTCCGCGCGTTCGCAGTTAATGAATGAATTGGGTCAAACAAAACGCGCAAAAATTTCGTCAACCGAGGAAATTATCACAACCTCTCGTTAAATTACCGCGGCACGTCCGATATCGGACGTAACTAGCTCAAAGGCGATCTAGTTAGGCTAGATCCAGGAGCAGTTGGAACGTCTTCAGGCGTGACCGAAACAGTTTACGGAGTTACAACGGACGAACTTCGAGGCTGCGGTTAAATGGCAGTCCTCGGGGCTATCTCTCATTATCTGTACTCGACAATGACGCAGACATCGTCTATGGTTCACCACCATAGAGTCCATTACATCTCAATTTTAGACACTAAACTTCTTATTACGTGGATTTTTCTAAGTATAAGTGGAATTATATTCATCGCATCGGCGAACCGGTCACCCATAATGATAGGGATCTAATGTATGTCGAGTTCCAAGTCTAGGTTGTACCTTCATCGTTTTGTGCTCAGTAGGTTTTTATTTTTAATCGTCTTTTTTAACATCCAAGAAGAGACGGGTTAGCTTTGGAGACCGTTTGAATTAACTGTTCAGTTCTGTTCAATATTGAAGGTCTGCTTAATTCTTATAAGTATCAAAGGTATCATTTTAAAATTTCAAAAATCATTTAATTTGGAGGCTCCATAGTTGAGTATATTACTTAAAGCAAATAAGCTTGCCAATGACAAGGGCGATTATAAACGTTTTAAGCCATAAGTCTAAAATTTTAAAAAAGATTGTTTGGGATTATTTTATCGTACGAAAGTAACCATGTGAATACATGGTCTCCAAAAAAACAAATAAAAATAGAACCTAATTCAAAAAGCTCTTAAACCAAAAAATAATAATCATAATTTATAAAATTTACAAAATTTTAATACGTGAAACCATTATTTTTCGAATATTCACAATCTTACTTGAGCAATTTTCTTGGATTCAGGGCCAAGCAACGCAAATTTGCTTATGCATTTCCCAAATTTTCTTAAAATTTTGCTTATGCACACATTCTAGCATCACGTGTTTTTTCTTCGGTCCGTTTTGAAGTATAAAGATTTGCTTTTGACATTTAAGTAAATATATATAATATTATACGAATAGGATAAGCAGGTTATACGGGAAATATTTTATGATGTTAAATTTGCGTTGAGGACCATGTGGGATAGCCCATACGTGGCCAATATTTTAGGTTATACCTTGATTTTCCTGGGATTCTATTATCAAATCTTGAGTTGATGACAATGGAACCGTCTCGTGAATATACCCTTTCGAACAAAAAAAAAAAATTGAAATCGCTTTACAATTGATCTTCGTCAATTGTAAACCGATTTCAATTGCTTTCACGTAACATACGTTAAAAAAAAAGTAAAGACGTATTGAGTACCTGCCCCTCTTTTTAAAGTCGAGCAATAACATTGCAACGATGAGTAGCATCTTATTATTTTTTTTCCATAACACTCCTCTCATCAAAACCCGTAAAGAAGTTACTTTTTTAAAGTTTCATTCTTGAATTTGCTGCACTAGGCAGACTTTATTTCAAGACTACCTACAAAAATTTTGTTAAAGTCTTACCTGCTCGAAATACGCAATTTCAGTTTCAAGCTCGTATCACATGCGTCTCCTACAATCTCGAGTCGGCGGCCCCGCAGAACGCCCAAAGCGTAGACTTAATCAACGCAAGTAATCCACCTGGGATCACCGCGACTTTATTAAGGCACAGCCAGCCCGCTTTGCCGTTAACGTTTACGCGGCGCCGATGGACGAGCTGTTTCTTTTCTTTTTTCGATCAAAACTGTACTAATAAATCTAAATAAACAATAACAATGAAGTCTTTATCGTGATCTTCAACGATATCGTTAGAAAGAGCACATAGATAGGGTAGGGTATTTGATGAGGTCTGCTTCCTCGTCTAGACGATTTGTAAACGCCTTCACTGACTTTGGCCTTGTTGTGTTAGATGTATCGGCAAAGGAAGCAAATGAAAAAGTTAGCACTGAAATAATACACGTCTAGCACTTTGAATACGACTCGCCTACGAAAAAACAAATCTTAAAAAAAGGAATTATAGAAAATGTGGTTCAAGATTATAAAGTCATGTATACTTCACAAGGCGTTGTTCTGCGGTTAATCTTTTATATTCGTATTCTAAAATTGAAAAAAGAAGCTTGCTTACGCTAGTATGTCACCAATGTAATGGTTGTAATAGGTACCAATCAGGAGCAATAAATTGGTCGCCGCTCTCATGCCAAATGCCTGGATTAGAAATTGAATGGTGAAGAAGTGTAACATCTTGCAATATATAATTCGAAAAGTTTGACAATTATTTAAGGATTTTATCGTAAATTCTTAACTGTTTTTACAAGAAGGAATGGGAGACTCATTTTCAGTTCATATTAAAAATTAACATAAAGGATCAGAATGTACAGAGAGTTATAGTGGAGAGGTCTAAAATACAAAAACAATATTTTCAAGAACTTTCATTGCAAAAGAAAAATAAATTGCAGTAAACTGAACTCCAATCAGTATAGACGTGATGGATTCACTAGTTTCAACATCCATATCGAATTTTTACTTTTTATTATACATACATTTTCTGGACAGTCAGCACCAAAATAGTTTCGGATCTGGCATTATAGATAAATGTACGTACGACTTACCAGATATTTGTCAGAATTTTGTTACTTAGACTCATATATTTGTTGTTTTTGCATTTTCGGACCCCCGCGTCGCGTTCATTCATCACTCTATGTCTTAAAACTCGCTGTTTCACATGGAGTTTCCGCTTGAATGTTAAAATGTGACGTAATTACATTGTTACTTGTAAAGACTAGGCGAGCGTCTTGATATTGGATGAGTTTGAATATTATACAAAAAAAATATTCAGAATATAAATAAAATAAAAGAACACAGGGTGTTAAGTGTTACAAAGATCTAGGTAGGAACTTCGAAATCCATTCGCTACAGAATGTTAGTGAATAGGTTTGTCGATTGCTAACTAGATATTGTGTTTGAAATGTATATCTACTTAGAAAAGAAAATGCCCAAGCATGATATAAACAAAAATAGAGGAGCCTGTGGAAAGCGAGAGAGTCGGTTGATTTTGGTCGGTAGGAGTCCGACAAAGCACTCCATTTTAACAAGTGTATAGAAAAGAATATTCAGTTCTTATAGGGATTAGTTAATAAATATTCGAGTAGCAGCGTAGAACAAACGGGTGACTCACAAAGAATATTAGGATCACATATTCATGCTATGTATCCTTTAAAGCTTTTATTAAATACGATAAGCATTAGGGCGATGAAATATAAGTAAAATAATGAAAATGAAATTAAAATTTTTATGATCGAAAATAAGGGACAAAAGATTTTTCAGGATAATAGGCGAATTGAGTACCTCTTTCTTTTTTGAATTCGATCAAGGAAACACAATGATCATGACGTCATTGAAAAGATTAAGAATTTTCTAATATTAAAATTCAGTGCAAAAATTAATTATAAAATAATAATTATTAAATAAAACAAAAAATAAATAAATAATTCGATTTAGGCATAATCGAAATTTACTTGCCATTTCTCTTTTTGTTTTTCTATTAGTTTTTAGTTCGTTCCGTTTCATATTTTATACAATTATTTTTCTGTCTGCCTAAATTAAATAAACTTAAAGCTTAAGAAGTTTTAATAAGGTTTGTTTATCTTATACCTATTATATCACAAGCATAAAACTTATGATGAATAGTCTATGGCACGCTACAATTGTGGATCGCTCAATTTAACAACATCTACAATAGATTTCTCGTGGGATAGGTTTGTTTTCCTTTTCGTTCGCAGGCCTCACTTGACTAATTTGTTCTGATGAAAAATACTGATGATATTTTTCGTATTTCCCGAAAGCGACTAACAAGCGAAATGTTTTAGAACCAGTTCCTTTGCTAGAGTGTTTACATTTTAGAAGCTTTCGTACCTCGTTAATATTCTAGAAAAGTAACGGAAATGACTTGAATAAACAAATTGCGAAAGGGTAAAAACGTTATCGTTATATTAGTTGCTTAATTAGAAGGCTCCACTGGAAGATTTTTCATTTATTTTCGTTTTATTTCATTCATAAAATTAAACTTGAAAATGTTTCCGGCAAGTCAGCTAAATTACGTGGAAAAATTTTAAGGAAGATTAATAATACAGAAAACACCTGTTGAATGGCGACGGACATTAATAAATGGTTTTAAGTAGTCTTCTCTAAACTACAAAATGTTTAACCGTTTTACGAATACCTCGTAATACTCGCTACACCATGCTTTTACAACAGCGGGACATTCACTTTGTACCGCGGAATCACCAATGTGGACGTAAAATAAGACCGAAAATTATTTATATGACGTCTCCGGTTTGGTCGTCCGACCTCTGAGGCGTATGTTACCACAACCTCTCATTTCGGATAGGAGGTTCAGCCTCGACGGCCTCCACGCTGACCCACCTCCTCGCTGACCCACCTCCACGCTGACACACCTCCACGCTGAAACACCTCCACGTTGACCCATCTCCACATTGACCCATCTACACGCTGACCCAGCGCGAGTCGGGATCTATCAACCACTGCCGCCGACTTAGCGTGCTGTGCGAGCAACGGAGCGTGTGTTTCGATTTCATTTAAGAGAAAAACTAGTGTCAATTGGCCCGCGGCCAAGATCAAACCTGGGGCCGTCCCGTTCCTCGGTGACGCTCTTCACCACTGACCCACCGCGGCCCGTTGAGCCTTTCTTATAAGTAGTGATTATAACTGGTGACAGGGAGGACAAATCTGATTGATATTTTTTTCTTTGTTCGTTACGCTCTGGTAATGACTTGTGTTAGTGTTAAAAAATTGGTGTTTAAGTTTTTTTTTTACCAATAAAGTAATGCATATTTCAGTGTTTTCGGGAAATAATCACTTAAAAGGTGAAGTATAGGTGGAAAATTGTATGGACCTTCACTTAGTTTTGGAAGTGCATTATTTAAATATGTTGTAATCAATATAGATATAGAAAAAAACGATTCAATACAACGAATAAAAAGTGAGATTGGATACAAAACTGAGAACAGGGCTGAGGTGAAAATCGGAGGCACAATCAAGATCGTGAACGAAAGCGGAACTGAGTTTGGGATCAGAAATAAAAGCGGCATGAAGACTGACATATAAAACATAATCGGCATTGAGTTGAACGGTGAAGTGATTTATCGGGAAAAAAATAATTATGATATAAGGTAAGGATGGTTATTGCTTACCTTGTATCATATTTTTTTATGATATAACATAAGCATAGCCGGAATAACTCCTTAATTAGAAATTTTGCAATACTAATAGTATCTACTTTATATTTTGGACACATGAACAGTTTTAAAATAAAAACAGACGTTATACATTATTAAAGTCACTATCGCTACATGATTTAGCAGTCTCGAGATGGGATTTTTCTTCGGACAAAAACATAATTGAAACTTTAAAACAATAAAATAGCTTACACCCAACTCACTCAACATCTTACGAATTGCCTAATTGGCGCCCATTTAGCGGCACAACTGGTACATTCACGCTTCTATACTACCTATGGAAAGTACGCTTAAGTACATTGAATACAATTTTCCAAGTTATGTAGCCTAAATGGCCTTAGCTAGTTGGCATATTATCCGATAAGAAGCCCTTTTAATCACCTGAACAGTTAACGTCGAGGATTTAATTTCATTACATATTGAGTTCGCTACGGCGTATCTAATATGCAATTAAATTGCCCGCAACGATTGCAACATTCAGAATTGAAGTGCAGTGAAATTGTGTACAATTACCACTGGAAACACTGAATGTATAAATTCGTATAAATCCTATCTTCTTGGATTTATGCGATACGATTCATAAAATGGGCTTATATTATATAATTTTCATCGCTTTGTGTTTAGTTAGCAAAGACATTCTTGTGATCCAAAAAAACTAACGCGAGAATTTTAGAATTAGAGCTACGAAACAAATTGATAAAAACGCTTCTGAGTTTAACCGTCTATAATTAATAGTATAAACAGTTTCATCACATATTACAAGAATCTATGGTTTGCATAACTAAATTAGTAAGCTAATTTTGATTATAGGATTGCAAGGAGTAGCTTGATATTTAAATGCTAAATGATTTCAAAGAATAGATTATTATAATATTTTGTACTATTATATATATCGAAGTGATTTGGTACCACGAATATATTGAATAAACTTAATCAGACAATTTCTTAGGGAGAAATCTCATTTGAGGGTTGCTTTCAAATTTCACTAAGGTGAGATCGGAATTATTAAAAAAAGTATTCATGTAATTATTGGGCTCCCCTACCTCACATTTGGTTGGTATCGCAACTTTTAACTGGACCGGGATTGTGTCCGAACGCGAGACCGAATTTGGAACTAAGACTAAGAGAACGAAGTTAAGACTAGGATGAGGATGTTGAGATCAACGCACAAATTAACGAATTCGTACGACGCGCATGCGGGCTCAATCGCGGTTCTATAGTTGCTGTCACAATAATATCAAAATTTGAAGTTTTTAAATATTTTAATCTACAAACTGATTTTTTCTTAAATATAACCTAAAAATAAAGTGTCATGTCGACTTCGTTGAATGGTGCTTAAATTTCGTAATAGACATGCCTGCGGCTCTGCTCGCGTGAACTACAGGATTGTTGTTTAGGTTTTTTGAGATAAATAAACATTTTTAATTCAAACGTATTTCTAGACATTTTAGGTATTCCCTGTGATTTTTTGTTTCCTAACTTGAAAAAATGTATTTTATTTACAATATATCAAGGCTTCTTTGTATACAACATGTCGGTACCCCGCCGTCGACAGCTGGGCGTTATTTCGAAAACAGTAACTGGTCAAGAGTATGTCGTACCATTCTCATTATAGGGTTCCGAGAAGCCACTATTAAAAATAATTGCACTACAAATGAAAAAAAGTTGGTTGTTACACTTTTCCATGTTTCCCGCATAGAATAAGCACTTTAATCGCCTATAACTAGAAAAACAAGTAGGTATGTCGACTAATGCTATTAAACTAGTGTAAACTAAAGTGCATCAGCAAAAAAACGTATCTTCATGGTACTTACGTCATTTTGTTGAGAAGCGCAGATTTTCGGCAATAACTCAAAAACAGTACGTCCGACTCTATTTAATATAATTTTCGTTGAAAGTATTTATTAAGCATTACGTTATATTTGATTATTCAGTTTAAAAGAAACAGTGGGGGAGACACAATTTATGTCACTTTCAGAGCGATTATTTCCGAAAATATTCAAGTTATCAAAAAATTGCTAAAAACCTTAAATTTTATTAAAAACTGTCGAAATATACATTCATGTTTGGCGAAAAAAAAATCAGTTTCTATTACTTATATAGTTTTCCCGGGGGAGAAATATCTATTTTTATTATTTAACTACCGAACTAAGTAGCGGCTTATACAAGACACGTGAACTTTAAATTTCATCAATATACATCCTGCAGTTTTTGATTAAAATGCCTTTGACATACGGACGGACGGACATGATAAAACTATAAGGGTACCGTTTTTGTCACTGTGGCTCGGAATCCTAAAAATGATTGTTGTGGATCACCTTTAGAACATAAACGTATGCTATCCTAGACTTTTAGATATTTTTTGTAGGTCTTTTTAATATCCACAATTATATATCACATCAATTTCATTTATCTTTTACTCAGTATAAGCCATCTAACGTTTTTATTCCAACTTGGTTCACTACTATCATCACTGCTTATTTAGTATGTAACTTTGTGTAATAAAATCAATCCTATAACTTAGCCAGATAATACAGTTACGCACTACAAAAAAAAAACATATAAATCGAATAAGTGGTTTTCGCCTGCAAAAAAAAAACATAAAAAGTAGACACATGGAGAGACGTTGAGTTTGTAATATGTATGTATGTAAACTTTTCGATTTATGTCAAATAATCTTTTATACAACACTCTTTTCGTTAAATATTTGCAGAAGATTACATTCAAGTGGCAACAAAGTAATTTTTATCGTTTTTCACGGTCAGTGCTGAATATTAGCAAGTTTGTTGTAAGTAAATGCACGTAAGCATCATTGATATATCAATAAGAACATCAATAAATTCACATCAATTTGTAGGTGTCTAAAAATTAAATTTTCATATTTCTTCTATTTTTTATCGACTTAAGAGATTAATACAATTTTTTTGTTTTGTTAACTGATTGGAATGAAACAAACAGGAAATGTTACGGGAAGCTTACCGATATATATCAATGAAAATCGCATTTTTCATCGGATCGGTTATGGTTATCGATTAAGCCGATTCTGACATTAGCCTGCACAAACGCACAGAACAGACAAACAGACAATAATTATAAAAATATTTTTTTCCTTCTCTGTACCTAAAATAAGTAGAACGTGTATAAATTGATTTAAAAAATATTTTATGTACAGGCACGGCTTGTTTACAATTTTATTATACGTAAAATTGATATAATAATTTAATTTCTTCAATATTAATCCACAAAATAGCGTTATAATATACTCTTAGCTATCAATTTTGTCCCAGTTCGCTGGCAAGAGCAGCGGCTGGGAACCCATTTAAGCTCTGAAATTACATTTTCAGGTGGTCACGTGATATTTTCACTCCTATAGTCGTAGCAAGGAAAGGAAAACGAAAATGGTCGTTTAGGCGATACCCACAATTTCAAGCTCTCAGAAAACGTTCCGTAGCCGTTTTAACGGTCACAATAAAACCTCATTATATCACCGTTATAAAGCGCGTTCCGTTTTGATTTATATTCATTTTTATGCGCCATTAGAGCCATTTAGATTTTAACAAATACACAATAGGCTTTTCGCTTCGCTGCCGACGGGAAAAGGGAAGAATTAAGAGCGTCTAAACGACGCCAGCTTATTGCGTCGGGTATTGGCGAAATGGTTTCATTCGGGTGTTCCGTTTTAGCCAAGAACAGTTTTGATTAGATTATCTGCTAGTTCGTTTTAGAATTGCTTATGTTCATCTTAGCGCAACAATGTTAGTTAGGTTTTGAATGTAATTCGGAAAACAGTTTGCAGGTCCTGAGCTTAGTTTTTTCAAATTCAATACAAAAAAAAAGTAACTTGCCACTCGGAGAAAACTTTTATTATATAACTTAAATGTCACTACCGTGACATATGTGGACACGGTAACGACAGTTAAGTGATATAATGAAAGTTTTCTCCGAGTGGCAAGTTACATTATACAAAAATTATGTTGAAATATGCTTATAATTATCCAAATGACACAAAAATTTCATTACTATAATATTAATTAATGACTAGCGAGAACAGACAAAACATGACATTAAAAATTACAGTTAGAACGGAATTACTCATGAACCTTCAAAGCTGTTTATAATAATTTGTATTACGTCGATTCCGGCGTCAAAATGTCTATTACTTAGTACATAAAATGTTCTATGTCACACGTCATATTTCAATTCACACGTAAAATTAGTATTCCCCAGTGCATTATTCGTGCCACCCGTCTGTTGTTGAGCCGTATTAACAGACTTAGTAATACAACTCGGTAATACAACGTTCATCGTAGCTTCATTTGCGCCGCTCGCCAATCCATTATAAACTCGATCTAAGCAGCCATTGTCCCGAGCCGGCTGTCTGCCTATACTTAAGTCTCTCCGAGAGCTTTACCACTCGAGATTGTCTCTCGCTTCATTGTTATAGTAATTGTCTAAGCGAACGTTGGACGGCCGTAAAATAAGTAAACTATTGTCGAGGACCACTGACTTCGGCGTTTTTCATTTTTGCTGAGATATTGTTCTAATGGCGATGATTAAATATTTAGATAAAAAAGAGCGTGGGGTGTCTCGGGACACCCGAGAGAGTTGAAGGTTTTTATTATTTGTATATAAATTTTTATTATTATCTTTTAAAGTTTAATTTCGACGTATTACCGAAATGTTATGTGGATAATTTTAAAAATAAAAGTTTTATATTCAAATTGAAAATTTATTTACAATAAATGTACAATAATGTATGTTAGTTTTCACATTTTATTATAGTATAGTATAAAACAATATATATAAAGAATTATCTTAAAAATTCACTTAGAAAATAATTACGCTTTAAATTCGTACTTAAGTATAAATATGCTTTAAATTTAAAAATGAGTTATTCATCGTATAGATTTCATTTTCTTATACTTTGTATTATTATGTTTTTTTTTTAATATTGCATGTAATATACAATATTGTATGTAATATGTATTGTATGTAATATTGTATGTAACATACAATATTCTCTACAATAAAATATTTATACTTGTATTACATTATAGGTTTGTTATTATTTTTTTAGAGAATATACATCACACTCCGATAAAAAAAAAACTTGTGTACAGTTCACACTCGGTAGACGTGAAACCTTCGGATGACTAAACTACGAAAAAATGAAACAATTGCAGTATCAGAATGGGATACAGTTTATTTATGTTATTCCATGCCAATATATTTATTTATATTGGTGGAAAGTTAAAATTCATTTATCATTTTATTATTTAGACTCCATTTTTTAAATATCAGCTAAAAACCACATGCAGGCGCGCAGAAGCGTACGTAATTCTTTATCTTTCATTTTATTTCATCCTCCCGCCGGCTATGTCCTATAGATACATTTGTTTGTCTCTTTTTTAGTGCCGCTTTTTCATTTCATAGAGTTTTAAATCACAACAAAGCTAAAGAAATCTAATGTGTATGGATATCCTACTAATATGTGTGAACGACTACTAGTATGTGCGAAATAAATGTGAAAGTTGTATGTTTGTCTGTTTGTTACTCAATGACGCGTTAATGAATGCACAGAATTAGCTGACAATTTAGGGTAATACAGCTTTACACCAAAATAACGTATAGGCACTGATCAATAAAAATATTAACCTTTGTTCACGGTTTGTGTGATCGTAGGACGAATTATTTACTTACGCTGATTGGTTATTGGTAACAACAATGTTCGAAGAGGTCAAAGTTCATTTATCAGTTCGGGATAGGAAAGGTAAGCAGGATCAGGATTAATAGCCCAAATTTAATAATCTTCATAATAAAGAAATTGTTGTCATTACATAAGTTTTTGATAAAAGAATACGGGTTCTTCTGGTATGGAATCGTGGACAGGACCGAAATTAGGATAACGATTGATGACGGTATCGACCGCCATGAAAAATTAAACAATTCTTGGGTGGAGCCGTGGGCGAATTATGTATATTTAGAACAGAACCGGAATCTACACCGGGAATTAGAAATGGAGCCAGAAGTGAAATCGAAAATAGTAACAACATCGGGCATCGACACCATGATCGGTCGATACATGGAAGAGTTGATCCATCGACGACGCAGTTGGAGCTGGGGCCAAAAGCTAGTACATTCATGTACAAGTGCAGCGAGCTCAGTGCACAGTTATGTTTTTTATTACTTTGTCTTACTCACTCGCATGGACGATAATACGCGCTGCTCGGCCGACTAAGAGCAACTTTCGTTACAAGTTTCCTTGTCGTTATTTGGCATATAGTGTATGCCATCATACGTAATATGTCCATTCTCCAACTCGAAAGTCAGGTAAGAAGTTTCACTTCAAATGTCACTATTTGCGATTACATATGCAAGAGATACATTCGTTTATTAATTCGTATAACGAGTGAGGACTTTTCTGACCATTGACAAAAAACAAATCAAACATCGAAGATGGGAACTTGTCAATGTATGGAGAATTTAATGCAATGTGCTGATGTTTACAATTAATTTTGTTGAAGCGATCGTAATTATAAATAAATAATGTCTCTGTTGTATTATCTGTAGAAGAAGTTTTGTTAGTATGAACAAAACTTCTTCTACAAATAAAATCAGGTCACAAAATTTGATTATTTAAGAGAATAAATATAGATTTTTTTTTAATTTGAAAATCACAAATTCAAACTTATCACAATATGTCCCCTCATACATAAAACGTATCCAAAATTTCCCTTAATAACTAAAACCAGAACAATCATTTTAAAACTGCTGACGTTTATAGACAAAAGCCCTTTCTATAACGACTGTTTACCGCTGGATCAACGACTTTAAGTACTGTCTAGTGACTTTGGCAAAAGAAGAGAGAAGTGGCTGGCTGTTGACGGCTACTGCAGAACAAAAGGGCTGGTAGTGAAAAATATGATTCAATAGAATAGGCGAATTATATGTAAAGAGATTCAGCATTCCGTATGGAAATGATCACGTATCTTTCCGCAAATATTCATAATTTCCTTCTTTTTTAGAATAACTTTTCCAAAGAAAAATAGTAATTGAAATAGCGTTTCTGAGAAAAGCAGCTTACATGTATTAAAAAAAAATTCACGAAATCTTAACCTTAGCAACAGATGACGATTGTGTGTGATTCCCAGCTGTATGTTGTCAAGCGCGAAGCGCGGCCTTCATTCATCCGCGTCGCACAACCTTCGGTTCTCGAACTTTCGTTGAAGGTATGTATTTTGTTTATTTGCTGTCTGTTAATTTTTATGATACAGACATTTTTTGTAATGATAGCATAGTATTAATGTTAGGTTACAGTTTTAGAGTAAGTGTTACGTTTACAATATTGACGTTTTTGAAACTAAGATTTAGTGTGATTAATATTGAAGTGTTTAATAATAATAATAACATCTACGGACATATATACACTGCACCATCTTAACCCAATTTAAACAAACATGCTGGTGTTACAGGTACCAGATAGTTGATATAATACATGTATACTTTTATTTTGCAAATATATATACATATTACATAGGAAACACCCAAATTCAAAACAAACAAATTAGTAGTCGAATAAATAAATGTTTGTCCTGTGCGGGAATCGAACACACGCCCCCGCGCAGCAACTAAGGTCGTTACCACAGCGCCAAACAGGCAGTCATGATTAACAATAACGAAATTAACAGCAATAACAATGCCTTTTACCGCTATTGATTATGTAGATATTATTCATTGCTGGGGAGTTTGCAGGAGTGACATTGCTACGGTTCTAAGACTTTATAGTGAAACTTATGCTGACAGTCAACAACCTGAAAGGCCACAAGTAATATTGCGTTCTGAGCATGGTTTCCGTGATAATTTGCCCTGTTTGTTTAGAGGTGAGTGGAATACATGTGGAAAATCAGAGATTAATTTAATAATACGATCAACGACCTTTATATTACTGACAACATCAAGTGTCATTTTTAGGTAAGTGACTAGATAAATTCTTTAAAAATCGCGAAGAAGTACAAAGAACATCGCAGAACCTGAGCGAGGGGCAGAATTCGCATTCATCACGTGGCACCGCGACTCGACGACCGCGCTCGCGCCTGCAGTATGGCCGAGCATTTGTTAGGGTTGTGTCTAAATTTTTTATAAATGTTTATGTTATAGTTACTTTGGAAAAGTTGTTTTAAAAAAATATTAATATTTGCGAAAAGATGCATGATCGATTTCATCGTGTATACCGCAGATTGGATCGGGAAGTGAGTATGAAATTATACATTTACACCATTGCATAAAGAAGATAGTTTCACGTTGGCTACCGCACAATATAACGTAAGTTTAGAAGCATGTTTGGGTGGAATCGTAACGTGACATGATAACAAAATTTAAAGCAGACTGCTCGGAGCGTTTACAACAACGTTACGAACGATAAATCACGAATTTATCAATATAATCCACAGTTATGCGACTGTATGGCTGTTTCAAAATGAACCAACGACTACCAACGCGAATCCACTATCAATGTGGAGTGCAACGCAAGTAATATTTGAGCCCTTCAAATTACTTTCTTCAGCGGATTATCTGGTGTCAGTACCCTTAAAAAATAACTAGTTTTTCTCTGTTAGTAAAATTAAAAAAAGGTCCGCTTGAAGTATAAACATACACCAAGCGCACATTCTATAAATTTGAAATCTATCTGCAACCTAACAAAATGCACACATAATTCGTAGGATTAGGAATTAAAATCAAAAAGGAAAAGCTCTTATTTGCTAAGCTAAATAAGATGTATAAGAGTAGTTTTTAATAAAAAAACTTATTAAATTTAAATTTTGAAGTATTCATAAAATGATATCGATATGCCATCTCATACTTACAATGTTGTGGCTATGATCCCCTATCAGTTTGTATAAAACCTTCCTCGCCTGGTGCGGTGGCCCGTTTAAAAACGTTTTGCCGACACGAGTGCCGTAATTGCGGTTGCATTCGACCCCGCCGTAAAGCTTTATCATGACCACTTTATTGCTCTGGTATAACTATTTCATCTAGTTACTTCGCCACTTTATCGCTTCACATAAACAGGCATTGTAAATGGAATATTAAACAGAAATATGGTTAAAAGAATACACAGTTCGTGTACGGAATTGTGTACAGTTTTACGAATAAAGCTCCCTTTGTTGTTGAATGTTGAAGGCTAGTAATTTGTTAACACTTTAGGCTTTTATTTGAATTCGCTCGCTTGTCTCAATTGTAGTGACCACTTTTGTGGTGCCTTAGTCCGAATTAATAACCAATCACCAAAAAAAGAAAGCTATAGTTTGATAATTAAAAAAAACAGACTACAAACGAGCGTAAAAAGTACAAACCATGTTGTATTAGTTACGCGAGTCAAACTGAAAGTTCTTAGAAAATAAAAAATTAAGCAAACTAGGAAGTTATTTTTACTATTATTGTTTTTCAAAATACTGTGCCTTGAGTTTAATAGATCGCTGCATTCGATAGAACTACTGAGAAAAATATTGTAATAAGCGAGTTATCTAGGCAGCATGTGAGGCATCCGGCCTCCATGCTGTGTTTCGCGAACGTAGTTTCTGTTCCTTATTTGAATTATGAAATACTAGGTTAGGCGGGGCGAAAAACAAAATACGGGGAGTTAAAAAAATATTGATCGGGGCTCCCGCCTGGGTGGGTGAACCTCGATAGTAACAAAAACGAGATAAATAAATGTAATTAAGATAATAGTGAACGTACGCAAAATACTTAAACAGGTAATTGAGAAACTGATCAAATAAACAAATCTTAACGCTGTTGTTCTTTAAATAAAGATCCCGAGTACCGAAACCCGACGAGAGGTACATTTGCGCCACAATACTATGCCCATTCGAACTTAAGGGACGTTGCGACGGCTTATTCATATAGAGTCATTGCTTCCTCCGCGTCCATAAGCTACTTTATTCAAAGTTTTTCTTTTGTTTTAGGAAATACATAAAAATTGTATGGTATGAGGTCGGGACTCTAAAGGAGGTGAGCCAGTATTTCTATACTTAACGTTTCTAAATGGTTAGTTCTTTTTCTGGATGTAAATGGTGAGGCGTTGTCATGATGAAAGAAAATCCTACGGCAAAGTAGTTTCCTTGGACTTTTTCCAAAACAAAATGCAAACAATTGTCACTGTACCAGTCTGCAGTGACTATTTATTATTTTCTAAAATAGTTGTTGCATAACGACCTGTCATTCCGAAGAAAGAGGCCACCATCTTATTTCCAACGCTTCGACCTCATTTTACTTTAGTAGACAACTCCTCGAAAGGAAACACCGATTGAGCAGACTGTCTTTTGGTTTCGGCATTGTAACAGTAAATTCAACTTTCGTCACCTTTAACCATGTCGTACATAGAATTTGAATCACTGCTGGAAAATCCTCGCATTATTTTGCTCCATAAATTAATACGATAAATCTTTTGAGCGTCGGTCAAATTATAATATAGTCACCAAGTACAAAGCTTCCTGACCACTAAGTATTTACGGAAGATTTTGCACACTTGTCTAATACCAATGTCTCAGCTTATCCAAATCTGCTGGTAGTTAATTTTTTGTTAGTCTCTCTTATAAGCCACACAGTACTGATGTTGTTTTCGGTCGTTACCATATAAGGACTTCCCTAACGCAGATCGTCAGTATGATTAATATAACCGGGTTCGAACAAGCTAAACCAGTTATAAATAGCGGCAAAAGGTAGAACTTTATAATAAAAGTCCAACCAAAGTTTTCATAACGTTATAGTTTGCTCAAATGGAAACAAAAGTCAAAGAAAATCATAGCACAAATATTTTCTCGCGTTAAATTCATGTTCACGCAAGACAAACAATTTTTTTTGCTGCCATTTTGTTAAACAAATGACAAATGAATACAATACACATACTATGAGAGGATAGAGGTAAAGAGAACTCTTTCTGTGTATGAAAAAGTGTCCCTCGAATAGCATTGTAAGAGTGGCGCCACAATAACAAGAGTGTTTTTAAAAGACGTTGTTTTAGGTTATCTTTACAAAATTATTTTGAACTTTCGGACTACGCAGACACTTGAGGTTTTGTAAGCTGTAGTTTTGTTATAACTACTTTAGTCATTAAAAATACTAAATTTTTCATCTCAGCTCACTTCATTCCGTCAATAACTATTCATTTTATATATTCATTTCATACCCTCTTGCTACTTTAGAGCTACTATGGAGGGATTTGGAACTGTTATATACAACTTACAGCTGTACACTTTTGCAACTATTCCCCAATATAAAAGAGTTCTCCTTACCTCTGCGCTTCATAATACATACTAAGGTTGGCAGAGAGTTCCATTTTTAAAATTTAAATATGATTTTGTTATTTTAGGGTTTCTAAGTGGCCATATTTAAAAATTTTAAGTGTGGTCTACTTAATAGGTATATACAAAGGGAAAGGTAGAGCCATGATGTAAATTCCCCGTAGCGATTTTAAAGTACGTCTAAAGTTCTGATCTATAAGAAAGAAATAATAAAGAATCAGTAAAGGCATACTGTATGTTATTTTATGTATTATCACGGGTTTGTCGAGTTCATAGTGTTCTCTTTTCAGGGATCCTAGTGATGCAGTCCGTGTCCATGAGAAACAAGTACTCAAAGTGAACAATAATATATTGAATATATTATTACATCAACTCTAACTCAAAAAACGAACAGGTTCATAACTCGTGGTCGCGTTGGGTTTTGCGGGTCGCAAGGGCGCCCAACCGGGGATACAGGCGCAACGATGCATATGTACCAAGTGGAGAGCGAAGGCGCCAAGGGTCTCGGGTTCGTCGACAGCAATGGTAGGAGTGGGCGCGCCGGGTACAGGCGGCGCGGCTACGAGTGTCGTACTCGGCTGCAGCGGGCAGTGGTAACGAGCGTGCTGGGAATTGGCGCCGCGACCAGGGGAGGCGTCATGGACCTCGAGCTTGGCGACAGCAGGCGGCATCGACGGGCGCATCGGTGACGGTCGGTGCGGGCAGGAGAAGCGTCGCAGGCTGCTTGGCGGCGACAGACGTGTAGTGGTGAAAGTGTAGTCTTGAGGAGAAGCGTCTAGCTTTAGGCGTCGGCGTCCGCTGGGTAAGAGCGTGGGCGGCGGCTCGCGAGCGGCGGCATGCTGGCCGAAAAATACATGTACCCACGATGGCATACAACGACGGTCTTCCAATAGTTCTACGAATCTATTCCATGACTCTTCCGTCTTCTCTCTTTTCTCTCTCTCTCCCTCTCTCTTTGTGTCTGTCTGTATCTATCTGTGTCTGTGAGTATCTGTTTGGCTGTGGTTTGTGTGTGTGTGAGTGGGCACGTGCGTGTATGTGTGCGTGTGTGCGTATCTAACTGTGTGTGTATCTACCTGTAACTGTGTGTGTCTATTAGTCTCTGTGTATGCTGTGGTGTATGTCTGCATGTGTGTATCTGTCTGAGACGTGTGTGGGTGTGTTTGAGTGTAAACCTCTCTTCGTAACTATTGAAATGATTATCCTATTGAAATGCAGTTAGCGCCAACGATATGTGGTCCTTTTATTTAGATTTCTTCAACCTTTGAACTGATTCCACCCGGTAGATTTTGAGGAATCTTAAAAATAAAATTTTGTAAGTGAAATTTTTTTGGAATAACTTTTAGACCCCTCTTCCGATCTAAATTAAAATCTACTTAGCTTTTTTTCCAAAACAGTTGCATCAACTGCCGTAAACAGCATAAAAATCGGTTGATCTGTTTAAAAGGTATGGTTTAAAGGTTTTTTTTTAAAAAGTGTATTTTTAGTTTCTTATAAACTACTCTACCCGTAAATTACAAAACACATCCATTTGTTTTTCTTATAAAACAACGTCAATTTTCGCCAAATGTATCAAGTTCTTCGATTTATTCAAGAATAATTGTTCAATAAGTGTATTTTTAGAAAAAAATTTAAACTACTGTAGTAATAAATTCCTGTTTCTAATCGGATATATTACTGTAAAAACAACGTCGGTCGTTACGCACTGCTTCAAAATGGGTAGGTTCGTTCTAGAGATAATGTTTAGGATAAATTTGAAAAAAATGGTTTTTTCACAATGGCATGCCAAAATCTTAATGGTCTGATAGTTGGTACTAAGTCATCTTGTTTTTCTTTAAAAACTGCGTTGAATGTCATAAAGCAGATTAAAACCCAAAAACACATTTGAAAGATAACGTAATTAAATATTAAAAACAGACGGGTTTTTTAATTTACTTAGATTTTTGAGCTCGAAGAGCTCAAAATGAATATGAACCATATCTTTCAACTCTAAAAGCTTGAAAAAGCACTAAAATCGACTTTTTTGAGCCTGATGAGTTAGTAATTTACCTCTTCTTTATTTTTGAACATTGAGCTCGTACAAACTAAGTTTAAGGGATGGTTTGCAAGGTCAGAAGTCTTTCAAATTTTGGAGCTCAAAATACGCAAAAACTTATGTAAAATATTTATAACTTAAGGAGCTCAAAGCCACATCGATAAATATCATAGCGGAAAGTTTTAAGGATGACTTGCGGAACAGATCGCTTATCAGATTAATTTTTATTTTTTTCAATATTTTAAACGTCTGTTTAGATATGGCAATGGCAGGCAATGCCTGCATTTATTATTCTGATTCGTTTCTTGATGAAACAAAATCAGGTTGCGATTTCAAAACAAATGGAAAGTTTATTTAAATGCGCATTAGTAAATAATCTGCTTACTAATACAGACGTAAGTTAATTGACTATGAAAATTGTTTGAACATGTTGCACAATTTATTTTCATTTTACTTAATTTTATTAAAAATAATAAACAACACTTCTATGTAATAAAATCTGATTGTGCGCATAAATTTAAATTGTTTATTAATATTTTTGCTTAATGTCCGCTACATTAAATCAGTCGTGCCCCTCAACTCCTCTGAATTCAATAGGATACATAACGGCCACTCAACACGTAGGAATAACGATAAACACGTATCCACCCTTTTCGTTTACGCCTTTTTTTTGTTTCAATCGCGCGCACGTAAATTCTCGCCATTGTTCGCCTTTTTAACAAAGTGGCTCTTATCCAGATTTCCTTTTTAATGTGGCCCATTTACTCTTTCACACTCTTCACGACACAAATTGTTTCATGGATGGAAAGATACAATTGTTGTCGGCGTGTTGGAGGGCTTTTTGTGTCTCCGCACCTTTTCCCACTGTGCATTATTTACCTGGAATTATTTGTTTTTACGACTATATCCCTGTTTAAAGACTGAATCTAGATCATCATTAATGGTTAGTCGCAATGACCTAAATACACCAGTTTCAACTATAGAAAAGTTTATTCAGAATATAATTTTTATTAGAGGAGGGCCAAAAGCATCCCAAATCGACGAGTTTGCACGAACGATTGATGAATGTGAGTGAAGTACTATAGGTACGTAAGGGTTATGCCGTATGGAAATTGTGATCTGTGCATACACTTCTGCTAAAGCGATTAATGAATTACTTAAAACCACCAGAAAGTAGGTGATCACCGCCGTCCTTGAACACTCGCAAACTCAAAGCAGTCACTAGTGCGTTTGCTGGCCTAAGAAATGAGTATCTGATGGAGGGAATAGTGGGAACTTTTAAGAGAAAACAGTGCCTGTGATCGAGCTGGCAGTAGACCACCGAAACTTTAAGGAGGGAAAAGAATATGTTATGAAAGAGAAATGGGCCACCAGAACTCTCGGCCACAGGACGAAACGCAGGAATGTAAGTTATTACTTTACGCCTGTATCTGTGAAGTGTTGTATCTCACCGAAGGAATCTGTTGTCGTGTGCTCAAGTTGACCACGACGTGCTTCAACTTCGTCAAATTAATAAAATATTAAATTAATCACATTTAAAAATAAAGTTCTAGGTAAATTCATGTCGTCTTTTCTATTACACATATCTGCTCTAATTTATTAAATCATTGTATTTTCATTCTTCCTCTGTAGATGACCAAAAACCACCGTAACATTTTTTAATCCATTCACTACATCCACAATTTTTAATTTTAACTGTTTTCGAATTCAATTACAAATCATTAATTTAATATTTTTTATGAGGGTTGGTATTGAAAAGAATAATTATAATTTTGTGTAAGTCGCGGATCGATCCCAAAACGCATACACATTTTTCGTATCTTGTGCTAATACTATTCTAAATCTTAAATCTTCAGTATTACCAAAAAACTCCAGCTTACAATGCATTCCCGCGCTCAAATAATTATTCCGACACTGTCGTTGTCTCATCTCGTAAATAATTCAAAGCAAGTCCTGCGCCCTTTTGCGGCGCTCCGTCCAACACAACCCTAATTACATTCATTACATTGTATTATTTTTGCCAGGTACTCCCTCCGGAATGAGATACAAATTAAAGTTTTATTAATTCATTATCGTAATCGACAGAAATACGGAACCACCCAGTTTTTTTCTAGACGTTCTGTATGGTAAGGTATCTAATATGTCTTAATTGATCTCGCTGACTGGTTAGCTTACACGTTTCAATATGTGTGTGGTATTTCTCGCTACTTCTTACGCTACAAATATTTTTGCCATCGATGACTTTATAACATGACCCGGCGTTGTATTAAACTACACAAAAAAAATCGTACGATATTCAATTAAATTGTTTGTGTGTAAGAGTTTCAAATTAAACGCGCGCTATCGTAAGCAAGTGCGCTTTTGTGGCAATATCTTGTAGAACAATTTCATAACATCAGCGACACCTCATAATTTATACTACTACATATAAACCTGTAGCGTCTATTTGTATATTAAATTTCTTTCTAAAATATCGAGATAGATGTTTGTTTCATAATTGACTGATCCCAATTCTACCATTTTTAAAATTCGTATCTGTCTGTCTGTCCGTATGTCCTTTTGTAACTCAAAACCGACTAGATCGATCTTAATAAGTAATAATAGTCAGAACGTCGGCTGACAAAAATTTGTTTGTGAAGTGATAAGCTACTTTTTACTCTTTTTATAATCTAAAAACGTTTTACCTATCATGATAAAAGTAAGAATGCAGTAAGGACATGCGATTGCGCAAATAATAGGTTACTCTCTGTTAGTGCATCAGTCTGTTTGTTGTTTACATCGTATTTTGTAACTTAAAAAAAGATTTAAACCATCTTGATGAAAATTGGTTTACGTCAGAACATGTGATGAGCAAATGATAGACTACTGTCTGTCGGTCTGTATATGCCTATATTCTTTTATAACTTAAGAACAACAAGATTACTGGACCATTGTTAATTAAAATTAGTGTAGAGTCAAAACATATAGTTGCGCAAATTATAAGCTACTCTTTGTTTGTCTGAATGTTCTTTTCCAACTTAAGAACTTTTCACCAATCGTGATGAAAAATTGGTCTTCTGTCAGAACATATGATTGTGTAAATAATAGGCAACTCTATGTCTGCATCTATGTTCTTTTATAGCTTAAGAATGGTTTGATCGATCGTCATGAAAATTGGTATACAGTAAGAGTAAATGATGGGCCACTAACTGTCTTTCTGTATGTTATTTTATGACTTGAGAACGGTTAGACTGATCCTGATGAAAATTGGTGTGCTGTCAGAATTCACGATTGAAAAAATGATAGGCTCAATGTTACTTGCATGCAATGTACGACAACTGAAAAAATAAATAATATATTTTTTTATTTCTTTAGTAGCCATATCAATTTGTTTTTGTGTAGTTGCGTGTGTGTGTATGTGTACGCAAAAAGTCAAGGTGGGTTGATTTTTGTTTTTTTTTGTGTAGCGAAGCACGAAGTAAGTATACGTATTTCACAAGTAGGTGGAGGAAGTGAGGATCTGTAATCTATAAAAATGAGTAAGAATTTTGTTATTCTTTTCTTTCGCGCTTAAACCATTCATACAATCCCTATGGAACTGGCAATGCGTTTTATTCGAGAAAAGGAATATTTCTGAGGAAGGAAACCAGCGCTCGTAACTGTTGTCTGCTGCGCATTATTACTATTGAATCGAACTACTAAACTAATTCTAAGATCTACTTTATTAATGAGAAAATCCTTGACTAAAATAAACTATTAATGTTTCACTTTGACTTCATCTGCATAATGTGTTATTATCGGTTCAGAAAAAATATTGTAAATATTATAGACAAAAATTCTTTCACTCATCGAAAGCAATACTGTCTCCAAGTAATATACCATAAATTTTATTTTGCCTTGGGTGCCAAATTGGAACTGTGATCGAAATTGCAAACGAGACGAGGAGCAGAATTGAGAATCGAGACCGGGAGGGTTCGATATCGAAAACGGGATCAAGATCGTAATCAACTGTGGGACTAAAATTTAAATCAAGATCGTAGCCGGAATCGGTATAAGAAGAGATCTAAATCGACAGCGGGACCGTGATCGAAAGTGGGATCAATATTGAAACTCACTTAAATCGAGAAGAGGTTCGGAATCGACAGTGGTACAAATTAGCATTCAGAACGAGACCTGAATCGGAATCAAAAACGGGATAGCCCCCAGGATCATGATTGATTATGGTAATCGATCGACACATAAGATGAAGGGATTCACCTTGTCTACGCAAGCGGAGCCATGGGCAAGATCTAGTCTATACATATAATTTTTAGAATGTAAAAATAAATTATCTATTTGTCGGTTCGGCTGTTAACTACTTAATCGAATCGAAATCTAATTTCTGGTAAATATGAAGTTTAAGTTTCAGTAACATTTAGTGCTTACTAGCTTTTGCTACTAGTTTTGCTTGTGTGAATGCAGAATTAAATCCTTTCTTGTTGATTGATTAAATGGCAATCGCATATTCAAGGGGAGATCAAGATTACCTAACGTCGGTTCGGAATTAAAACAGCTATTTTATTTCCAATCTTCGTAGCTACTAAGACCGGAATCGGGTCAAGTGTGGAAGCGAAATTGTTTCATAACAATAATTCGTATGTTTTCGATGTAAGAATATAAGTTAATCCGGTATAATGTGATTTCAATCCCGATGTATATCGAAACCGGGATTGAAATCGCGGGCGAGACTCATATCGGAATCGAAAGCTAAACCGGTATCACGATCGTGGTCGACGGGGTGCTCGATCAATACAAAAGATGAAGCAATTCATCCTATGTCCACGTCGGCGAAGCCGCGGGTTAAAGCTAAAACTGTAGTAGTAAGCTTTTACATGTAATACATGTAAGCCAAAAGAATGGGTTGTTTCTCTTGTTTGCATTAAAAGATTTTCATTTTGATTCTGTAACTAAAATGGATATTATTTTTATCTTTCCGCTAAGGAAATAGTTTTTTTTATATAATTAGGGCAGTCACTTTTTTCACTCTGAGTTTTGTAAGTCGATATTTTATTATATAAGATTATTTTGGCGTCCCAGCAATAGCACATGAGGATTTGTATGTATATA
This sequence comes from Eumeta japonica, assembly GCA_005406025.1. NCBI lineage: Eukaryota > Metazoa > Arthropoda > Insecta > Lepidoptera > Psychidae > Eumeta > Eumeta japonica. The sequence goes on along the minus strand of BGZK01000492.1, from coordinate 254,972 downwards.
TGTATAGACAGAAGTTCTAGTGTGTGTGTCTGTGTACATACGGTCTGAGTGAATGTATAGACTAAATGGAATTTAGCTTGCGGCATTTGACAGGTTTCATTGAACTTCGATTTACTAAAAATTTGACAGCAATTGGTGGTACCACCTATCGTCATTTTTCAAAAAATTTCAAAAAATTTTTTTCAATGTTTTTTATTAAAATAAAATAACGTTATTACTGTCTAAGGTAATACGTTTTCTACTTTACCAGGACCCTAGATGGATTGAAATTGTCATAGGAGTGGAGTTAAGAAAGAACCACTTACTAAATTGGATTTTGATTCTGCTAGGAAAGTGCAATTGTGTATTTAGAATTGTGTTTGCCACCAACAATATATAACTTATCTCGAGATGGCGCGCGTGGAGTTTCAATCGCAACACAGAACTGCAGTGATATTGTAAAATTTTAATCAACCTAAAACATTTCTTTGCGACAACCATTGCGACATCCCATTTATGTTGCTATTGATGCTGTATGGAGCCCATTTTGTTCAGCTATATATGTATTACATGTAAATATATATACAAATTGTATAATTGACTGTAACTAACAATGACAAACTCTGGTTATCGAACATAAAAAAATATGTATAGCATGAGACTAATTAAATGATTTTAATAATTTGGTAAATAAAAAATAAAATGAACAGTAAATAAGGAGATACATACATACTATGCAAATAATTCGAATCCCAAAAAGCAGTTGTTTGCTCAGTATGCAACATGCGAAATCCCAAATCCCGGCCAGAAGTAAATGTGACGGGCTACTTTACGGGGCTTATCTTTGAATAGGCTGGCCACTTTTTTTTGTACAGAAACAGGGAATACACAAAAAAGTGAGTGCATGAGAGGACACCCGATAGTCGTGAAACATCAAAATTGTTGTAAGCTGTATATACATATATATATATATATATATATTGTAGTAGGAGTGGGTGGCATGTGAGGTATCCGACCTCCGTGCTCGCAACTGAGGGTTCGCGTTCAATTTAAAATCAGAGTAGAATAGAATATTCGAATCCGAGCTTGCGGATAACAAATGAGTAGAGACTAGAGAGAAGAACGGATAGAGGGGACGAGGGCCGATGCCCGAGCGCACAAGTTTCAATAATGATAGAAAAGTGGATTGTTATAATTGGTTTCAATAAGTATAGTATTGAGAATAATAAGGACAAATACTGAAGAACCGATTAATAAATATATTGATCTTAAATGAAAATACTTTTTCTCTTTGAATACTTGAATCTTTGGTCTTCATCCAAGATCCGCTAGGTGCTCTGTCTAGAACTACGCCTCACAATATATATATTTAATATAGATATATTTCTATATATAAAATATGACGTTTCATATATCTACTATATAAAAATAAGTCCAGTTTTCCTCCCTGACGCTATAACTCCAGAACGCACGAACCGATTTCCACGGTTTTGCATTCGTTGGAAAGGTCTCGGGCTCCGTGAGGTTTATAGCAAAGAAAATTCAGGAAAAATTCAACAGAAAAGTGGGGAAATCGTTTTTCACATACAGCGCCATCTCTGATACATAGCATGTACTACAAACTAATATCCAATACTTCAAGTAGATGGCGCCGGTGCGTGATAAAGTGTTTGACAGCTACTCATTGTTCTCTGCTCATTTAATTTCATTCAAGCTGAGTGTAAATTATGTGGATCGTGCATTTGAGGTTAAATTCAACACTCTGTCCATAGTCCAAAATGCCTAGAGGACGACGTGCGAGCATCGGCCGCCGCACAAGACATGCAAGCCAGCAACAAGTGTATTCAAGGAACTTAAGCGAAGAAAGACAAAATATAATAAGAGAAAATGACCGATTGAGACATCGCGTGAGCACACGAAGATCATTGGCATCATACAATCGCTTGGCATTCCAATATGATCCCACTGCGAACTACAGTGATGATGAAAATTTAGATATTGGACGAATGACGACTATATGCCGATATTGCAATGCGTTAAAGTTCAAAGAGAAACGGCTGGATTGTGCTGCGCAAGTGGAAAAGTCAAACTGGATCCATTACTTACACCACCACAGCCACTGAAAACATTGTTCGATGGAAGTGATCCCGATTCCAGCCATTTTCTTCAACACATCCTTGAATACAATAACTGCTTTCGCATGACTTCCTTTGGAGCTAATATCATTCGAGAAGGCGGCTTCATGCCGACTTGCAAGGTAAAAGATACAACACACATAACCAATCACTCACACCAACACAATGAATTGCAACACATAACAACTGCATATACACCACACACTACACCATCACACGATCAGAAGTTACAACGTATTCTTCAACAAATTTTAATGATTATTTGCAATTACAGATACAAGGACAAATATATCATTTGCATGGTTCAATGGTGCCAACACCAGATGAACCGCATCAATTTCTGCAAATATATTTCATTTCGTCGATGGTGGATCAGCTGAATGTGCGGTGCAATATACAGGAGCACAACAGTTAAAGAGACGAATTATTGAACAGTTGCAAGCATTTTTCACGCTAATAATGCTGTGGTTAATATGTTCAAAACAGCATTGGAACGAATGCCATCGGATACGCACAAATTTGTCATAAGAGCGGATTGTACCCCAACAGGTGAACATGTGCGAAGATTCAATGCACCCACCGTTAATGATGTTGCTGCAATTATTGTTGGCGATCCAACTAAATCACGAGACATTGTCGTTCAGCGAAGAAGCAATATCATGCATCGTGTAAACGAGACACATCGTTTGTACGATGCGTTACAATATCCAATCATTTATTGGCAGGGCAAGACGGATACGACATCACGTTGAAGATGGTCGATCCAATTACAGGTACAATATTCACACACTAATTATTTCAATTATTACTATTATTGGTTTCCATTAACAATTCATTTAATTTTGTATTTTCAGGAGTATCAACGAATAAAAATCTAAGCGCAATGAATTACTATGCGTATCGTATGATGATTCGTACACATGAGGAGAATGTCATTCTGAAGTGCCGTCGGCTATTCCAGCAATTCGCTGTCGACATGTATGTCAAAGTCGAGACCGAACGTTTAGCGTTCATCCGATTCAATCAGGCAAAGCTACGATCTGAGGACTATATACACTTGCGTGATGCTATTCATTCAGATGGTGATGTTCAGAATATTGGACGACTGACGATTCTCCCATCAACTTATATCGGAAGCCCACGCCACATGCACGAATACGCTCAAGACGCTATGACGTACGTGCGAAATTATGGAACTCGGATTTATTTATTACGGTCACATGCAATCCAAAGTGGACGGAAATTGAACGCGAGTTGGAACCGGGTCAAAACCGCAAGATCGCCATGACATAATCGCCAGAGTATTTCAGCAAAACTCAAGGTTATGATGGATGTGCTTACTAAGTATCGAGTTTTGGTGACACACGTTGTTATATGTACTCGGTGGAATGGCAGAAGCGTGGACTACCGCATGCTCATATCCTAATTTGGTTGCTGAACAAATTACATTCAAATGAAGTGGATGACATCATATCAGCTGAAATTCCTGATCCAGTCACTGATCCCCGTCTACACGACATTGTGACGACACAGATGGTGCATGGACCGTGCGGTGCATTAAATCCATTATCGCCTTGCATGGCTGATGGAAAGTGCACAAAACGATATCCGCGACCGTTAGTTGCTGAAACAGTCACAGGGAACGATGGATATCCAGTTTATCGTCGGCGTTCAAAGGAAGATAACGGTCGAACTATCAAAGTTAAAGTTCAAAATCAAGAGATTGAGATCGGAAATGAATTCATTGTACCATATTGCCCGCTGCTATCACGAATTTTCGAAACACATGCAAACGTTGAGAGTTGTCATTCGGCCAAATCAATCAAATATTTGTGCAAGTACGTCACAAAAGGCAGCGACATGGCTGTGTTTGGTATTGCGTCGGAAAATGCGAATGACGAAATCAGCAACTTCAAATGGGCAGATACGTCAGTACTAATGAAGCACTGTGGCGATTATTGTCATTTCAAATTCATGAAAGATATCCCACAGTTGTACATTTAGCAGTGCATTTGGAAAATGGCCAAAGAGTTTACTTCACTGAGGCTAATGCGGCACAACGAGCTGAGAGACCACCATCGACAACATTGACTAGCTTCTTTGCAATGTGTGAAGCAGATCCATTCGCAGCGACGCTGATGTACGTTGAAATGCCCAAGTATTACACTTGGAATCAATCAACAAAGAAATTCCAACGTCGCAAACAAGGAACCCCAGTTCCAGACTGGCCACAGGTGTTTTCAACTGATGCACTAGGTCGTATGTACACTGTTCATCCTAGAAACGATGAATGTTTTTATTTGCGACTGCTGTTAGTAAATGTACGTGGACCAAAATCATTTGCGCATTTGAAAACTGTGAATGGCCACCAATGCCAAACATATCGAGAAGCATGTCAACTATTGGGTTTGCTGGAGAACGATTCTCATTGGGATTTAACACTTGCAGATTCAGTTGTTTCATCAAATGCGTACCAAATACGAACGCTGTTCGCAATTATCATCACCACATGTTTTCCTTCACAACCAATTCAGTTATGGAACAAATACAAAGACGCCATATGTGAAGATATCTTGCATCGCTTGCGCATTCAAACGAATAATCCTGACATCCAAATAACCGATGAAATCTACAATGAAGGATTGATTCTGATTGAGGATCAATGCTTGACTATTGCAAACAAGCTACTGATTGAAGTAGGAATGATTGCGCCAAATCGATCGATGCACGATTCATTCAACCAAGAATTAAATCGAGAGCTGCAATACAATGTTGATACATTGCAGGAATTCGTTAGAAATAATGTTCCGTTGCTGAATGAACAGCAAAACAAGTATACGAAACATTAATGCAAGCGGTGGACAATAATACTGGTGGTCTATTCTTCCTGGATGCACCTGGAGGAACAGGGAAAACATTTGTCATTTCATTGATTTTGGCCACTATTCGATCAAGATGTGACATAGCTTTGGCGTTAGCATCATCTGGAATTGCGGCGACTCTTCTAGATGGCGGTCGTACTGCACATTCTGCGCTTAAGTTGCCACTCAATTTAAACACAATTGATACTCCAACATGCAATATTTCCCGATCCAGTGCAATGGGAAAATTGTTGATGCAATGCAAGCTCATTGTTTGGGATGAGTGCACAATGGCACATAAGAAATCACTTGAAGCACTTAACTTCACACTGAAGGATCTTCGGCGAAATAACAACATCTTTGGCGGCTTGATGATATTGTTGGCAGGCGATTTCAGGCAGACGTTGCCAGTAGTTCCCGTGGAACGCCTGCAGATGAATTGAATGCTTGCCTGAAGGCATCACCTTTATGGAATAACGTAAAAATTATCGCTAACCACTAATATGAGAGTTCAACTTCAAAATGATCAAAGTGCTGCACAATTTTCCAAACAATTATTAGATGTTGGAAATGGAAAAGTCCCAGTTGATGCGACATCTGGATTAATTACTCTTACCAACGACTTTTGCCGATTTGTAGACACTCAATTAGTTCTTATTGAAAATGTTTTCCCAAACATTAGTGAGAATTATAAGAATTATGCTTGGTTAAGTCAACGAGCAATTCTTGCCGCAAAGAATAATGATGTCCACGCACTGAATTTCACCATTCAATCAAAATTGCTGGCGATTTGGTGACATACAAATCCGTTGATTCAATAACAAATCCCGATGATGTAGTAAATTATCCAACGGAGTTTTGAACTCTCTGGAGATACCAGGATTTCCACCACATAACTTGCAACTCAAAGTTGGTACAGTTATTATGATACTGCGTAATTTGAATCCACCGCGACTTTGCAACGGTACTCGACTTTCGGTAAAGAGACTTATGCCGAATTTGATTGAGGCAACCATTATTAACGGAAAGTACGCAGGTGAAAATGTATGTATTCCTCGAATACCAATGATTCCGACTGATCTTCCGTTTGACTTCAAACGATTGCAATTCCAGTTCGCCTTGCGTTCGCAATGACAATTAATAAGTCGCAAGGCCAATCGCTTAGTGTTTGCGGGATAAATTTAGAAAATCATTGTTTTCACATGGGCAGTTATACGTTGCGTGTTCACGAGTTGGGAAACCATCCGCTTTGTTTGTGTTAACGTCAGACCAAAAACAAAAATGTGGTTTACCAAAGAGCACTACAATGAAACGGATAATTTGCGGACACGTATAACGCTTCGATTCAGTATTTACTTTGGATTTGTAGCGACATCAAAGAGTAACTTTCATTTACTTAGGGAAGTTCAACTAAATAACACTTCATTTTAGTAATCGAAATGAATTTATTACTGTGTGAAATGAAATAAATATTTTCCTTTTCAAATATATAACAAAAAAATAATTTTTTTTCTTTATCTTTTAATCACCAAACGAAATGTTACATAAAACGAATCTGGTGGCGAAACGGAGTTCGCCGGGTCTGCTAGTTGTATATAAAATCACTGTTTATTGTAGTGTCATCATAGGAGGATATACACGATCATACGCATACGGCGTAGGCCAAAACCAAGCGTCTCCTGAGTTTTGGCGCGTCTTGTTTTTACTCCAGTCCAACGCACGTATAAATGTTTCACGTCAAAATACGATATAAGTAAAAAAAAAACTGGGCAAGGCCATTTCGGGCCTTGCGCAGTATAGATTCCGTGGTCGCCACAACATGCGGATTTGAAAGAGACTTTGTTGGTACTATGAACCTGTTAAGTTGACACTTTAATGGCTAATAGCGTCTAATAACGGGTCCACATAGTTCGGGTGTTAATGATTGATGATATGATTTTATATTTCCAGAATTTTACGTGATTCATAAACATACATTTATTATCTGTTTTATATACCAACAACGTCATCAAATGACTTGAGGTCACAATAAATATACTGTTGCACGTTTTCAAACATTATTCAAAAACGACTCGCTTTTTTATTTTTTATAAAAAGCTTATATTATATCAAATACTAATTTTATTTTAATGCATTACTATATTCATGTATTTACCTAAATACATAATTTAACGTTAAAACACTTATTACAGTCTCAAAATGTAAAAATACGGTGTGAAAAAGTGCATCAGCAAAAAAGCGTACGTTTATGGCACTTACGTCCATTTGTTGAGAATAGTAGTTTTTCGGCAATAACAGAAAAACCGTATAACCGATCATGTTGTAAATAATTTTCGTGGAGAGTATTAATTAAGCTTTACCTTAGCATATTTTTTCTCTAATATATTTGATCATTCGGTTAAAACGAAACAGAGAGTAGGCATAATTTATGTTACTTTCAGTGTGATTATTTCCGAAAATATTCAATTAATCAAAAAAAATACTTAAAAAAAATTTTGCTGAAAAAAAATTCAACTTCTGTTGCATGTATAGGGTTCACAGGAGAAATATTTATTTTGCATTAATTATTGCCATATTGGCTCGGAACCCTAAAAATGACCTGTGTTTATATGACAGCTTGCATTCCCAAATTTATAAGAAAGACTGGCGTGCGAATATTCAGTAAACTCTTCATAATATACAAAATTTACTTTTGTACAAATTCAAGATATTTACCAAATGTTTGGTAAAATATAATTAAATGCTTACTATTCCTTAGAAAAGAAATATCAAGTCTGAGTCAGCTTGACTTCTCGCCAGGTTATTTCTTTTTAAAATAGTTTTGGTTTTGATTAGTGTTGCGTATAATAATATATGAATGGTGCAATTCTCAACTTTGTTATTTTTAAAATATAATGACGTATATCAGTAATGATAACGTTCCTAAAACATAACTATGTAGTCAATGAAATAACGATATTTGCTCTTGGAATATTAAATTATTTTGGTTTTTCAAACTGTATTTTTTTTCTATTCTGTTAAACATGATTATCTAGTCGTTTTCAAAAGTTATATTTCTTCCAATTTTCACTTTGCTTTGATTAGTAATGGTTAAAACAATAAAAAAATAATGTGGTAATGATTTGAATTAATTATCTATTTCCTAAAATATATAATCAAATCAAGTCATTACACTTCTGTGGCTGTCATTGTGCAGCCAATAAACGATTTGCAGATTTTCTTGTAAAATGATAATACAATCTCTTTTATTACCTAAAAGCTATTAATTGATGTAATGAAAAAGAAGAATTAACAACATATGTTTTAAAATATAATTGTAAATATAATAATATCTTTATATGATGGAATATAGAGTTTCATATTATAGATTAAACGTAGATTCTTAAAATTGTACTTCTACCTATTTTCCATTGCGGTATTCTTTTAAAATTAAACAGAAACAGATGAAAAAATTTAAAAAACATATTCACAAATGAGGAGGAGTCATTTCACTAAATCGTCATTTTCTCCATTTAACTTCTTACTCTAAAAGGGTCAAGATAATTCTTATCTTTCTCATAAGTTGAAGTATATTTTTGGTAAGATCGTCAAGTTTTATTGCGAGCAGTCCATTTAATTCAATAATTAATAAAAAAACTCTTAAATGACACATTCCTGGAAATATCAGAACATATGTACTCCCTACCAACGTATAATTTTGACTTGAGAAATATGACAAAAAAAGTTACTTAATACAGGTTCTCATTCCTTTCGCGGGAATAATAAAGGATTCAGCGGCATACAATGGTCGGGGACTCAAAGGATACCTCGGCTTTGTGTATTTAATGGGAAACGTCAATCAGCGTTGTCTCATAAATTACCTTTTTCCAATACAGTGACTCGGATTAAGGTTATTGATTAAAGTGTTTCCATTAGTTGCATATTGTGTGATACTGATTCTATTATTTAGATAAATTGTCGAAGATTTGTGTCTTTATCCGATTACGACTATTTCAAACTAAAGCTTAGTTTTTTCTGTGATTGTATATTTCACTGTTGTTATAACGACATTGAAAATGTTAAATTTAGTTTTATTTGAAATGTATCATAAATTTTAAAAATGGCACGAAAAGGTTTCGTTTGGAAACTCTTATTGAATTCCCTATTCATGGAAGAAATTTAAATAATCAGATACCGGTATTAATCTCATGATACTATATTCTCTTTGTAAAGCAAAATCTCATGTAAAGGATGCTAATTACGTGCATCCAACAGTATATTTTTCCAAAGCTCCAGAAGACATAATGTGGCGTCATGCCACAAAGCTATACTCATCTCTCTCTCTTTTTCTTCCTTCTTCTTCAAAAGCAGTCTTTTGAGTGCTAAGACACGTATTCATTAAGATTGAAGTAGTAAAAAAATAATTGTCACTAAACCTCTGAAAGTCTTAGACACGGATGGTGATCACCTATTCAAGACAAATTGCACAGTTTCAAATGTCTAAGCAGTCTCTTTAGCATGATGCTGTGTTACCTAGGTGACAGGAAGGAGATGATGTTCAGCACACTGAAGGGAAGAACAAAGGGAAGAGTTATAAAGATTTTGATAAAGACTTAGTGTTCGGTCTCACATTTTCGAATCTTTAACAATACTTTCTACTCCATGGACATTTAGGTATATAACACGTAGGCGGCCTAAATAGATGTCATAGACTGCTTAACCTCATAATCTCTGTTCCAAGTAATTACCATAACTTTTTGGTATAGTTTTATGTACATAATAATAGTTTATTATAAAAAATACAGTTTTTTGTAAATACAGATATGAGTTTTACTTCCGAAATCCATCATGCATGTATGCAGTATAGTCTCGGTAATTCTTCAAAAGGATGACCACGTTATATAGACGTCGGCGGCCCACGAGACGGTAGGATTGCCGACCGCTGACGGTAGTCATTCAGGTCCGCCAGATAGCACCGCCCGTTACGGCACGACCCGAAATCGATGTTGAAAATAGCATAGCTGTCTCGACGGTGCGGCTTCCAATAGAGAAAATATTTTCAGATACGGGCAGTCTAAAGCCGATTAATCTAAAATGAACCCGTCTGATTGGTCACTCTTTGAAGGACGAATCCGGAAATTGCAGAAAATAGTATAAAAATGCAGCTGCGTGCTATATTAAACGTTAGGTGATGTCGTTATTCTCTTCGATGATTTTGATAGCAAAGAAATTATCTGAATTGCAATTGTTGGAATAAGAAGAATAAAAGAATGAAGGCTCTCGCAGAGGATCTCCATTTCAATATCGTTATACCTCTTACACCGACTCACTATCATAGTAACGACACTTATGGGCCTGATATCTTGGATATTGCCCTCATGAAAGGGGTAGCTCTGAAATTGAGGTACATTGTGACTTTCCAGTGTCTCAATTCGGATCACCGACCAGTGCTCATGAGGTTAGGCTCTCTCGCCGCGGACTATCCTCCATCCATGAAAATTATTATTAATTGGCAGAAGGTGTCGGTCGCGCTTGAGGAAATCGACACATCGATTTTAAATAGTATCCCTAATAACATCGCTTCTACAGACGATATTGACAGTGCAATAGGTACCCTTACCAGCCATATCAGGACAGTGGTCGAGAGCAGTTTATGAGTAGTTTCTAGAGATGTTAGCGGCTTAAAGCAACATTTTTAGTTGATAAGAACTAAAAATGCTGCTTTGAGCTGAGCGGGTAAATATCCTACTTGCGAAAATAAGTCTTATGCGCGTGCTCTCCGACATAAGGTGAAGGCATGCATGAAGGAAGTTAGGAATGAAAATTGTAGCGACCTAATGGTAGAAATGTTACCTAGTCGTCAAGCTTATTGGGGATTGGCCAAAGTTCTTAAAACGGAAGGAGCTGTCCCCACCCCCACTCTGAAAAAACCGATAGGTCTGTAGCGTTCGATGACCGGGAAAAAGCTGAGTGTTTAGCTGATAACATTAAACAACAGTGCACAGAAAATCACTTATATGATTTGGAACATGTTCACAGGGTGGAAGAGGAAGTTTGTCAGAGACTCTCCCTTCCACCCAAAGAAATCTGGTTCCAATCACTCTTGACAAAGTTAGTCAGGACATTAAAGCACTTAAAATAAAAAAAAAAAAGCCCTTGAAATGGATTCCATTAGCAGTAAAGCATTTAAGTGTTTTTCTGCGCCACTTGTGCCTCTTTTGATCGCAATTTTCAATGCGTGCATCGAAAATTGTTACTTTTCTACAGCGTGGAAGGAAGCTGTAGTTATCGTGATTCCTAAGCAGGGGAAACCTCGTGAACTCCCCGCCAGTTACAGACCTATTAGTCTTCTGAGTGTATTAAGTAAATTATTAAAAAAAAAGCTCAATTTTCGTTTAAGCGAGCACCTCATAGGTGCTCTTTGGTTTTAGACTCAATCATTCTTGCCTGTAATAAGCCCTCTGACTAGAAGAGTCTATTTGGGAGGGTTTTAAAGTCAAAAGAGAGAAAGTAACTACGTCAAAGAAGACAGTTGCGGTCTTCCTTGACATAGTTAGGGCCTTTGATAGGGTTTGGCACGCAGGAGTTATACATAAGCTTTATCAGTCAGAGCTCCCAGATCGTCTTGTTATTGAAATCCACCATTACATTAGTAATCGCCACTTGACTTTCCGACTTGACAATACCTACTCGTCACTGGGACAATCGGAGCTGGAGTACCTTAAGGTTCCACGATCTCCCCCATACGTAAACGACATACCGTGACCGTCAAAAGTTGTCCAACTCGCGTTTTTCGCGGTTAACATTGCGCTCTTTTGCGCTCAAACTACCTTCGAAACATTTTTCCTCGGTTACAGAAGGCCTTTAATGAGCTGACACAATGGCTTCGACTCTAGAGAATAGAAGTAAACCTGGACAAATCAGCATCCGTATATTACTATAGCATACCTAAATCACCTGTACCAGTTCCAATAGACACTCTCTATTTACAAATTCTTAATCAATACATTCCATGGCATTCCACTATAAGTACCTAAACATCACGATTGATACTCATTTTCTCGTTGAAGATTACGTCTCTGGGGTCAGGAAACTAGCATTTTAACTATCTCGGTTGTACGGTATGATAAGTAGAAAATGTGAAATGTCATTACCCAACAAGTGTACGATATACGGCCTGTATCGGCCGGTCATGACATACGCGAGGTCAGTTTACGCTTATGTACAGACTGATACACTTTATGATTTTCAAATAGAACAAAACAAATTTTGTAGGAGAGCAAATGACGCATCGTCGTAGTCAAAAACTTTATGCTCCACCGGTACTTAGAGCTCTAACCATTTCCAAAGTTATGAAGGACGCATCAGAGCGTTTCTTCGATATATGTAGTAAGTAGCCATTCTAATCCGTTGATAGTTTCAGCGGTTTCATACAAGCCACCTTCTCTGCAGCATTTCTGTAGCAGACTGTGGAATGTACTATCAGATCCGCTCGACGATCTTACCATCGAAGTCGAAAAACTTTTAGAAATTAATAAGATGTGTATAGACTAGGAGTAAGGGTCCTCCTATTCATTACGACCCTTGAAGGTCATCAATCCGGTGCGCTCCTCGCGCTTCCCGGTGTTCCTTTTCAAGTTTTAGTCCATACTGCAAACTTCGCGCGACCTCCTATACCGAGGTGCCTGCTTAAAAGCACCCATAAGGCAGTCACGCGCCGACGGCATCTCCATGCCGGATAGGTCGCTTTTCAGATGAAGGCGTCAAAGCCGTAAGCTTTCGACATGGCAGTCATAAGTTGTACAGGAGGTTTTTAGTCCATGCGAGTCGGACACACCTGTGTGCCCGGGCGCATGGACGGCCCATAATGGGTTTTTCTTCTCTTTCCCCTTTCGCACGCGGAGAACTATAGAAAAAAAATGTTTCGAACCTTGCATCAGTACAACTGCCATAGCGCTGCATATAGTAAATCGCCTACGTGTTAGCATATCGGAGGTGAAACTCTGCGCCTCTATAGACACCCTAGTGTTCATAAGTATTATTTCGATGCCCTAAATTGGCGAGCGGCCGCTCCTGCAAATAGTCAGAGGATCAGCAAAAACCAAAAACGGGCCGTTAAGCGTTCCATTCGCGTGCAACCGGTCCGTTGCACAAACTCGATAGATACTCGGCACTGACTAAAACGATGGTAGAGGTCTATGTTTATTTTTTACGGTCATAAATAAAGAATGCGAGCAGATTAGTGGGCCTGGGGAAATGACAAAAATACTCTTAGGGAAGTGGGCGAAATCAGCAAATGATGATGCAAGCTTCTTTTTCAATGATAATACAAGCGTTTAAGGTTTAATATAGTAGTGACAAGACGTCCTGGCTAGTGTATAACCTACGGTATACGACGTACTCAGATTATTTTCATGGAGTTAAAGTGGAATCACGATATTGTGCTCGTGGCCCTATAAAGGTCCAGGGTGTGTCACCCATTGAAGAGAATTCACCGTGTTTCTTAAAGAAAATAAAGTAGTCCAAACAATCATTGGTCTGAGATCGTTAAAAAGAGTTTGAATTTTAAACGCTCATAACGGATAGGACAACGAAAAACGTTGGGCAATTGAATATAATTAATAGATAGATAATAAAGAGAAATATGTGAAGGCACACTAAAAATATATAAATGGCTCCAAGTATTCTAGATGTATAAATGCATTTATTTTTTTAAATGTAATTTTATATCCAAAGTGCATTACATAAATTTAATTTTAGTTAAATGTATTAGTACATTGGAAAGTAACGTACAAGCACGTAAATATATGAGAATTGGAATTATTCCCATATATTTCCATATTCAAGTATATTTGAAAAATTAGACAAATATAAGTGTAAGTATATATAATTATTAAGTAAGCACATAAATAAAGAAAATTTGGAATAACGTGTAAGATAAAATAAATGTAAAATTATACATTATAGTTTATGAGAATAAAAAATACCAAATGTAAATATTTTTACTTAAGTTATTGGCTTAAAGTCAAAGTAGTTTAACTAAATTTTCAACGACATAATGCATTTAATTGAAAAAACGCAATCATCGATTAATATTTAACAAGTTTCAAACTTCAAACGAGCAGACCATTGACAAATATTCAACATAACTTACGTAGAACGCATCGGTCATGCGTTCTACGAAACCGGAACATAATCCGCACTTACATGATAAACGGTATTTAACGGCGTTAGACCTCGTCCGACCCGGCTCACGTAGCGGACCGAATGTGTGTTGATCCCTTAAATTGGGCTAGAACACGCGCCGCCACCCTTGTAACCATCGCAAACATCTCAAATCCATATGGAAACGGGGCCTTAAATAATATTTGAATTTAACCGGGCGAATTCTCTTAGTATTTACCTATGTTCTTGTGAGTATAACGCCTTCCTTGTGTAGGTATAAGCACACTCGTTAGGTTTAGACAATTTGTCGCATAATAGGTGTATATATCTCGCGCTGTTTAGTTAAGTTATTAACCAGAACGACGAAGGCGGCGAAGTGGACAGCGCGTTACGTTCCTATTAGAAAGTAACACATACGATCTCTGACCGTCGGCCGATTGACAAGTTGTTTTCTTATTGAAGTTTCAATTAAACATCACCTCTTCCGTGTTTCGGAGAGAGCGTCTTAAGATGTCGGTCACGGACAGCGATCGTTAATAAACCCTAACCTGCGTCCGGCCAGCACGGAGACCCTAGGGCCTAAGGCCCCAATTCTAAAATAAATTGACTGGAACACACCCTTGATGTGTGGTACGTGAACCCTTTCTGTATGATTACAATTAAGAATACAAAATATTAAAAAAAAAAACTTTACCTCTCCGTTCCAACGTGCGGTTTAAACGATTTGGTGATATAATATTTAAGCGTAATAAAAACAGAAATAAATATTTTTCATAATAAACACATGAGATGGTGAAATATAGAGACGTGACACTGAAAGGTTTCTGAGACTCGTAATATTTTAAATTCGAAATCATTTCAGTAGCCGTCTCGAAAAATAAACAATTATAACATGTTTTTACATGAAGTCATATCATTTTTTATGGCATAGTTGAGTGGAAAACGAGCATGTTAATAAATCGTTTAAGCGACAATGTGTGCACTTTTTTTTTAATAAAATCCCAATTGAAATTCAAAATTCGCTATTTTTGGAATTTAAAAGTGTTGTTAAAAGAAAGTGATATGGCAAGGGCTATTATATTGTGTCTGAATATGTTAATGAAAAAAAACCCATGGGATTCAACTGCTCGGTTCTCAGGTTGCTTCATATTATTACAAAGTATTGTACTAAATTATTAATTATTCAATATTTTGTATCGATGAGTAAAAAAGAGCAAACCTTGGGTTTCTTGTCCATTCTGCTCATGATGAATCAGCTTTGTGAATGGGTGGTAATTTTAATATTAAAACAAATTGTTTATGACGCATTTCAAGTGCAATTTCTATTACCTACGAAAATAAAGATATTTTTGATTGATTGATTTTATTATGCGAGCCATTAGAGAGTAGATGATCATCGCCATCCATGGATCCATGGATACTACTGGTGCGTTGCCGGCCTTGGGAGAGAATACAAAATAAGATTGATGGAAGGGGAAGAGGGAGAGTGAACTCTCACTCACCTGATGAAGCGTAACAGTAGAAGCTGCTACTTCACGTTCGTATTCTGCGAGAGTGTGATATTTTACCGGTAGAGCCGGCTCATTTTTGTGTTGCAGCCAACGGCATAGTTATGACATCCAAAATGAACAGTTTCCGAAAAAAGGTTGCCGCACAAAAAATAGGAAGGTATAAAATCACCGGCGTAACGCCCGGACATCACTAGGTGGATGAGTATTTTGAATAAGTTAATATCGGAAGGGCCGAAGGGAAGGAATAATTAATAAAAATACGCTTCTAGAAGGGGTCAGTCTTAAATAATAGAACGACTGCGGACGGGTTGGCATCGCTCTATAAATAAATCACTGGCCGTCTACGGGATCGATAAATACTAACGGATTTTAATAAGAATATCGGAGCTTGCTGAAAATGTTATGTGAACACAAGTTTTCCAGTCGTTTAGAAGTCTATTTTAATCCGCTAAGTGGTATACGTGTATTAGGTTATAGCTAAATATATTCAAAAATTCTAAAATTACGTAATAATTGTTTAATGGGAATGTAAAATGTACAACATAAAAACCTAATAATGAAAGGAAAGCTTTTAAATACGCTTAACAATCTATCTAAATGACTTTTACGGACGTCATGAAAAATTTATGGGTTACTTTTATATCTTTTACAATAATTATTTCAAAATGTATAAAAAATAACTCAAAATACAAATGAATTCAAACTTTATCATAAATAATTAATAACATTTTTCAATGCGTTCATTAATCGCCCTTAATGTTGCTCCTTTAATTGCTAAATTCCACGTGTTTGTCAAAAAGACCAAAATTAAAATAAAATGGATTTTGATTGAAAAAACGCGTGAAAGTAACTCTTGCTCTTACTCTATGTTTAAAATAATATTAGAAAAAAATAACAATTAATTAAACAAAGAAACTGAAATATTTCAAATACATCTAAATATGTTCAAGTGTTCCATATCGATTTTCTTTCCACAGTTTTCATTTAATAATGTGGAATCATCTGTAAATGGTTAAGGTTATTTATAATTTAAAAATATAAAACTACGTTTGTATGAATGTTTGTCATACGCTAACTACTAGACGAAGTGTAATTAACTTCTTCATATAGGTAGATTACGTTGTTGAAATAGCATATGCCATTAATGTTATATGGTTATATTATATCATACAACAAGATAACCTTTTATTTCAGAAAATTTATAAATACCAGTAAAATGGTAATCTTTTATCACTAAAATCCACGACCAAGGAAAGGCCGATACTCAAAACGACTACTATTGGAATAGTGTGACCGGTACCAGACCAGACAACGCAATCTAAATCGACATCTGTACATCAAATAATCGGACCGTGGTCGAGATCACAATTGACGGCGAGAACAGCTAATACTATAAATGAAGACATTCATTCTATGCGCACGCAAGTGAAACCCACAGGCGTGTTTGAATCACGAAATACAATTATTACTGAATACGAATTATATATTCGAATTAAACGAATTCACAAATTAATTGAATACCAGTTAAATAATGTTATAATATTATTAGAAAAACGGAATTAATGAGTGTTTGCTTAAATGCACAATCCTTTTACGAATATTTAAAAAAAATGTTTTCTCATGCAATTCTAAAGCGAAATGGGAGTAAATTGAGAAATATAATTTCGTAACCGCTTAGCCACGCATGTTGTATCGTAAATAAACGTGTCGAAAGAAAGAAAAACCAAAAAAAATATGCATAAAATAAATATAGTGCAGTGGAATATGTTCGAAGTCCACTTGCTTAGCTGACATCTTATACGAAATCAATGAAAAGAATAAAGAGTTAAGAAAAGCGTTCGCTTTTAATGTTTAAGTGATATTCGAGCTATTCAACTACAACGTCCATGTAGTATTCCGTCGAAGACTTCGAACTCTCAATCAATTAAATCAAAAAAGTCAATTATTTAATACGAAATAAAATGAAAATTGTCAGCATTTCATATTGAAATTTTCCAGTTAGAAAGTAAATGCGAAAGATATTTCTTTTGTAGTTTGTTTTCTGTTTCACGTTTGAACTAAACGTCTAAATCCAATGAGATTTATCATCGGATATAAAGATTAAATTTAAAAAATACCTATGATATTTTATCCATTTTGGTTTAGAACTCATCCAGGATGGAATGATGAACAAATTTCTTCATCCACGTGAGTGAATGCTAGTGATATTTCACATTGTATAGGTCGACCTTTCATTCATGGGGTATTATATAAAAAAGAATGGACATGTGCTTTTTTATTCATTTCATATGTTCTGTATAAGGGTGTAAAAATATTACAAAACGAATTATTCAACAAAGGTACAGTTTTCTAAACTGTTTGTTGCATTTCATGGAAGACTATTTCATCTTGTTTCCTTGTAATAGGAGTAATTAATCTAGAATCATGACGTAACTACATTTTTATAATAATCACGCGACTACGGTGAAACCAAAAGGAGGTTATCTTTTTGGTATTTACATGTTTATTTGTATGTATGTGTGTGTGTGTGTGTGTATGCGTGTATGTTCGTGTATTCCCGCATAACTTCTGAACCACTTGTCATGTAAAGTCTTAATAAATTCAATTTGACATTATCTAGAGGGCATAAAGTAGAAAATTTTAAAAAATCTGTACAATGTTGTATTGAATATGAAATGAAAAGGTTTAATTAGAACTTTTAAAATGTGTATATATTACTAGCTGTTGCTCACTGGTTTGCTTGGATTCCTTCGATAATTGCGAATTTATGGTATGAGCTATTGTAAATAGTTAGGTATTATAATTAGATAAATGAAGTATTGTGAGAAACATCTTAATCATCCGCTGGATATTCGCTGTGTGGTGTCACACCACATTTAATATGACGCCATTTGAGGGCGCAAAGACAAGAATTCATTTCTTTTTAATGAAAAGTGGCCTGTAAATGTGGTCGAATACTACATTGTCCTAAGAGTTGCTTGTTGTTGTTTTGTTGTACTATAAAACTATAAAATATAAAGTAATAAGATATTGTGGTATAACACCACCACGACTAAGCTACGTTTATGAGAAATTAAAATGTATATGATTGCCAAAACAAATCTATAGAGTGAAAGTGTGCGATGAAAAGGTCGGCAAGGATCGCTGTAGAAAATTCTATGCAAACCATAATGGTGGCATATTTAAAAAGGGCAGAAGTTTAAGCACCCGAAACCGACGAGCTTGCATGAAAAGATTGAAGGATGTCATTGAGGCAAGAGAGACATGCAAAGATCGTACCATATGGAAATCTATAGTCTCTGCCTACCCTTCTGGAAAATAGACGTGAATTAAATTATTTATTATTATTTTAAAATTTATGTGACAGTTTTTTATTTATTAGATTATACATATTAATTAGCTTGTAGATAAAAATGTCAGACAAGAACATTTTCTTGTTTAATACTTTTTAGAGCGCGATTTTTTAATAGTTCGTTATGGGACTTATTTTTTTTTTAATAAAATGTATCGATATTGTTTTTTACAAATTTGAAATACGAGTCTTTCTGGCAATTATATTTTTAGCCCTACCTTTTAGGCGTACTTCCGCGTAATCTTTTTACATCAGGTTATTTTATTTGGAAGCGATCGCATTTTCGTCCTTCCGCGCTGGTCCAATACCAGTTGGGAGGCTTCTAGCGAAAGTCGTCACCTACGCTGTGATAAATTCAGAGATCGAAAACTTTAGTGGTTTTCTAATTTGATCGATGTTAAAAACTCATTGGGCAATCACTCGTCATAATCTGGAATCGACACCTTCTGCTTTGAAGGCGGTCTTGACCACTTGATATATGGCGGGCACCATGGATGACAGTCAACTATAAAGACATTTTATTATTGACAATGAGTAGATGCCAGGAGAAAAATCACATTAAAATTATCCTCTATTTTGAAGACGTCCTTTAAATTTTGAAATAATTTTATATATATTTAGGCGATGTTACTCGTACGTGAGGAATAAACAAAAGGAAAAACGATATACGAACTGCGCAAGTATCGATTTTTCTTCTGTATATAATGTAAATAGTCTGATGTAGGTAGTGTAGATATGTGTTGCTCTAACTCTGGACACAAATATTTTACATAATCATCAAATAATCTGGAATCATAAATGTTTTCGGTCTAAAATAAAACCTAGAAGCTCTTTCATCTTCCACCTGAAACTTGTGTTAATATTTTTTCAAATTAAAATATCCCAATATAGCACACAACATTGTGTTCTATATATTTTGTAAGCAGCTAAATAATAATTATTGAATATGATACATTGAACGCACAAAAAGCGTGTTTTCTAACACCTTATGTTTAATAAGAGTAATTGATTTTGATTTTAAATAAGGCTACCTACTATAAGAATTGTAATTATGAATGAGAGATCGGAACTCTTTAGTTATTCAGTAGCATCTAAGCATAGGGCTGTCACACGAACGTAAGTCATCATTAAAACACTTTGTTATTTCTTTGGTCTGTCTTAAAAGATCTGTTAGGAAAAGTCTGAAAATCGTTTAATTAAGGACAATAAGAAAATAAATATTATATAACTAGTTCATAACAATGATCGGACAGTGTCGTTGTTTACAACACGTCTGCCCAGACAGGCGATTGGAGCGTAATCTCTAGATGAAAACTGTTATTAACGCTTATTATTCATGATACCTGCTAAGTAATATGTCCAGACCATAAATATTAAATTATCTGAGCAAATGAAATTTGTGAACCGCCTCATATTGATATATTAGACAACTTGTATTAGATTTATTACATTATTCAAGTTTTAGATCTCGTTAAAATTCGAAGACAACCCTGAGCGATCCAAGACGGGGTTCCAGTTCGAACCTAACCTCAAATCCACTCATAAATCAAGCTTAGCCGTAGCGGCCTACCTCAAGATGAGCTCGTTCGATAGCTTCAAGGCTTTGTTTTGATAATGCACAGCTAGGCTGTCGGATCATAGAGTCGGGCGGTTAGTATTGTCGCTTTACTTGAACACAAATTATCACCGTTAGAATCGATACGGAAACGATTGTATTCCAAAAAGTTTCTCTACAAGCGTTTTAAATAATTATTTTATTTGGAAATTTTTGAAATTACAATGAGTACACAAGATTTGTTTGATTAAATTTAGTACCAAAAAGTTTGGAAATTTGTGTGCTTTGTAAAATATGACGATAATATTTTAAATAAACTGTATATAATAATATCTGTCATAATCTGCAATTGCCTTTACTAACGTACTCGATAATGAAACTTATTGATTAAGATCTATTTGGATTGAAACGTACGAGGCATTAGTCCGAATCTGACAAAATGAAAGAAATGCTTTTGTTCGTTTTGTTCAGTCTGTGCAGATATAAGCAAAAGATTAGAAAAGCATTCTAATTACGGATTCATATTTTCATGAATTGGTTTTATTTATTTTGAGGAAGATGTAACAAACGAACTCACGTGTCTAATGAATATGGGTCAAGAGGATACACTAACGGCGACGTAGCACGCATTGACAGTTCGGCCTGCTTTTGTCACATCGTTTATGCTTCACTCGAAAGCATGGCGCAGTAACATTATTTTTGATTTTATTTCTTAAATATCCTTAATTTAGCTTTTTTAGTGTTGACTTTAAAATTTATTTTATACTAGCTGTTAAAATTTATTTGCGGCTCGGCCCTCGTGGATATCGAATGAGTTATTTCATCTGTATGGGCCGATCACGCTGTTAGACATGACCACGGTGTTGTTCCTTCTTTTGATTTCAACTTTGATTCCACTTTTGATTCCGATTCAGGTCCCAATCTAAATTCCAGTTTAGTTTAAAATATCACACATAATCGACCAGCGGCTCCGCCCGCGTGGACATAAGCACAAGTAATATCGGCTACGTCCTTGATTTCATACTAAAAGAACCAATACTCTTACGCCTTACGCCTATCTCTAAAAAGAATTCAGCGACTTACAGACGAAAGCACCGCAAGACTAGTTTATTTCAGTTTTTTTTCATAGTATTAAGACTTATGGAATTTTGTTATGGGGTCACGCAACCGATACTAACACAATTTTTGTGCTGCAGAAGCGTTCTATTCATACTGTTTGTAATCTGAGACCAATGACATCTCTCAAAAAAAATGTAATGAAATTAATATCCTAACCTTAGCATCACAATACGTATACGAAAACCTGGTATATGTCAAGAGAAATATAGAATCGTTCCATAAAAGGAGCGACATCCATAACATTAACACAAGACATAAGAATGATCTTGCTGCTCATAAGACTCGTCTAAGTAAAGTTAATAAATCATTTAAGGGGATGTGTGTGCGCTTTTATAATGAGATCCCAGCTGAAATTGAAAATTTGCTTTTTGTTGAGTTTAAGCGTTTCGTTCAAAGAAAGTTGTATGGCAAGGGCTATTATACAGTGTTGGAATATCTTAATGAAAAAACCCCTGGGATTGAGCTGCCCGCCTATCAGGTTAATTCATATTATTTTTAAATGTCGATTAAATTATAAATTACTAAATACTTTTTATTGATGAGTAAAAAGAGCAAGCCTTGAGTTTCTTGCCCATTCTTCTCTCGGTGAATCAGCATTTGGAATGGGCGGTAATGTCGAAATGAATTTATTAATGACGTATTTTAAGTGTAATTTCATTACCTACGAAAGAAAGATATTTTTGAATTGATTTGCAGAAAACACACGTAATTCCGCTATTTTTTAATATGAGATGATCTCACTTGCGCTGTTGATCCTGATCACGGTCTCTCTCGTGATTCCAACCCAGGACCTATGTTGAACTCTAATTAACCAACTCTATTAACCATTTTTGTTTTCAATAACCGATCGGCCTAAGTAAGGAATGCGTTCTAGGATCGCGCAAGCAAAGCCACGAGCAAAAGTAAGTGTTTTTATAAATTATTGCCTTTGTATTATTTTAATACATAAGCTACATTTCTGTAAAGTTTCAGCTAATTCTGTTTAGCCGTTAAAGCGTATTGTAGTAACAAATATTTAAGCGACCAAACGTCTAAACATTCAAAGATGCAGACTTTCACATTTATAATGTTAGTAGTATAAGTATCGATTGATTGATTACTATTTAATAGAACACTATATTATGATTTCCTCCAGATATGAAGGATTATAAAGCTAGCAGCTCGCCTATTTTGCAGAAGGGTGGATGGAACCCACAACTTTTCACTCGGTACAATAGTAAAGTACACTTAACCTACGCTTAGACTATCAAACCTATAATTTATCGTATTTTTATTACAAAAACTGAAAATGGATTAGAGTATAAAATAAAAGAATTTTGAAGTAAAGTTCGTCAAAATTCATTATGAATTTAAAGCGTCCAACATGATTTTCACTTTTCAATAAGGCCGTACAACGAAAGCAACATATTTGTTGATCTTCCTTCGTTCGCACAATACTTTCAGTCAAATATTCAAACTTTTGCGTTTGAAGTCATTGTTTCAAAGGCGAGTGAAATTTTCATCAACTGAAAAATATAGCGAGTGGCGTTTAAACACAAAGACCTCTTGAATCGGCGCACTTTGTTTTACATAACCTTTTCGCCTGAGAAGGGTCACGGTGCTTTTGAAAGGTATATTTACGGAGCATAAAAAAGATAAATAGTTATGAGCCGTCATATTTTTCTCTATATGACATTCCTTTTGTTGGACCATTTTCAGTTTATTTTACTACGAGCCGTTACGGGCGCCGATAATGTGAAAAGAACGGAATGGTCAAAGTCATTTAAAAGGGTACTTATGGATTGACTCAAAATGAGGAAGTGGTTATGACGACGAAATGTAGGCAACTATATGCTGTAAAGAAGTCACGGTCATATAATAGCAGAATTATTTTAATAAATTCGTTATTGAGAGCTGTTTTGTAGACCGACTGTTGAGATACTAGATATGACTATACTCGGATTTACCCAAAGCTATATTTGCTTTTTTGTATTTACGTCAGAAATGAAACAGAAAATTCTGTGGTCATAAATAAATAAAATACTAAGAACAGTAAATTTCATTAATTTAATTTATTATAGTATTAATGGAATGTTAGTTTTATTTTAACCCTGAGTAACTGTTTTAAATAAAAGAAACTCGATAACAGTTCATACTTTTATACTACGACATTTTATAATAAGTATCAAATAGATAAATTTATGTACGACTCTACTGCAACGAAAATAGCATAACGGGAGACACGCATTCGAGCATGACTGGCTAACGCGCCGGACAAATTGAAGCAATTCGTTATCAAGCGAGCATTCGGCATGTGCTCTGATTGATGCGACTACGCTAACAATCGATCAGTGTTAAGCCTAAGAGATGTCAATCTCGATTGAGAGTGAGCGTCTCGCTTATGACGTTCATTATGACGAACATCAAATTGCTTGGCTACGGTTTTCTCACCATCACTGCTGTTGATGGGTAACTATTCTCCCTGCGAATGTAGGTCTTCTTTTATATAAACACGTTGAAATAAATTGGCGTTACATCTTTTCGTCGATCAGCTGCGAGAGCACCATCGCACTTGACCGGTGATCCACTATGCTAACCTAGACGATATCGACTCGAATTCGAGTCAGCGTCATACACCCTTTTCATATTATGTCGTGCAGTTAAGGTAAAGTGGAACTACATAATTCCATACTCGCATGAATACGTTACAAACGACTGATTTTCTGTCAAATATGCGAAACGAATTGGATCTCAATGCAGTGCGACTAAAAAAATTTTTTGATTCGTGTAATATGTGCATACAGATTTCAATTCTGATAAGAACTGCAATGGACTATTTAATGTTTTATAAATTTATATACATTATATATATATATACATATATATATATATATATATATATATATACATTATATATATATATATATATATATATATATATATATATATATATATATATATATATATATAGGTGTCCCAAAACTCGACGTCAACCCGAAACCGGGTGAAAAGGCAAGTCATGCTGGTTGTCAGAAAAATATAAAAAAATCTAAGTTGCATGATTTTAAAATTATAGGCATTTTAAGAAAAACGCAAAAATTCACACCCTGTGACAGTCTATTCCTCCTGTTGCCACAAATCATAACTATTTCCAACTTTTTTGCTGTGTAACCCTGAATAATGCTTCTCTAAACTGTAATTAAAATTTTGAAACCAGCTGCTCTAGCTTTCATAACATTACGACTTATTTCTTAGAAAAAATTAAAAAAAAGATTTAACTGACTGTATTGAAAAAAATGTACTACACGTTTGGCAGTTATGTCAAAGTTGGCGCAATTAGTAGGATTCTAAAATGGTATAATACTTGGTGATTTGTAGCTGCTATCGTGGACAAAATTTTTTCAGTAAAATCCCAGTTTTACAAATTTTCTTACTTGGTTAAATGGCAAAACTTATTACTTTTACATTGGAGCCGATTCAATGCACTGAATAAATTTAACTCACTTGTACCTGTGTTTGTCTATCATAAACAGACTGAATAAACAGATTATGCACTAAATTTAGAGTACTGTTAGTGTGTGCATTGGAATAGGCACTATTTTTGTGAATGTTTTAATTTAAACTGAAACAAAATTTTTAATACTAAGGTTTATTTATTAAATTTACAATAAAATAGTTTACTACAGCAAATGTTCGAAATGCTTTCCTTCGGCGGCAATAACCCGACATCTCTTTAAAGAGATCGAGCTATCTTTCGGGCGAATCGTCCATTATTTACAATTCGGCTGCTTCAGCTTTCTTTGCCGTAGTTCAAATTCGCTTTCGATTGCCTTTGAATACACTTTTCTTTGACTGCTCCCCAGTAAAAGTACAATTGATTCAAGTCCGGTGAACGGCCCGGCCACGAGGTCTACTTGGACTTTCTACAGAACCATCTACCAAGTTTACTTGACGGTCTGGTCCAATTCGTGGCCGGGCCGTTCACCGGACATTGTACTTTTTCTGGGGAGCAGTCAAAGAAAGTGTATTCAAAAATCATTTGAACTACGGCAAAGAATAGCTGAAGCAAAAATAATGGACGTTTAAAAGCTCGATCTTTAAAGAGATGTCGGGTTTTGCCCCATTCGACATTTGCTAAATTTTAAATTTAATAAATAAATCTGTATTAAAATTTTGTTTCAGATAGACAAAACATTACAAAAGTGAGTAAATTTATTCAGTGTGTGCATTGGAATCGGCTCCAATGTAAAAAGTAATAAGTTTTGCCATTTAACCAAGTAAGAAAAATTTGTAAAAAACTGGGATTTTACTGAAAAAAAATTTTTTGTCCACGATAGCAGCTACAAATCACCAAGTATTATACCATTTTAGAATCCCTACTAATTGCGCCAACTTTTGACATAACTTGCCAAACTCGCGTAGTACATTTTTTTTTCAATACAGTCAGTTAAATCTAGGCAATTTTTTATTTAATTTTTTTTTTCTAAGAAATAAGTCGTAATGTTATGAAAGTTAGAGCAGCTGGTTTCAAAATTTTAATTACAGTTTAGAGAAGCATTATTCAGGGTTACACAGCAAAAAAAAAGTTGGAAAAAGTTATGATTTGTGGCAACAGGAGTGAATAGACTGTCACAGGGTGTGAATTTTTTGCGTTTTTCTTAAAATGCCTATAATTTTAAAATAATGCAACTTAGATTTTTTTTTATATTTTTCTGACAACCAGCATGACTTGCCTTTTCACCCGGTTTCGGGTTGACGTCGAGTTTTGGGACAGCCTGTATATATATATATATTGTGAGAGGTAACACAGAAGGCGCCCGACATCCGTGCTGGGTGGGCGAAGGTTAGTTGTATTTTTAAATTTCAAATAGTGAAATGCTATTTAATTCGCCAAACAAACGTTGAAAAATCGACTAAGTGTCTATCTCTTTACTTTTGTGAAGCCCAATTTCGTTCCTTCTTTCCGTTAAAGTATTGTTTTTGATTCAGATCGCGACCAGGTTCTCGATTCTAAATACGAAACTTCGAATTTTGACCCCAGTCTCCTTCTAAATTTTCATCCCTGTCACGATTCCTGATTTTGTTCCCCGTTCCGCTGTGAATTTTGATACCAATGTCGATCATTGTGTGAAGACACTGGACATCAATTTGTATGAAGACGGAACAAATGCTGGTATGAATATGAAATATATAAGCTTTCCAATAATGAAATAACTATTATGATTAGTGCACTATTTCGATTCAATAACACAAATACGCTGGCTAAGTCGGCGACAAATGCTAGTAGGTATTAAAAAAAAATACGCTCATATTTTAATAAATATAACTTTACGTCAATATTTCAAGTCAATCAATCTATTACTTTTCGAGTTTTGCGACGACAAATATACAGAAGTTGAATTTTTATATAAATTCAACTTCGACAGTACTGATAAAACGTTATCACCTTTGATACAAATCGCTTACTGTTATTTAAAATTTAGAGAAAAAAGTATTGTTAATAATCACAGGACCTTAACCAGATATTTTCCGATAGCCTAAAATACTTGCGTCACTTGTATATCGGAAATTACGCCGATAAATTTACGGGTATAAGCTGCATTGAAATAATGATTAAGTGAGCTTCAATTCCATTTTTCCAATGTCTATACTCTGGGGGTAATCACTTTACCAGCTTTTAAGAAGAGAGGCGCATGAGTGCGAAGAATTCCATATTGTTTCAACACTTATGGGGATGTTTCCCAAAGGTTTTCCTCATCTTTGATCCAGTAGGTATATCGTATATGGAAAAACAACTAAGAAAGGAGTAAATTTTTTTATAGCATATTCAAGAGAGCATATAGCATATTCGAGAGTAGATGTTCACTGGATATTCCCAACCCCAGACGAATCACCGGTAGGTTGCCGGCCACTTGCAAGGGAATAGGATACCTACCGCAAGGGGGGTAGGGCTGTTGAACGGGAGAGAAGTAGGGAGTGGGTCACCGGAACTTTCATTCACTGTTATGTCACTATTAGCTGCTACTTCACGTTTGTATTCTGTAAGAGTGTGTTATCTTACCGAGTCGGTCGATTACGTTTTGAAAATAATCAATCAAATCGTTACTTCCAGGGCTGCTTCATTATAAGGATGGAGTTTGCAACATCAGCCCGACGCGTCGGTACTTTTCCGAGCCGCATAGCAGTCATGTTTGTAATACAGTACATATTGAATATTAACATTGTAAATATTTACAATGAGCTTACAACGGGCGAACAAGGAAGTCGGAGTATCCAAGTTACGACACACGGCGTGTTTCCGCCGCACCGTAATATATGCCCGTAAAATGTTTGCACGCCGTACAAGAGATTTCCTTCTAATCAGCCGTATGCGTGTACGCGAATCGCTCGAAGCGATGCGTGTCCGTATCGATTGAGCGCATAGAGGAGTCTGCGGACGGTGAGCGTCTTAGTGGAGCCAGCAATGTATGCCCATGAATGCGATTTTGGGAGTTGATAATGTCGATAATGTTGATTGTATATAAAAACCGATATTGTTTTTATGGAAAATGGTGTTTTTGAGCATAAGAACACGATAGACTAGTAAAGGTTTTTTCAGTGCTCAATCTAAAAGTCTTTAAAGGACTTAATAATCGTTTTTCATTATAAGAAAAACGAACAATTTTATTTAATAACGTTGTTTGAATTTTTGAAGTTCAATAATACGATAAATGGAAGATATATATTAATTTTTGGATTGGCATTAGTGTGGCTAGAAGATTTCTTTCATAAAATTTGACAAAAATATTACAAAAATTCACATAGTTAAGATGTCATATATATTATAGAGCATTACTTCATTAGCTAGTAAATTAGAAGAGCAACTTACACGGCCAACCCACTGACTTGATGGTATGATAGCGCACTGTCAGTGTTAAATTGCCTTTATTGAGATTCAATTTCAAATATTCCAGTGATTTTTAGGGACGATTGGCAAACTTGTTAGCTTTAATATACACAGTTAATTCTGTTATATTATGTAATACAACAGAAAATGATTGTATGTAATATTATCTGCACCTCGCTTCGATCTGCTCTGAGAAAAATTATAGCTACGATAGCAATAAAACTTTGCCACTAGCCAGCCGCTTATACCATGTAACCTCTAGCAGTAGGTTTTTATTGACAATTTTTGTTTTGTCGATGTGCCGGTAGTCGTAGACTATGCTAGAGTGGCAGTATTGAGTTGTTACACAAACTAAGTAAATGATTTTAATTTCGCTTTAGTGACAATATCATATTGTTCCTACCGCAATAATAAATTGTATCTCTGTAACCATGACAAAGTTTTTTTTTATATAACATCAAATGTACATTGTCTCTGAATTTACTTTCCTCAATTCTGGTAGCGAATGTACTTTGTGCCTATAGCAATATTTTCAATGATTTCGCAACAAAGTAGCGGTATGTACCTTCGTTCCTCAGTAAAGGTACATTGTCGATCTTAACCCTTATATTTTCTAGATAGTGTACCATGAAGGTACTGCTATTCCTTGCAGGCTGTACGTACTGTTTTTGGGACCACTAGAGAGGTGCAAGTTTATTAGCCTGTGAGAAATATCAATACCTTAATTTTATACTATCAATAAAATATAAGGGTTAAGATCGGCAATGTACCTTTTCTGAGGAACGAAGGTATATATATTTTGTGGATCACGTAAGTGAATCACTGCGCTAAAATCAAATTAGGAAAAGACTATCGGCAATTTTTATAAATTTATTGAACTTTCAAATACAAGAAAAAAAAAAGATTGAGATAATTAATAACTTAAGGGCAAAAAGGCGATTTAAAATTTTTGCCTGGTATATAATATATACCAGGCAAAATATACCTTGTAGTTAAAGTAAAGAAAATATATTAATTGTTTAGGATTTCACTTATGTATGTGTTTACAATTATAACTAGTACATGAAAAATTAATAGCTTGCCTGAAAATGGAAAATAATCAACAAATCGTAGCAAATTTTGTAAAAACACCAAATTTTTTAATGTCCAAGTACTCACGAATACAATATAACATTAATGACTAATAACGGATATTAAACATGGATCATAATATGATCCATGTTTAAATTAAAGATTTTAATTTTTATTTTTATTAAGTTTAATAAATTTTGAGAAATATAAAGAAATTAAAAACGACACTAAAAATATGCAATAAAACAATTAAAATTTTTGAGTTAAAAAAATAACATGAGATTAGTGCATCCAAGAATATATAATGATAGAAGGAAAAAATTATAAATTCTCAAATTCAGAAATTAAAACACTCCTACAGACATCTATGATATTGATACATGAATATTTACATATTATTCTAGTAAACTGCATACAAGTGGCATTTTAAGAAGTGCGTATTTTCATGAGCTCGAAGTATTGACCGAGTGCGCACAATAATTTATTTTTGGAAATTCGTTTACTAGATACGCTTAGGCATAATAAATATATCATATTTATCTCATCAGCGAGAAATGTGCTGACAAAAGGTTAATGGTGGTAGCAATGCTTGTAGTGACGCGGCATTTGTTGCAAAAAGTGTTAAGTTCACCTGAAGAGATTTATTCAACCAAGTTTTATTTTTTATTTAGAGTAAGAACACCTTGTTAACTTGTGTCTATATTAACTTTTCTCGATATAAAAACACACAAAATTTGAAAAATATAACATAGCGTATCTTTTAAACACTAGAACTTTTAAAATGTCACAATACGCCTATAGTTTTTGCTTATACAAAACCAGTAGCATCCTTATTTAATTTAACAATTAAACATTTTCAACAAAAAATAAAAAAGAACTGGTTCGAGCTCAACAAACATCCACGGGCAAATGAGAGCCCGGTCGCGCCTGCGCTAAGCCTGCCCCCTCGCACTACAGCGCATTGTCATTTTCAGCAAATTACTTTGTCACGTGGTCAATTTTCATTTTGTTTGACATAATATTCGTTATAAGAATAAACCATAAAATTGTATGCTGATAAAGTGACGTCTTTGCTACTTCAAAGCATTTTAGACATTGTCACAGAAGTTATTTTCTGTGACTCCTAGGACAATATTACATTTGACAATAAAAGGTTTGTTGCAGGCAGAAAACTCGCTCGGGTGCGTAGGCAAAGTTTATCGCTATAGTAACAATAAAATGTTGACAAGGCTTTTATTGTCATTTTGTTGAGTGTTCGGCTCTGGTGCACTATGGAGTTTAACAATTTAAATAGGCAACTCAAACAGAGAGATACCCTAATTCATTTAATTTAGTTCACAAGAACAAATAGAACTTTCTCGATGATAGTGAATTTATACAATTGTTTTTATCAAATTTTAATAAAGATAATTACAGAGAATAATATTCTCATATTATGTCAGCTCAAACAAGTATATTAAATCTGAATGTAAATAGCAATAAAACGTTTAAGTTATAATAAATATCATGTTTTTTTTTTAACTGGTGCATCAGAATTGTATAGTATAAAATTTATACTATATAATAATAATATAAACCTATGCTCCCACATAGTCTCGATTTAACGCCATCAGACTTCCATTTAAAATTTTTTAGATTTCTTTCCTTTTTTGCCACAAAGAATTTTACGCATCCAGAATAAAAAAGCTTCTTCAAAGATGGAGTAAGTGTATAAACATTGTTGTTGAACGATGTTGAAAAACAGTATACATTTTATCTTGAATTTCTAAAAAAAGTAGTTTTATTTATAACTTCTCGGTTTTATTTGAACCATCAATGGTATTTTGTGATAATTTCAAGGCATTCAAACAATTGAATTTCAAATTCAAACAATTTAACACAAGTTAACTAGTTGAGGCTTTTCACGTTATTTCTGGCAAATGGTGATTTCCCTCATTTTATTTACCTGTGTATCACGATTTCATCAAATATTACAACATCATCACATAATATCAGTACTCACCTCCGACCATCAGACTATATGTCGTTACATATTGGAGCGACGTAGAATAGAAAAACTAAGGCGACGCAAAAGGAAGAAAAGCTATAAATTATTAAATCTTATTCGTAGAGTCCGGGGAGGCTCTATAGCTTTATCGTCAACATGACAGAGGCTAAGCGTCAAGTATTCCCGATATATGTCGACTCCTATTCTAGGCGTAATAACAAGATGTACAATCCTAAAAGCTCAAAACACGTCGCAGCATCAATAAGTCATGGCGGTCCCCCTCGCCGCCGGCCGGAGACAGACGGCTGCGGCCTTGCGCTCATGCAAATACATTCCGCGCCGAACATTTTTCTTAGCTCTTCTTCTTTATTCTAATATACAGTCGAAGCGAATTCTTAGAAGCGTGAACTTTTGGAACTTTGAATATCCCGTTCGGCTACGCGTCCGCTACACGTAAAGATATTGAAAGCTTTCATTGCGTTGGCACAAAGCTTGAACATAGAAAGTATTACATTTTACGGTTTGTACAAAACATCGAATGGTGTTTCGTACATGTTCGATGTACAAGGGCTCATTATAGAGTGTGTGTGTCATCCAAAGAATGTATTATAACGTACTATTTTTCGCTCTGCCCCCCACCTTTTTCGAAGGTTGTGATCATTTATATGCATTTTTTCTTACCGTTTAAAATAGTCTACATTTCGATCTAAATGTTGGTTGAAAAACAAAAAAGAATAGACTACTGCGTGGTTGAAATTTTGAAGAAGCTATATAGTAGAATAAAAACTACAAAATTGATACTTTCACAATGTTTTTATTCTCAGGTATCAAAAAAAACAAGGTCAACGTAATCGTAAAATACGGCCCTTTATGCCTTATATTTTGGAATTCGTGAGTAAAATCTTCGAAACCCTTGATGGATGAAATATCTACATATATATTTGAGTTTGTATGGAAGCTATAAGGTGCTTATGTTTTTTCTCATTTGTCCAGTTTTTTATTACAATTTCCTTGAGCGGTTAGCACTATAACAGCAAGCGACGTTTTATCATTGTCAGTTGGAAGAAAATCAATTAATTTTACGATAGCTGTATTTAAAATTCTTTAAATCCTTCATTGCATGATTTTATTTTATAAATTTATTTGATTTGATGACAGGTATAAAAAGAGCGTAAATAATTAAAAAGATATTAGTATTTCCACCGCGCATTCCGTGAACGTTCGAATTATCGCTCCGTTCGAGTGTGACCGATTCGATGATCCATATTCGGAACAAACACAATTTGTTTGTTCACGAATTAACTGTCATTTATACGGGATTGTCGACTGTGATGTATGCGAGGCTCGTGCATGAATACTTTCAAAGCTCGATACAACTGCAAATAGACGAGTCGAACTGTCCACGTAGTAGAAAAGACGGTCTAGGCAGTAGAAAGAAAGACACGTGCATCTTTGAAGATTGATATTTGTCCAAAAATTACTTCTATATGAACCCCGTTTTTAAGTAACACTTTATCAAAAAGTGAAACTAAAAATTAGGATCAAACTAGCACACAGATGGTTTGCATATGACAAAATTTGTATTACTGAAAAAGAAATGTTTATGACCAAATGAAAATAAATTGAAATAGGAAGTTAATAATTTCAATTCTTATTAAATAAATTAACTTTTGTTCTACAGAACGGTAATTAGAGACCACAGAAGTATACATAGTATGATTTTTGCATACTTTTGTTGCTACAATTATTAAAGTTCATAAATCTGTTATAGAAACATTCATGATATTTTTCCCATAAGTGTTCACGTTTTTGTTCTAATTTATAAAAGCTAGCAAAATATCGAAAAAGTACTACACTGTTTTGTTTTATAAATATGTGTATTCCTATATTCTCAAGCTATAGGCACGAAGACACAAACAAATAAACAGAAAGCTGCTGTATTATATAATATGTATGGATGGTCATTACTCATCCTATTAATCTTATGAGTTTATGAGTGTGAAAATTTGTATGTTTGGATGTTTGTTACTCAATCATGCCTTAACGGCTGATCAGAATTAGCTAAAATTATCCAAATCTAGCTTATACATCAGAATAACATATAGGTTCCAATTAGTAAATATAATTACTTTCGCTAGCTAAGAGCTTTAGTTGCGTGATCGTAGAACTAATTCTTATGCTGAATGGTTATTAGAAACAACAATGCTCAAGAGAGGTTCACACGCACACATGTACGCACGCACACGCATGTGCAAGTACATGCACCAGCACACACATACAGACATCACTCGGAAAATGGTATAACTATCCCTAGGGCCCTAAAACGTCAAAATCTCAGCTCAAGCGTTTAGTCCGATCTGATTGAGCTGATCCCACCCAAAAATATTGCTACTCTCACCCCGTGTCTTGGAAAACACATTAAGCCATTGGTCTCAGAGATTGCATTCTCATTGTGAATATGATCATTAATAGCCCCCGACCTGCACTGGGCCAGCATGAAGCCAACTTCAGGTCAAGCCCTTGAGTGAAATAAAAAAAAAGCTGGGAAAATACACTTACCTCAACCGTGGGTGGGATTAAAACTTGACAAAATCGAGATTTTATTAGATGGCAGTGGAAATGCATTTCAAATTTCACGGGACTTGTAGCTAAAACATTTCGACTTTGTGACCTCGCATTATATTCTCTTGCATTAGTGCGTAATGGAACGCCCCAAAAAAAAATTGTGTTGATGGGTAGAGAATGTGAAGAAATAGAATTAAAAAACTTTTCATTCTATTGAAAATCAATATATTTACTTTCTATGGTGTACGTTATAAATATATCTTCAATAATGCTTGTTTTTTTGTAATTATCAATTTGGTCTAAATACAATTTTCTAGGACCACGCTTGCCGATCTTTTCGTCACATAAATTCTCTCTGTAAATTTAATTTTTTCAGTCTACTTATACAAAAGCCACGGCAATTTTCCTTTTTCTATTTACCATCTAGTTTGTTTCAAACCACACTGTTTTCTAACATCACGGTTCCTAAATGCTCTTTCAAAGATACTTCTTCACACATTCCACGCAAAGATCTTATCTTCACTACATTTATTCTACTCCCATTTTTCTTTTACCACATGAATACACAACTTTTACTAACGTATTATTATATGCAAGCGTAGCGACCAGAACTTCATTATAGATAGCCAAACACGTGCATCGTGAGGCATATTTACTATTCATAATAGCAAGCAAGGTCCCGTTCACCCTTATTTTTCTCATTTAATGGTCTTTTAGTACCTTCATCATATTTACCGTTATTTATAAACAAACTATTTAAAGATAAAAATAGCGGTATGACGTATGTTTTCGTTGTAAAAATATGAGTTCTTCTGGTATGAAATTGAGGACGGGAGCGAGATCGGTATCGGGGCTAATAACGTTATCAATCAATATAAAATAATTCGTTACATGTCCACGCAGACGAAGCCGCGCTAGGGACTAGTACAGCTAGTACAACATATATTAGCTTTGGTAAATGGAAACAAATTCTATGATTTGGAAACATGTTCATTGTACATATTTATATCTGATATATTCATACTACTTGGATTAAAAGTTCTACGCAATGAAAGAAGTTCGATTCTATAAAAAATCGTACCATTCCTCTCATCATGTATCGGAAAAATAAATCTAGAATTTCCCGAAAAGGATGATAGTCTTGTATAGTCGTAATTTAAAGAACGCGCACGCCAGCGCAGCGGCCGCGCATTCAGAGGCCGTTTGGATGATGTCGCGCAGGATCGCACAAAAGGCACTTTTACGTGAAAATGACACGCACAAAAGAATGATGTATACGCATTCGGGGCGCGGCGCTTGTGCGAAGGGACGAATTAGATGATGTTTACACATTCGTTGGAGTCTTTCGACACGTCGCTCCTGTTCGTGGATCTACCTATGTCCTAGTTTGATATATGGATCAAATTTAAGTGACTTAAATATTATCCCATAGAGTTATACTAATAAATGAGAAATAAAGTACAAATAATAATTAAAAAAACTTCAAAGAAAATGAGAATCGGAGTGTGACAGATGATAATGTGGAATTTGGAATTACAGTTTAATTTCAATGGATGTATGCGCAAATCATTATTTTTAGAAATTCGACATAAAATAAATCAAAAGAAATATTTTTTTTGACTGCAGGTAAGTATTTTGCTAAAATCACATGCTTATATGCCGATAAATAAAATATGAAATAGTGCTGAAAGTTAAAAATTATGAAAATATGGATATCATACACTGGTGGACAAACAAAACTATAGAATGAGACTTTTTCTTTAGACATTATTTAGATTTTGTTTTGGGACTCTAAAAAACAAATTGGATAATGAGGAAAATCAGTTTCTCTTTAAACAAAATTTTGTACCTAATTATATACGTGCGTGGCAAGTGATAAGGCTTTCTTTTTTATTCCAAATTGACAGGTTTGAATTTTAGACCATCCGTGCTGACCCAACGCCAATTGAGGCTTGTGTCATTCTATTATACAAAATATTTAATTTTCTAATAAATCACAAATTACGAAGAATTTTTTGTCATTATATGTAAACTTTTAAATTATATGCATGTAGATTTTTGATTGTAAAATAATATTTAGGTATTTATTTATCTCAATGCCAACTTAATATGCGAACATTATTTTCTAGCTGAAGATTCGTACGGGTGTACATTTTGCGTAGACACATTGTTCTTTCGATTTTTATCGCTTCAATTAATCTATTCCGATATGCGATAGTATATCCTGCATTAATCAATGACATTCATATAGGTAATATGTTAATACTAAAGATATTGATTTTATATTAAATTTTCAGTTTTATACCATTAGACAATGAATTTATTCACATTTCCGTTATTATTATAGGCATTTATTCGCAATAAATTTTCTTAATTCTGAATGAAATAGACTCTGTGACTAATATTGTTAATTTCTTTGTTGAAAATTAAATTATTTTTAAAGAAGAAGTTAAGTTATTTTTCTTTAATATATAAGTTGAACTCACTTATTCAAGCATAAAATTCGTTGATTTTAATTTAAATAACATAAATCTAATCCCATGCTGTTATTATATTACGACATTTAACTTAATTTGACATATTTGAGTAACTTAATTTCATATATTCACTGTGATTACTCATTCATTTCCTGTTATTCTTCAGCGCTGAATACTCACCTTATCAATTCAAATTCAAGACAAATAATCTACTTAAGGAATAATATACAGCGTATATTTTCATTTTTAAAAATTGTACTGCGTGATTAAGGTGACGCAGTGATAGCCCATTAACGTGACGTGGCGTAGCGCCCCACAGCCTGCGCACGCTGCGGTATTGCGTACTTGTACATGCAACGACTTCGCTTATTTTTAAACCTCGTATGCAACAGAACAGTTGTTTTCGTTCAAATTAAAATTTAAGATTAATTAAAAAAAATTAAGTGACGTTTTGAAGTGTTTGTACAATTTAAAGTACGTAGAAAACTTTGAGGTTTAAATCGGTGCCATTTGCATGTAAAATGTAAATTTCTGCCTTAAAAGAGCTATCTTTGATATTTATTCTATGCCATAAAAGTTAATAAATCGGTTAATGGCCAAAGAGCACTTTTACATATTTTCTTTTACTCCAATTATTGGTTACTGGGTACTCATATAATGTTGTCCGATTTGGTGAAAATTCGGTCATCGGTTTCTCATCAACAATGATTGTCCTTATCAATATTTTCTGTATGCACACAGTGAGTAGTTCAGATAAAGGCTCGAAACACAACTCCTGCGCAGTGAGTGTGACGATTTATTGAGCTACTCTATTTTCACTTCTATTTCGTTATTGTATTTCCTTTATTTTCAGAGTATTCTCTATAGATGCTCATATAGAAAACTATGAAAATAAGATACCACGATGTAACGATATGATAAATTATCAAGTTACTTTGAATAATATTAACAATAATCATTACTTCAAATCGAATGCCTATTACATAGCACGATTACTAGGTACGTCTATTATAGTTTGACTATTCGACTTTGACCATGATTTCAAAAATTGAAAATTAGTATATATAGAGTGGGACCGTTAAAACATTCATCAAACACAGCATCGTAAAATTATTATTTTTTTCCTTTTTGCATCGTTACTTCAAGAACAAACCTTTGCTTCTATTCCGTAGGTAATAGAGTTACACTTGAAATTTAAAATAAATTGAAATGTTAAATAAAAGTTAAATTTTTATACATCCTCAAGGAGAGATTTGTGGTTTAGTTAGGAGTAAAACTTTTGCAGGTAAATTCTATAAGCTTTATAAAACTAGTTGATGACGCTACGACATTAATGATGATGGGCACGTGCCCACTGATGCCCCATTCTGATGGGCATTTCGTGTGGAGGTAGCATATGGAAGCATGTAGTTTTCATTAAATCCCATATGGAGAACCACCCGTGTATAATGAAATTTATTTGAAATGTTAATTGCAATGTCTTCGATTGTTCATTGGACGGAACAATAAATCAACAAAAATCAACATTTACGTTGTGATGTGATATTATTGTGTTGTAATATTATCGATCATGTACTATAGTGTTTAGTGCTGCACTAGATGCCAAATAGAGCATGTGCGTGATCGTAGCATAGGGATGTCCTTCTCACGGTGTATATCTTGGACCTATTGAAATTGTATATATTTATATTTGTATATCTAAGTTATTTTTATTACAATGTTGCTTAAATAAATTAATTATTTGAGCAACATTTTAATAAAAATAATTTAATTTATAAAGTTTTTTGTAAATTTCCATTATAATTGGAACTCATAATATGCAAAATTTCGGTATCAAGCATATGAATAAAGAGGGAAATACCGAATTTGACTACAGAATTCAATCCGACTATTTTTCAAGATGGCTTGTATAGATCACATTGTATAATATATCTATGCAGCCCTAAGGGGCCCTTCTATCCAAATCCTATCATTCCTAGACAAAACTAAAACGGATAGTCGTCATGTGGCTCCACTATTTCCTGCTTGGGCTTAAGGAAAATTCTAAATAAAGTTTCTGATTCTAGGACATGTTAATTATATGTTTGATAATAATATAATTTTAAACAAATCTCACTATTTTAACTCCTATATTAACTTTAAATTAATTTGAAGTATCTATATAATTGATACAAGAGAAAATAATTTTCTAACTAAAGCAAATTAGACGTCTCATATTCTTAATTGAAAACCCTGAACTTTTAAAGCGTTCATCTATTTAATTTATTTTCATTAATTTTATTCACAAATAGCTTATTTTGTATTTAGTTTGCTGTTTGTCTGTAATTAGTTTCATTCCGTTGTTTATCTGGCAGTTGGTTGGCTTGCTTTTAAACGAGATATACAAAATTTCAATATTTATATGGATATGTTATATAAAAAAAGAAGTTTTAGCGTTTGTAAAATAACGTTTTAAATTAAATTAAAATTATTTTTCTATACTGGTTGTTGTTGTTAAATATTTATTTATTTTCATGTAAATTTAAATTAGATTAACAATCACTGTAACTGAAAATAAGTACTCTCCATTTCAGAACTAAATAAAAATTACCTATTATCTTCTGTCTGACAAATAAGTCACTGTCTACAATTCGGAACGGTACCCTTGAGCATTAAGCTCAATCGTTTGTTTGTGTACTCATAACAAAGGCTCGCATAAATAACACATAAAAATCATCACAACCAACTTTTTATTCATGCTATATGGTAACTATTTACGAGATAGCAATACCAACAAAATAATTGTTTGTATTGGTAAGTGTGGAGCAGGCGGACAATCGTCATATCTCAACCGTTACACGTTGCAGATGGCGCCGGCGCAGGTGCAGTCGGTTGGGTGAGTTTACCAAAAACACCACGGCTACCAATTATATACTGACTCTGGGACAAAATATGTCCTTCAATTTAGGGAGGGTTAATATGCAGGGATAGAGAACAGGTCTAAAGAATAACTTGTAAGAAGCACGAAGAGGCCGCTGGATTAGATCTATCGGTGTCTGGCACTTCTGCGATTCAGCCCATATGATCAAAAATGTCGTAGGGGTCTTGGGAGGTGGTGGGCTATCCTTCAATTTATGGGTTTCTTTATGCGGTTTTAGACGCTTGCCTGCAACATGCATTAACATACAGCATGCAACCACACAATACAATATGCGGTTGTAACTCGCCTACAAAGCGAATGGTCAGAAAAATTGAAATGACGTCGTATTTTATAATTTGAAAAACCAGTACTAAATAATCCGCTAGTGTAAAAGCGAAAATTATTCTAGCTTCTGCAATGTTTGTAACAACATAATTTCTAGTTTTTAATTTTAATTTGTTAAGAATATTTCTATGTTGTATAGGTTTATTTTATGTTGTGTAGGTTTATTTGTTACTACTTACGTTTTTACGTACGTCTAGGGTTGCGTTATTTAAAATGCAATAAGCCTGTGATCAATATGATTTTAATTCTGTTAATATAGGAAGCACATTTATTTAAATTAGTATATTGTATTAAACAAAATTTCCCCTTATGATATTTTAAAGAGGGGGTTTAATAGATATTACTTTTTCAGTACAAGAAATCTGCAATCAAACGGGCAGTAGCCATATGAAGTATGTTCATTAGTTAACTTTCTCAGCTATAACAAATCACTGCCTATGCCTTCTGTGTGATACTAGTTGCATCAAATTGCTTTCC
The DNA here is from genome assembly GCA_005406025.1 of Eumeta japonica. Classification (NCBI taxonomy): domain Eukaryota; kingdom Metazoa; phylum Arthropoda; class Insecta; order Lepidoptera; family Psychidae; genus Eumeta; species Eumeta japonica. The sequence continues at coordinate 214,630 of BGZK01000492.1, read as the reverse complement.
TATTTATTACTTTCAGGGTCTACGTCTCTTTTCCTAGACACACCTCGTCTCTCTCTCTCTCTCTCAGTTTTCGTTTAGCGAATCGAATAACATTTTACTATTTGAAAATCACAAATAGAACTAATATTCGCACAATCAGCGCGGAGACTGGACGCCTCGCGTGCAAACTTACAATATTTATTTATAGATTTTTGAGCTCCTTGACTTATAGAATACAGGAATCTACAAGTTTTTGAGCTTTTGGAGCCCAAAAATTTGAAAGGCTATTGATCCTAAAAGCGATCCTTGAAAGTTTTTGCTATTTTCAAGGTCAAAACTTTGATAAATATAAATATCAATAAATTGTAGTGCTTTTTCGAACTTTCTGGTTTCAAATATATAATAATTGTGTGTTATGAGCTCTTCAGGTTCAAATAAAATTAAATCAAAAATAAATTTATTTCGTAAGTAATAGAATTACATTTGAAATACATCATTAAGCATTCGTTTACGACTTTAACATTACCACCCATTCCAAAGGCTGATTCACTATGAGAAGAATGGCCACGAAACTCGAGAGTTGCTCTTTTTTACTCATAAATATACAAAGTATTGAGTAATTAATAATTTTGTGCAACTTTTACAATTAACATCAAGCAACTTGATAGCCGAGCAGTTAAATCTCATGGGTTAATTCTGTCTGAAAATCTTATTGAAACTAAATCTTAATTTCATGAAGATTTTCAGACACGGTACGGCACGGTAGCCCTTGCCATATAACTTATGTTTAACGAAAAGTAAAAATTAACAAAATGGCAAATTTTTAATTTCAGCTAGTATCTTATTATAAAAGTGGTTTGGCTGGTTTGCTAACTTTTACTTAGACTGGTTTTATGAGCAGCGAGATCGTTCTTATCTCTAGTGTAAATATTATGAATTTCGCTCATTTTTTGCTACGATTCTATATTTCTCTTTAGGTTTTCGTAAATATATTGTGACGTTACAGTTAAAATATATATATATATTTTAATTTCTTTGAGAGATGCTTCTGGTTTCAAATTATAAATGGCTCGAACAGCCAGCTTCTGCAACACAACACTTGTGTTAATATCAGCGATGTAGCCCGGTAATAAAATTACATAGGTCATGAGACTATGAAAGGGGCGGAAATAAATTAGACAATCTAAAATTTTAAATTTATTAAAAAAAAACCGTATTTTCATTTTTCATATACGATATCTTTTAAACGCGTTGTTCGTTTTTTATTCCTTTTACGGCATTCGACGCAGTTCCTTAAAAGAAAAAGATAACTGAGTATCAAACATCAATACGTCAAGAATTTCACAAGTTATTTTGAAAAAAAAAATTGAATGGGTAATCCATTCGAAAGTTACGAGAGGTTTACGTACACAAAAATACACACAAAAACACACACAAACACACAACACACACACACAACACACAAACGAACACACGCAAATGTGCAAGATCGTATTAAGTTTTCAGAACGAACATGATAGGTATGCTATGAAAAAACTAAAGTTCATAAGCCTATGATATTTATAGACTTAAAAAATAAATAAAATAAAGTTATAACGTCTACAAACATAAATATCTCATAAATATTGAAGTCACGATTTTAAACCATTTTTAAGTCAAAACTCCACACAGAGCTTCCGGGACGAAACTCTGAGAAGTCTGACCACAGTCGGAACAAATTCGATTTGCGGCGGCGGAGGTCCGCTAACTGCGGGCGCAGACTTTTAAATCTTCTTCATCTTTTAAAATTCGATTTTCACTGTTTACCTCTTCTGGTACAGGTACTACTATTGTTTCATATTCTATTTTATTGCAAAAAACAACATTGTCAATAAATTTTTAGTGATTAGCATAAATTGCAGAATTAGAAATAATGTCGATAAGCTTCCGAGTGATATTTACATATCTAGGATGTTAAAGTAACACTAATTTCGATCCTTAGACCTGTTTACCTTAGCGAAGAATACCTCAGTAAAGCGACATGCACAACGGCCCATGTCGCTTCGTTAAGGTATTCTCGAAGCTCGAGCAATCTGAACAAACGGGCGCGCGTATTTTTAGGGAATTATGTGTAAAGCTAAGGTTGTATGTCAGATTTCACCGTACAATATACTTTTACATTTATCAAAATTTTCGTTGGCTCATAGTTTCCGGCCGATTCCGGACATTTGACGAACTGTTCAAAATTTTACAGTGTATGGCAGCATCGTTCGGCTTTAAGAGATATATCTACGGCATACATGTACAAGCGAAATTGATAATCACTTTCGTACACAAAAGCATGCGCGTACACGCATACAAGCACATCTGCAATTTAATTGGAGTTTACTCCTTAAGAAACGATTTCATATTTAGGCCCGGGGTATGGAATTTTATGGGAGTAAAATCAAGTGTTAGATAAATGACGTTACGCTATCGTCATGGTTACTGGAATAAATAAATCGTCATGGTTACTGTTTACATTTCAATCAATCAGAATCTGAAAAATATAATAGATTTTCTCCACAAATCATTGTTAGTGTATACAGAAGGGGGTTCAAAACTATTGAAGAAACGTTACCATGAACTTCGACTTATACTTGGTGGAGATTTTTTTTCAATATTTTCTTAAATGACGAATTAATTGTTTTACTGTTAACATAAATAAATGAATTGTGTATTGTGCTTTGAATAATATAATAGATGCTTTCAATTACCATTATACTAATCTATATGTACGATATATTCTTAAAGCAGTAAACTCCATTCGTGCTTCGGAGCTGACACACTTTTTTTATTCTTAAAGTCATTTATTTGTATGTTAGAGAAAACTCTCATGTACGCCAAAGGAAGCGCAATTCAGTAAACAGGTGAAAATTAATGGCTTTATTTTGTAAATATATTCTTTTAAAATTCCTTTATTAAAACGATAACGATAAAATAACGGTACTACAACAACAAGAGTTTCTTGAATATTTATCATGTCTCACCCTAAAACCTCCATTGCTCTAAGCGCACTTGAGCTAGAGCGCACAACTCGAGAGATTTCCGTGGCCAGAAATAACACCATTGCAGTTGACTTCATATTATAAGAAATACTCACCATTTTTAGAGAAGGACTTATAATAATGACAATTTTCAGTGACGTAGTGCTGCGAGTCTAGTTAACCTAGTTCTCGTGTGGGCGCGGTCGCCGCCCGTCACTCGCGGGCCGGAGCAGCGCTTCCTGCGACACGACGCGGATTAGTATTCTCTAGCCGTCTCCACGCGGATGTCGTTAAATAGCTCTTTTAAAATGCGACGCAGAAAATTTCGAAAAACCTTTTGCTTTAACCCCTCGGTCATGAAAAAGCGATAAGGAGAGGGAATTCGTTTTGAATACAACAATGACTTATTTCAAGTGTAATTCTATTATCTACGAAATGAAACTATCTTTGATTTGATTTGATCTGAAGTTGAAAAACTCATAAAATACAATGATTATATATTTGAATCCAGAGAGTTCGAAAAGTACTATAATTTATTGCTAGTTATATTTTTGAATGCTTTAATCTTGAAAATAGAAAACAATTTCAAGGATGGCTTTCAGGATCAACAGTCTTTCAAATTTTTGAGCTCCAAAAGTTCAAAAACTTGTAGATATCTGTATTTTATAAGTCCAGGAGCTCAAATATTTATCGACAAATGTTGTAAGTTTGCACGCAAGGCGTCCAGTCTCCGCGCTGATTGTGCGAACGTTAGTTCTATTTGTGATTTTCAAATAGTAAAATGTTATTCAACTCGCTAAATAAATTCGATAAACTTATAGCTACTGCCTGTTTGATTGCAGATCCGTTGTTCCGAAAAATTAATATCTCTTGAGCGAACCACTCCCTTTAAAATAACATAGTAGGAAGTTTTAGGAATAGGAAGACCCGTAGACTCAACTTGTTTTAGAATTTTTCTAAGAAAGACATAGAGTTTTGTGCAGTACAACATACCAATTTAAATAAATCCGCTTTCTATATAACTAAATTGAATTTGCGTCTAAGAATTATTCACTAAGATTTAACCGAATTAAAATCATATTGATCACAGGCTCATTGCATTTTAAACAACGCAACTTCAGATGTACATAATAAAGTAACTAGTAACAAATAAACCTATACAACAGAGAAACGTTTTTAAGAAATAAAAATTAAATACTAGAAATTATTTTGTTACAAATATTTCAGAAGCTAGAATTTATTTTCGCTTTTACTTTTTAGTATAGGTTTTCCAGGTTATAAAATACGACGTCGTTTCAATTTTTCTGACCATCTGCACTGCTGGCGAGTTACAACGGCATAAATAAACTCATAAATTGAAGGATAGATTGGTTTGCCCCAGGGTCAGTATATAAGTGGTAGCCGTGGTGTTTTTGGTAAGCTCATCCAACCGACTGCACCTGCGCCGGCGCCATCTGCAACGCGTGACGGTTGAGATATGACGATTGTCCGCCTGCTCCACACTTACCCCAATACAAGCAATGTCTTTGTCGGTATTACTATCTCGTAAATTATCACCCTATAACATGAATAAGAAGTTGGTTGTGATGATTTTTATGTGTTATTTATGCGAGCCTTTGTTACCAGTACACAAACAAACGATTGAGCTTAATGCTTATGGGTACCGTTCCGAATTGTAGGCAGTGGCTTATTTGTCAGACAGAAGGTAATAGGTAATATTTACTTAGTTCTGAAATGGAGAGTACTTATTTTCAGTTACAGTGATTGTTAATCCAATTTAAATTCAAATGAAAATAAATAAATTTTTAACAACAACGACCAGTATAGAAAAACAATTTTAACTTAATTTAAAACGTTATTTTACAAACGCTAAAACTTCTTTTTTTATATAACATATCCATATAAATATTTAAATTGTGTATATCTCGCTTAAAAGCAAGCCAACTCACTGCCAAATAAACAGCGGAATGAATTTAACTTCATACAGACACCAAATTAAATATAAAATAAGATATTTGTGAATAAAATTAATGGAAATAAATTAAATAGATGAACACTTTAAAAGTTCAGGGTTTTCAATTAAGAATATGAGACGTCTAATTTGCTTTATTTGGAAAATTATTTTCTCTTGTACCAATTATATAGATACTTAAAATGAAATTAAAGTTAATATAGGAGTTAAAATAATGAAATGTGTAAAATTATATTATTATCAAAAATATAATTAACTTGTTCTAAATTTAAAAACTTTATCTAGAATTATCCTTAAGCCCAAGCAGTAAATAGTGGAGCAACAGAGAGACGACAATCCGAATTATATGATATACATGAATGATAGATAGCATTTAGATAGAAGGGTTCCTTAGGGCTGCATATATATATATATTACACAATGTAATCCATACGGGCTATCTTGAAAAATAGCTGGATTGAATTATATAGTCAAATCCGATTGTCCTCTCTTTATTTCTATACTTAATACCGAAATATTGTACATCATGTGTTCCGATTGTAATGAAAAATATACAATATTATCACATTACAATGTAAATATATATTTTTTGTTGGTTTATTGTCTCTTCCAATAAACAATTGAAGATATTGCAATTAACATTTCAAATAAATTTCATTGTAAACGGGTGTTTCTTCATATGGGATTTAATGGAACCCATATGCTTCCATACGCCACCTCCACAAGGAATGCTCAACAAAATGGGTGCATCAGTGGGCACGTGCCCATCATCATTAATGTCGTAGCGTTATCGACTGAGTTTTATAAAGCTTATAGAATTTACTTGCAAAAGTTTTGCTCCTTACTAACCCACAAATTCTTCCTTGAAGATATATAAAAATGTCAATTTTATTTAACATCGTCGTTGGTACACAAAAGGTTAGATATGTTACAGTAAAGTCACGTATGTGCTATTCAAATCGTCAAACCGTGCGCACCTCACACACATGACGTGCGTTAAACGAAACACCGCACGCGCATTGGGGTAATTCCATTTCGCCCATATCAACGGACGCTGACGAGGGTGCGGAACAACCCTGACGCCCCCTTGAAGCTCTTACGGAACTCCCCTCCTTAACAGATTACACTGTCAGCAGTTAACTTCGTTTACATTAGCGAATTGTACGCAGCCTCCTGGATGTTTACCCAGGGATGGGCGATTAATGACCGTGAAACTGGGTGTCTTTGTAGTTTAATCGTGATCCATGACCGAATAATTAAACCGAGAGTTTGAGACCGTGCGTAATGTCATATACTTGATATAAAAATAATTGACACCATAATTTCTATGAAAACGCTTTAGATACCGATAATTTATACATTATATATTTTACTTATTTTGTAAATTTCAAAGTCGGTAAGTGTTAATTAACACGGAAAAAACTGCAAAAAAGCAAAAATTTGTACCAATCACGCTATATATATATATATACACACATATAAATATATATATATATATATATATATATATACATATAAATAAAACCAACCCACAAATTCCGCATGCCCAGCAACTAATCAACATGTATTTCCTATATACTACAATACCCTACATACATCTCTATCTAAAGGTAAATCACGGAAATTGAATGTTCCGTATAAGCAAATTATTTATGTAAATTATGTTTGAGGCGATAAAACAGTGAGTTTCTTGGCTATTTTACTCGAGAGTATCCAATTTCCGAAGCGTCTCTAGTTCTTGACCTTCTTGGGCCATTGAAATTAAAATAAAGAATGTAAATTGTTTTCAGAGATAATTGGTCTTATGATTATACAAAGCTTAAATATTTTTACACGCCTTCTGCATCACTTGGTGGTATATTGACAACGCAGTCGCTGACAATAGCGATATCTATAAAAAAAAACTGAACAAGTGTGAACAGGACTCGCTTTCTGAGAATTCCGTACAAACTTGATTGTGTACATAAATATTCATTCATTAAGAGTATAAGTGTATTTTTGCCTCTTTTCTATAGAAATATTGGCGCGATATTAATCTCAGTAGTTTGGAAACTTTTACTTTTTTCGAAAAAAATGTTAGAATTATTTTGAAATATAAATTTTTAAAAACCTTAAATTTTCATTTCGCAAAGTTAAAAAATGTTTTTCCTACATAACAGTCCATACTCAAATTGTAATTGTACGTTCGTAATCATAATAAAATATTTTTTCATATAACTACAATACAAATTGTCTATTTTCATATGTTTTCCTATATTTGTGTTGTTTGAGATCTTCCGTCTAGCTAAATTTCATATTTCTAAACAGGTGGGAAGTACGTTATAGGTTTTAATTTACTTGTGAGTTTTAAGGTATAAGGCATAATTAGCCGTATTTTGGCCATATTTTTTTATTACCCTTACTTGGAGCTTGGTTTTTTTGAAGCTCCAAGGGATCGCAGACAAAATCATTTGTTATTAATTTCAACTTGATATCTCCACGCCTATTGAATATTAAAAAACAGACGGACAGATAGATAAACAGACAGACGAACAAAGAAGGGTTCCTTATTCCTTTAGAGATACGGAAACTTAAAAATATTTTTTTTTGAATATTTGCTTTTATTTTATCATTATCATGTTGACATTTGAAAAACTTACTCGTGGACAAAAAACCCTTTATTTTTTTCTTATTGATGAAAAGGCCTTAATACGGAACCAAAAACATAAGTAATAGCCCATTAATTACAAGTGGCAGCGCGACCGAGTTACAAGTTTTGTTTCCTTTGCACAGATGTAATTTATTAGACTTCTTTTTATTAATTTGATGTTGGCATATGTTGTTAGCTCGTGTTTCAGCAACAATCTGATGAATATACTTAACCAATGCCAAAAAATGAAGAAAATGTAAGGAAAATTTCATTAATTTATATAAGCACTGCACATAAAAGTGAATCAGCATTTGGAATGGGCGGTAATGTCGAAATGAATTTATTAATGACGTATTTTAAGTGTAATTTCATTACCTACGAAAGAAAGATATTTTTGATTTGATTTGATGTGACTAGAAAATATACGTCAACAGTAAAAGTTTTTAAGTTTGAAGGGTACTCTATTATTTTTTTGTTACTGTATCTAAAGCTTTTCCATTAAAGCAAAAAGTCAGAGGCATTCTTTTTAGATAACTACAAAATAGCTTAATTATGAATGCTTTCAATTTCAAATTAAACTGATATATTCATAAGGTCACAGTGACTTAGCCTCACATAAACACATGTCGAACGTGTTTAAATGCCGTTTTGAATGAAAGAGACTGCAAAGCATCTTTAGACTTCACTATTTGAGTCATATCATTTACTAATCTTAAATGATTCATCGATATATATAATGTCTTCAATACCAATCAAGACGACAGTTAAGCCATTAGCGGCGGTGGCATAGCTACGACGGCGTACTTTCGTGCCGAGGATATACTGAGATACGGGTTCGTACTTGACCAAGAGCAAATTGATTATTGAGTTTTTAATCTTCACTTTTTAAGCTTCAAGCCGTCAGTCATTATAATTACCGTTCCGTACTGGCCAGCTGGCGAGTCCGAGACTTTCTTTCAAAACAAAAAAGTTGTAGGGGCGTATACCTCACTAGTAGAGTGGAAACCTGGCACAGTAAAATCAGTCGACTACTCGGTTCTATAGTATGATTCTGGACGGTCGTAACGTGATCGCATAACGCACAACTTTTAATAAAACGATCATATAGTAGCAAGGGGGCGCTTAATACAGCCAAAAAGAAATTTTACAGTCACATAAACGTTCTCATGCAGGACGCCGCTGAAGACGCCATTTGCCTAATGCGGGGTCGGCAGCAGCGAGATGGCCCGGTAATGACTTTGGTTTTTTTTCGCATCGCTTTTTTTCCTCCGGGAAGAAAAACTATCTGAAAGTCCACAGTGAAGACTCTTTTTTTTTGGGGAAAGTTTTTTAGGCTTAGTCGATGCGATGAAGTGGGCTATTTAGTTGGCGTCGGAAAATGGTAATTTAACATCATGTAGATATTTTTTATGAAAACCAAAGTTCTTAGTACGTAAACTTCTTTGATATTGATAAAATTAAAAGCTCTTCCAATATGGTAATACACTTATCTTAGTGTCACAGCTTTTATTATAAATTCAAAATATTTCGTATGTTAATTTGGTAAAGAATCAAACAGAAGGGAACATTTTCACTATTCTATTCACGGCCCTTTAGTCTACTGCCCCAGAAGGAGGCTTTTTATTGTATATTGTATTTGTGTATGTTGTATTGTATTTATGTATATTGAATGTATTAATATTTATCTTTTGGCACAGTCTGAAGCCTAAATTTTAACATAGAAATTAAACTTTAATATAGAAAATATTGTAGTCTTAGTTGTAAAAGTGATGTAGGATTTAATACTTAGCACTGGAAAATCCACGAAAAATAAATGAAATAAAGAGATAATTTTCATTTATAATGATATTGGTATCGAATACAAGTTAGTTAATAACCGAGACATGTATATTATAAAATATTTGGAAAATCCAAAAGTGCACGACTCATAATGTTCATTAGTTTTTTGTTAATAACTATTAAACGACACAAATTAAGTTAACCATTTTCAATACCAATCTCCGGACAGTGGATCTCAAGCTATTAAAAAAAAATGGATCAAATTAGTTAATTAATACGCTCGCTATCGTGTCCGGAACGAAAAAAGTGTTGATTGACAGGAAATTTCTTTGACTATTTTGATAGTTTTTCTAATTGTATTATGTTAAATCGATTTGAACCAGTGATAGAATTAATCTTCATTAAATTATCTATCAAATAGTGCACAGGTTAATAAAATTACATGAATTATTAATCGTGTTATTGATGAAAAAAGTTACGAAATTGAGGAAAAAAAATTATTCGTTCGTAGAGCACTTCTTAATGCTTCGCATTATGAGTCGTGCAATTAACCGACTGTTATTTTCGTACAAAATACAGAAAAGTGCTATACTGTAAGGACAGTACTTCAATTTTTTGTCGAGCTGTAACCATCTACACAGTAGATGACTTTAGTCTATTGCTGTTCCAAGCTTTAATTTTTAACTGAATATAATTATTATCTACATCACACTATTTTATGTGCTCGCACATCACGGAGACACTAGCTATCGAGGTCAGCGACCGATATGAACAAACATGTGAGGACAGACGTCGTTGACGTTTTTTTGTCTTTGGTTTTTGTTTGACTTATGCTATGTATATTTAGAAATTATTAATTGGCAATCAATCATTTAGGTGTGAGAATATTGATTTATTGGATGTCATCGTAGTAATTCCTGTAGTACTTTAAGACTTCGTGGAATGTGTAGCATAATAATAGAGGAATTTTAAATAAAAATAAAACTTAAAATACAAATAAGCAATCGCCTTCGTAAACCTCTACGGTTTTCCATTAGTCAAAATCATTTTTTTAATAGACTTTTACCTACCTCACTCCAACTTTGTATTAGAATGAGGGTCTTGAACCTTGTTCCTTCCGCCCTGGCCCAGTGAGGAATAGTGAGAACTAGTTTCTTTTATCAAATTTTTTTTTCAAAGCACCTCAAAATTTGGAATACTTTTAAATTAATTTAATTTTATTGAATTTCTGTTTATGAAGAGTTCCATCACACGATTAACCCATACTTCATATGTGAGTTGTTTTATTATGACTATTACATTTATTGATAGATATAAAATCAGGATTAAAATTGCTGTAAAATGTTTAATATTCTACAACACTGAGAGAAATCCAGTGAATTAGGAAGTTTATGAGTAATACTATTCAACAGCTTCAATAAATTTTTATGAAAAATGTACCATTTGGAAAGACATATTTCGCTGTATTTTAATTTTTGCACTTATTTGTAAAGTATAAAGTGTCGTAGCGTCGGTGGACAAAAAAGGCACGATTGTAGATGACATACGCAAAGCATATTTTTCAATATTCTCTGGTTTCCAAGTTATTATCTATTTTGTGAAATTTTAGTGTAACAATTTTGTCTGCAAATATTTCGATATATCATCGATTTCAAAAAAATACATACTAATAAACATTTCGCAATTTGTATTTCACTAATATAAAACATCATGAAATATATTAAAACATCTGAAAACATGGAATTATTTTATTTCATTAATATTTATAATATATTTTTTTAAATGTTGCCCACAGACCTCATTACAGACTTGACACCAAAAATTCTATTCACGTTCTAAAATGCTATTACCAATCACGTTCTAAAAAAGGTATTAAGACTTTACTCAGCTTTCGGCGAACGTTTTATAAAGGTGAGCAATCCTTAAAATAAATCAAATCTTTGCAATAACTCCAGGCAAAATTAAGAAGTAAGAGGGAATTAGAACAGCCTGTGTTATCTTATTGGACCTCCGTGACTTATCCATCGCTGACCATAATTTCTCATTTTTTGTGTTAGTATTTATTGTTGTTGAATACTTAAAGTACCTACTATAGTTTTAAAACATCGCAATATTTCCCAAATATTTGGATCTTACTAAATACAGGGTCTTTTAAACTGAATTATAATTAAAATGGTCTTATATATTTATAGTTCTATAACATTATTTTGGCTATTAGTACGATAGCGGAAGCTTCAAGCTCATGGAGGCTGTGGTGGCTATGACTCTACGAGTAGTTATGGCGTGTTCAATATGAATGTGATTGCTTATGATATGACAATACGAACGTTCATTTGTCCATCGTATTATGACAAAGTATGAACTGGTGTTGGTGTTGTGGTGTTGATGATAATGTTGGATGCAGGTCTTTAATAATGAGGACTTTTCACGTCTCAGTAATAAGATTTATGTACATTATTTATGCAAGTTTGTATAAAATGTGAGTCATTCGTAAGGAATATATTATTGAAAATATCATTTATTAACATTTCTGTGTTAACATCTTTTGTTATCTATACATAAAGCTGAAAAGTTTGTTTGTTTGAATACTCCAATCTCTGGAAGTATCAGTCCGTTTTAAAAAAATCATTTTGTGTTTGAAAGCGCAATTCTGGAGAAAGGTTATAAACTGTCTGAATACTTTGTTTTCTCTGCGTTTTTATTGCATCTTTAAAACTATCACATAAATTTGAATGTTCTTTTTTTATTTCATAGCCTGTTTGGTAAAGAATTATAAGCTATCTGATCTTAAGGCAGCGAGCTATCGTAGTTTTGTCAAGGAAGTCTACAAAAATTGCCGGGTCAATAGACATCTTTTCGTACACTGGGTAAACCGTTCCAGACATATAATAAAATGTCGGCATCATAGAGTACTACATAAAAGTCCGCGACCCCATATACCTATTATTATAACCCATAAAAATCACTTTTATATAAGAAAAAATATTTATTTCATTAGGTATTGTGCAAGTCGACGGTGATAGACCATAGACAGGCTTGATAGGAGGAGGAGGGCGAAAGCCTGACGTCACTATACCTACACTTATGATAAATAAAGTTACGGGCGAATATTTTTAAGATGCAGAATATAAAGTTTAATTGAACTAATATTATAAACGTAAAAGTTTGGATGTTGTTACTCAATTGTGCTCTAAGGGCTGAACAAAATTTAGCTGAAACTTTATAATAACATAACTTATACACAAGAATAATATACAGACTAATATTTGCAAACGGAATCAAGAGCGACATGATAATCTGAATCGCAAACGGAACCAAAGATAGGAATCATGATTGATAGTGTTATCGATTGGTATGAAAAATGAATGATCTCATTGAATCCTCACGGTTATCCTATCATTCGCTGAAACTAAAAATTGGTTCATCTATTACTTTTATTATGTAACCTTAAACATCAAAGTTATATGACGGAACCAGACGGCAAATATTTTTTTTTGAAGAAGTGTCACAGCTGCTATAGTTATGATGCAATCAACAGCTGGACTAACGGTACTGATACCTCGCATTCCGATGTAACACACAGATTTATCATTTAGTGTTAAAAGGATACAATTTCTGTGAATGCGTCGTTTGCAAATAATATAAGTAAAGAACAAGGCAAACCTTTAGGCAGGTCGGTGTTGATTTGATAGAACACTGGTTTTGCCGTGGACAAATTATATGTTGCCTAATCCAGATCAGGTAACGTGATTAAAACATTGTCTGTGCCAAAGTACTATTAAATTATTTGTAAATAATTAGATTTATTTTAAATTAAACGGCCGGGTTCGGGCTGCAGGGCACATTTAATATCTAAATATTTTACATTAGCGTTTCTGAGTACCCTGTTATTATTCTCATTACATCAAATTTTCCTCATTTGGTGAGGACGATAACCTTCTCAGCCTATTGATTTTTTGATAGTTAATTATGAGTCATTTGGGGGACTCGCCGTCTTAGACTCATTTTATCACGCAATGTTAACTATTAACAAACCACTAAATCAAATTGTTCGTAATATCCTTTCACAGCTAACTAGGTACAGTCGTCTTGCAATAAATATATCATAGCAAAACATTGGTTTAATTTGAAAATCAAAAAACCAATACCAGTTTGAGTACCAGTTTTGGTGCCAAAATGTTAAAAGCAAATAAAAATAACTCATGATACACGAAAAAATCTTTGTCTGTTCTTTGAACATTAGTCGTAAAGTTGTACTTAAGCGAGCACTTCCAGTGTCTGTACTTATCACATCTCGCGCTCACGAGTTCTATACCAGATACAAACACAATTTACCCATCAAATAATAAATTTTGATCCTTGAAATAAATAAAACTATTAGAAATCATTTAAATTAAGAGGTTAGAGATTATTAAAAATTGTGTCAATTTTTAAATAACTGAATATTTTGTGGAGTCATTGCATTCATAAAAATGTTAATATATATAATATACCACAACACACGCAGTTTACGCAGTTACATACGCACGCATGCATGCACTCATGCACAATTTGTAATATATCAGTAATAGTTAATCCAAATGTCAAGGAGTGCGCCCTTTTGCAACGCAGGAGACCTTGGTCGAACTGTTTGAGTATTTATGTGCCGTTGAGTATTTATGTAACATGTGTGTTTATTGAAATATATGTGTGAGTCCCTAACATTAATACAGAATGGGGACTAAAGCTTCATAACTTCTTCATAGAAATGACACGTATCTGAAGGGAAATGTTGCGTGGGAAACGTCTAATTTAGTGTATGATATTGAGCGATATTCTAGATTCCAAAGACCACTTTTAATGTATATGATGTTAGTATATGATCAATGAAATGTATGATATAAATTCTTTTGTTATTCAAGTGTCAGCATAAAATATTTATTAATTTGCGTTGTTAGAAATTTTCTAAAAAAACTATTACAAAATAAAAATTAAACATTCTTATATTATTATATAATAACAAAGATGACGCTTTTTCTTGCATAATGGTAGTTGTCTTTATGCCATATGTAAATTAATTTACGACAAAAGCATCATTAGTTTTAAATATTTTCTTGCTATTTCCAATTCATTAATATTATATTTACTATAATATTAATGTATTGGAAATAGCGAATATTTACTATATTTTTTAAACAATGTATTTTAAAAATTTTAGCTTGGTAGCGCGTCAGGCGGCTCCCCGTTAAGGGTCCTGATTGACACCCAAGTAATGGTAGCGTACTACTTTTAGACTTCTGACCCGGGATCGCCCCTAGTAGAAATCCATTAGTTAAAGATGGTGAATCCATTAGTAAAAGGGCCGTAAGTTATAGATATCTATTGGAAAGAGACAACGATTATATGTCTTAGAAATCCGTTGGTCAAGAATGGCTTAAGATCTTACGTCATAGTTACACTTGGCTCAGAGTCATACATCATAGAAAACCGTAGATGACAGGTGACTCAGTTTGGTATGTTGTAGAAAAGCGTTGATTGCACTTGACCCGCAATTGTATATAATGGAAATCCATAAGTGATAGGTGACTTACGATCGTACGTCGTACTATTTAGTACGATGGTAGAAAGCCGTTAGTCATACTTAGCTCAGAATTGTACATCGTATAAATCCGTAGATGACGGGTGACTCAGTTTGATACATCGTAGAAATCCGTAGATGACATTTGACTTGAGTTGGTACGTCGTAAAAACCCGTTGGTTACACTTGGCTCGGATTGTACAACATGGAAATCCGTAGGTAATAGGTGATTCAAGATCGTGCGTCGTAGCAATCTATTGGTTACAGGTGACTTAGGATTTACGTCGTATAAGTCGTCGGTTACAGACGGCTCATGATCCTATATCCCATAAATCCAGACGAGAGCCTTATATCCAGAAGTAAACGTTCAACGTATACAACAAACCTATTAGAATCACAGGCGTAATCTTTGAAATTTTTAAATGCTTGCTTTATTTTATTATTTTTCATTATTTATTATATTATTATTTTTATTATAATATAATGATAAATGATAACAAAAAATGACGATTTCAAAAACCACAATGTTGGAAACAGATCGTTATCAGTTATTGAAATACTTTGTAGAGCATATGTTTTTCAAGTTTTTTTTTTAAATCTATGCTTGACCAATCTTTTGATTTTCAATCAAAATTTTTGCTTCCGTAATAATTTTTAAATAAACTTAAAATCTTGGACATGTTATATTATTCTGTACAATGATGAAGCCTCTGTCCCTATTCTCCAAAACGTCTAAAACATTTACTTGCGATGCATTTTCAAATATTATTTGAACGAATTCCAGACTTGTAAGCTTTACTATCTGGTGTAGTAAAGTCAATAAGGTGTTTTGTTTTAATCATTGCTCATTTAAAATTTCGTTTCGTAGATAAATCATTTCTAAAATTTTACCAAATTATTGCTATGTGTATTTATGTAAATAAATAAATATATAAGTGTGCGTTGTGTGTATGTTCGTTAATATTACATTCTAATAATAATTAATGTAGCTAGTCGGTTGAAAACACCTTTTAAAGCTTTAAATAGTTACAAACACTTGTTTCGCTCGGACCTGCGTCGTTAGCTTTTGTGTTCAACCCAGAAATTAGACTTCGTGACGCGCGCGTCGCACATGACGAGGGTACACCAATATGCGGGGCGTCCGCTTGTAATTTGTATTGTCATAGCGAGCGGTGAGCGCGTGTACGGACATCAAAATTAACAGCTAATCACAACTACGCGATCATCCAAGAATAGTTTGAGAGTTCAGATGTGTCTATCAAATCAAGGGAGCGACTTTTAGAAATGGTTCTAATGAACTCAGAGTTAAACAGGAATTATGTGATTTTAACTGACTAAGTCGTTAAAAAACACTTGTTATATACATTCTCGTATCATGAACTTTAGTGTTTTAGTCAGGAATTACGAGTGTTAATATGGCGAAACTACACCAAGAGCTGCAGATCTCTCCTGGTAGGTATGGTGCTTTTGGTTCTGCGGAGGACTCTATCGCCCGACTCTATAGTTAGACTAAGGTACAGTATATTACGATTAAAGCTTAAACAAGCGAACTGAAATAATAAATTTGAGCAAAGAAACATTAAAACTGAA
Source organism: Eumeta japonica (assembly GCA_005406025.1). Classification (NCBI taxonomy): domain Eukaryota; kingdom Metazoa; phylum Arthropoda; class Insecta; order Lepidoptera; family Psychidae; genus Eumeta; species Eumeta japonica. The sequence goes on along the minus strand of BGZK01000492.1, from coordinate 198,119 downwards.
AATATATACATATGTGTAGTAAATGTAAAATTCATTTATTTTGTATTCCTTAGCCTTATACAAATAAATTATGTAGGCTCAACGCGGAGACGCTTTGAGCGTATATTATAACTCAGCAATCATTGTTTTATGATTTAAAATTCCCCACGAGTTTTTCTTCTTTGATATAGAATAAATTCCTCCCTTGGAATAGATCGATCTGGCTGTTATTCCATTTTCTCCGTTTTTGCTCCGGTTCCACTCTTGGATCCGCTTGGATCAAATCCTGGATCCGCTCTCGTTTCCGATTCTGATTTTACTTTCTATTTCCATGCTAGTCTCTCTTTGAGACCCGAAGTCGGTTCAAGGCCGATTTTTTTTACTCTTTTTGGATAATGCTCTTTTACTATGAAAAATATCTTAAGGTTTGTTTCGCAATCAGAACCTAACTGTTTGCCACATAATTTAGTTAAAAACCGCCCAGCAGTTAGATTGTCATTTAATGGCAAACATTTAAATTATAATACTTTCACACAAATTATTTTATAAGGATGAAGAACCTAATATAATATATTAATATAATAAATAAATGTAATATACAGTAAATGGCACAATTTCAACAATGGCCATATCAAAGTATATTATCGTGTTAATATTTCTGTTACCTAATATCTAATTTACTCAATGTGAGCTGAAAGGGGTTATATTAAAAAATGTGTTAATGTTAAATTAATTTTTAACATGAAGCGCTTCGAAGAAATGCTAGGAAAGTATAATAAAATTATGATTTCGAGCCAATATGAAAAGCGAACAAAGAAAGCAAGAAATGAAATGTTCGTAATTTATGGATTTTCAAAAATTTATGATCACTTATCAAATGGCAAATTATATTCGGTTGCAGGGTGTTTATTAGAAGTATAGTATATAAATTAAATATTACAATCATTTTTTTGATCCTAAAGTTCGAAAACAAACAGCAACAAATTCTATGTATCAATTTCTAGTATTGAATTATTTTGGAATTTTCCCGAGAATGACTATATTGTATAATGAAAACAACAGTTAAAAAACATCAAATAACGTAAATATTTTAATCAAGATAATATTTTTGCTGACTGTACAAAACCGCGACCGGTGTTACAAGGGTCAAGACAAAACTTAAAGCAGCCCAGATTCATAAGGTCGGGTCTACTTACGTGATTAGCAATTATTTTTGAAACTAGTTTGATTTAATAATAACAATAAAATAAATATTAATTTTTTTACTATTAAGATAACTTTCGAGGATCCGATTTGTTATAATTCATGACAAAAATTTATATTTAATCGACAGAGATTTTTTAATGTTCTGTATGTTCATGAATTTTAAGTATAAAAGTGATGTGGTAGCTCTTTATCTCTATATAGCACGGACGTGCAATTATTTTTTTAAAAACAAACAAATTTCCTGAAAGCAGATTTTGATGAAATAAAGCTAAATGTTGCTACAAACTGTCCTTAAGTTATTTATGAAAATCTCGTGAAAATTCATTCAATAATTTGGGAGATAAACCGTTTAAAGTGAGAGACACTTTTTCAAATAAATAGGTTTTATACATTCCCTCACACTACCTATATAATCGGCAATCAGGTTTCGTAGATATCTCTCTTGCTTTACTGACATCCATCAATATTTTCATGAAAGCTCGTCGATTTCGGGTGCTTGAAATATGGCTCTTTTGATTATGCCTGACGTGGTCTCCATAGGATTCTTAGAGCGACTTTTGTCGACATTTTCACCACACACATTCGCTCTATAGATTTGTTTTATTAATCAACTTTCATTCAGGCTTTCCACATGGTTATAACACCGTAACATACCTTTTTCTACTCTAGTCACTACATTTTCTTTCAAACCACATCACTCTTTGACATGCGCATCTCCACCGCATAGACTACTTTCTTCAATCTCACTAACTTATATTACCGTATAAACCCGTGATATACTTTTAATATTTATAACTAAGGAACAAGGTCTCATCAACTTTATTTTCCGCATTCACTCTCCTTTCAATATCTCCATCATGTTTACCGTCATTTATAAGCAGATAGCCCAAGTATACGAACACACTCTTTTGCTCGTGCGACCCTCTCACTTCCTATATATATATAGGCCTATCGCATTCACTCGTGCTTTCGCTTCTTTCAAAAACCATGAGCATACTTTTGCTGACATTTGCAATCAAGAAGGGTTCGAATCGTTCATTTTAGTTATCATCTCCTTCAACTCGCTTACCGACGGCTCAAGGATTACTTGGTCGTCGGCGTACAGGAGGATTTGACAGACAGCTCGTTCATTTTTACTCCAAACTTATACCCTTTCAAATGATACAGACAGAAATTCATGAATAAGTTGAATAGTCACAGTAAAGCTATACATCCCTCTGTGGCACCCCGGCGAATGTCAAATGTGCATTTTACAATGACTGTCATTATTTTTTGTTCAATGTAAATCAAAAGAAATATACAAAAAAGTTGCAAAAACGATAGTTGACAAATGAAAATATGAAAAGGAGTAAAAGGTGGTGGTTATTACAAGAAGTTTTGAGATAATTTCTTGGCAACCAAAAACTTTTCTGAGAAACCGAGAAAAAGACCCAGCAGGATTTCGAGGTATTGTATATAAATATAACTACAGACGATAATGGATGTCTATTGAATGAAGAAAATTGGAAAAATTACTTCTAAACTATTTTTTATGCCAAAATGAAATTTCAGACAACAAAGCTATAACAAATAAATACGTAAATAATTACGAAAATATTAGTAACATGGAAGAAATTAATGAAATCCTTTCGTACAAAGTAAAATTTCTATTCGTGTTTTCGACATATCCATTGAACATTAAGGAGTGAAATGTATTATTATTATCAACACTGAAACGGAAATCTATGCGGCGTACATGTATATGTACAGTTTCATTATACGTGTGTGCTTTAGCACGCGCGATCGTCCAGCCGATAAATTTAATTTAGTAAAATTATGTAGCGCGAAGCAGTCTGACTTCCACTTGGGAACAGAAATTCGACTCTCCCAGGATCGCTGTCTGAACCTAAGCTTCTTATCGAATTGTCGCGAAACTCCACGGGCTGATGTTTCGTGTCGCTTGCTTTTTACGTTCTGCAAAAGAGCTATTTGTTCTCTTCCTGCGCTTAGTGTCAGTTTCTCTACTCATTCTGTATGTTATAGCGAGACCTTTAGGTATTAGAGCGACTGCAGTTTGGCTGTTTGTTGAGTTTGGGGTTCAGGTAGAACATTTTCTCGCGGCCAAGTCGATTGTGTTATTCAGTTGAGCCTCTTTAGCTCGTACGCTAATAATATATATTTAAAAAATTAGATTTATATGCTCTATGTCAATGATAAAAAACATGAAATATTTAATTTCCCGAGTTTTCTAGAGTTTGGGTCACGTTTAAAATGTCTGTATAAAATTAAATCGCGTACTTAATACTTCTTAAGCACCGCAACCTTAAGGTAATTTTCTTTAGCGCTAGCGCTTATGATGTGAATGTTCACTATGAGACTGTCTATATTCAAGTCGAGTCAAATTTTACATTATTAAAGTATCAACAGGTATTAATTCAAGTTCGAAATGACACTAATAATATGCAATAAAATATCAATCTCGGTAAAATCAATCAAACCTACGATCAAATTTCGTACGTGCGCTTAGCGCTTTAATACGTTTATACACGTATTGAAATGGAAATTTTATGAATTCCGTCAAATAATTAAATTCAAATAAGTAACATTTTAATTTATAACGCAATAAGAAAATAACACATTTAACGTAATACATATTGAAATAAAATGATATACGACAGAATTAATTCAAGGAAAGGAAATATAATAAAATTAAATGTAAGTATTAAGTATTATTAAGTATTTTAGTAAATGATTTATTCCGTATTTCTATATTATTTTGAAAAGAAATATAATAAAATTAAATGTAAGTAATATATGTAATAGTTAAGAATTTAAAATATAATTATCATTATCGTGCTGGGCAAGATCTTCTATACTGAAACTGTATTTATTTTAGTAAATCATTTATTTCGTATCTCTATATTATTTTTTGGTGACCAGAACCATATTTCGAGATAAGACTTCAATTTGTAATGGTATCAGGAGTTTAACCTGATCTCCTTGTAGTCACCGTTACGGATCCAAGTAACCCTCAACGAACAGTTCTGATGCGTATTAGATCTGCTCATCTATTTCCGGTACTTTTGCGTATGACATCACCGAAATAGAATAAATGCAAAAGGAGAAACTTAATATCTCGGCTAATAAACTTTATTTTAAAATTAGAAGTAGCTTCTGGAAGCCGGTACTCATTCAGACAAATGAACTGACAGCATTAAATATAACCATTTATTACAGAATTTGCACGAAGGACACGAAGGACAATAATAAAATAGTAAATTTGTAATAAAATAGTGTTGCTTTTCTGTCAGCCAGGGTTCATGAATTTTTCGCTGGTTTGTTGAATGCTTCTTAGCAGATACTTGTACTCCTGTAGCCACACAGTTAGGATAACCTCCCAAAGTCTTGATTTACCAGCGACCTCGACGAAGGCAGCGCCGATCGCGGCCTGCTGGGGGCGGGTGGTTCGGCCATGCGGAACCCATTTCCTCGTGCCCAAAATTGACTGCCAGTGCATAATGCATTTTACTATTGCCTTGTTTCTTTTCATTTTTTTTTGTAAGGACAAATATAGTTTTCTCTTTTTTTTCCTAGAGACTCTAACGTAAAGCGCGCACATTGCCATTTATTATTAAATTATGTATAGTCACATATACATGCACCATAATTAAACTTACAAAATTAATATACATATAAACAATAGTAACCTAATTCACGTCATCATGAATCTATATAATTGTTTTAAATAAAATAATCAAATGAAATCAAATCAGCTACCAATGAATATCAATGAATTAAACAAATAAATCAATCGTTATACCTAAATACACAAATGAACCGATAACTCACATCTCACCTAATTAATTATACACAAATCTATCATCAACATAATACTTAATCAATTAAATCATCGATACTTGATTTGATCTTCTAGATCAAAAACATAATTATTATGTATTTCACACATCTGATTCAATTAATAAGGTTAATCATAATCATCACCAGTAACATAACTCATGATATTAATAATAGATTGTCCCTATATAAAGAAATGAGCAAAACTGTTAAAATAACATGAATTGTGAAATATATATAAATTTACAATAAAATCTCAAATTCAATATTTTCGGACAGTCAAATCAGGGCCAATTACTTATAAGACGTATAAGTAATAGTGTAAAAGTAAGTGTGTCCATGACCATTTATGTAATCCATCTTTCTTTCAAAGATTTTTTAATTGTATTTATAGAAAACGCGTGAGCCGAACTAAAGACGTTCGATACAAAAAACTGTTTTTTTTTTATTTCGTATATTTTTATTTCTAACAGCACAAACTCATCAAAAAGAATGACTTACACTGCTTTTCTCTGAACTCGAAATATTTTTTTAATTTTTTTTTTGTGTAGACTTAAATATTCTTCTTATATAATTAAATATATAAATATTTCTTTAAGTTACAGAAATATTCATATATTTGATTTTGATGTGCATTAAAGATAAAATATTATAAGGGTAGAATGCTTACAACGTGGCAAGATATTTTAAGTAAATTAGATACCTATTATTTTGCCCTTTTTAGCACGTTACTCAAAAATAATCATGTCATTTAATTTTCTTTAACTATAATTCATTCGAGATTGAGAGATGTGCATTCTAAACTCTACTATGGCCCGTGTGGATAGGAAGATGGAAAATTGGCCCATGAGATTTTAATTTAAGTCAATAAAATCAATTTTTCCATGCCTCGGAGACCACGTTAAGTCGCCGGCGCCAGATGTTGTCATAGATTCAATGTCGATAACGAAGACGGTCGCCATCAACCCCCAGCCCACACTGAGCCAGCGTGGAGCGCTTAAGGCCTCAGTTTAAGAAATGATTTTAGGAGGATATGAGAATGTGAGCAAAAATAAAATATTCCGTCTCACTGAAAAATGGATCCACAACGAGGACCTTTTTGTCGATGACTTTGCAAGTGCAAAGCGTCGACTACATCCAAAGAATCATTTAAGTATGACCTTTCAATTTAATGTTTATGAAGACAGAAGCTTTTTTAAAGCAACCGTTTATCGTTAGTTTGACGGATTTTAGTGAGATCGAGTAATTTTGGCGAATGAAGAAACAAGTGGCCGGCCTTTGACGGCTGTTACGGAAGAAAACGTGCTGGTAATAAAAAAAATATTAAAAGGAAAAATTGTATTACATGCTGAATACACACTGAAGTGCTGAAGAGATTCACCATATACCACAGAGTGTATCGGGAAGTCTACAGATAATTCTATAGTCTACAGACAAGAAAGATCGATTTTTATCGGCATCGAATATGAGTATAAGCTCAGAAGCAGATTCGGATAGAATGCTACTATAACTTGATAACAAAAATTAGGGGCGGCCTCGTCTTTGGAATATTGCTACGGACACTGAATAATGGTTTCTATCAGTAAAATCTAAAAAAGAAACGTCACTCGGCCGCATGTATGTTAAAATAAGTCAACGTCTACTCAAGCTGAATCGAGCAAAAATTGCAGACACGATTTGGATTTTTTCACGCAACCTTTCACAAAACAACTTTTTTCTCTGTCAGGTGTCGTTACAGTTGTTAGAGATCAAAGAAATAGCAATGCCGAATCGTGCATCACCAAATAACATTTTCACTGCTGTTAGCAGCGAGCGACCGAATACCGACTTCCGTGGTTACTGCGTCACAACGATGAGGTGCAGGCATTCGGCGATCAAAACAAACTACTTTCTGGACAGTACGCCGGTTAAACTTATAGGTCAGCAGCAGTCCCCTTGCAGCTCCGATTTGGCACTTATCCAAAATAAAAAAAACAACACAAGGGAAAACATTTCTCGACAACGAAGATGCACTCACTGGTTACATTTGGGAGTTTGGTTGGAGAGGTGTCTGATGTGGACTGAAAAATGAGTTTTGAAAAGTGCTCTTGACGTACAAAACTCTGTATACGCGTCGATGAAGAAAAGCTTTTTGAGAAGAAGTAATAAAATAATAATAACTTGTAGTTTATTTCTTTGACTTTCCCAAACCTTTTTTCTCCACAAATAGTTTGTCAACTGGCAACATTTATATAGTATTTGTAGTATTTTCTTATTAATATTTTTTTCTATTTTAGTCTTAAAAAATATATTATCATATTTTTAAGGTCGTCCTGTATAAGAACATTGGCCCTTGGTCAAATAATCTTGAATTTTCTGCGTTCGAGGGTAGTGAGGAATTTTACAGCTGGCTTAGATGGCCAGAAATCACTTCTCAAATATATTTACAAGAACTGTTCTGCAAAGTTTTGGAACGTAGATTTGGAACGTGAAATGAAAGAATTATTTATTTATATACATTATAACTCTGCCGACATCATTTTTCTTATATTAACAAAATACAATATTACAGACTTGACTACAAAATTATTTAAATATCAAATACCTTTTCATCGTCGCAATGTATTCGTATAAAAAATCGTAAATATATACAATAATAAGAGGACACGGTGAAGATAACATAATGATTTATACATATAATGTTTTATGCTGAACTGTATTTCATAATATTGCTCATCAAACTATTAAAGGGAACACCATACTGTAAAAGATAATATATAACTTATGTTTGAATACTTCGAAGTTACAATATAGATATATAACACATGACATAAGACGGAGAACACAATATATTCTTCCCGTAGATTACGTATTCTATTCGCCTGCTTATCTATCTTATAAGACCGTTCATCGTTATTTTACTTACATTGCTACTTTAGACACGCGTTGCTTTTGTCATAGAGAAATAAGCTTATCCAGAATATTTTCGTAGTTATTGACACGTTAGTTATTAGACGCTATTTTAATAATCTGTAAACTTAAAGTTTAAGATCAACTTACTTTAATCGGCATTAACGCTGACGAAAAAGTCTATCGCAAACGAAAATTACTGTTTCACGTTAAAAACACTGCATAAAAATGAGAGATAAAAAGTTACTTACGGCATGCGACATTTGAATTTATTTCGAACGTTACTAATGTGAAATTGCCAAAAAACTTCAATAGAATCAAATAAACAGGAATATCTGACTTATTGAAAAAAACTTGTCTTAGTTAATAAAATGATAACTGCTTTCTTCGACTAAATTTTGTCTTAGTTTTTAGTTTTCTTAATTATCCCTTGTCAAATTAACGGTTTTCGATTTTTTTTTCTTTAATACAGTTTTTTATTTGCGCTGCCTTTAGTTCCTATAAACATTGCAAATTTTACACAAAAATACACATTCTTACAACAATAAGGTTTCGAACATGGTGCCTCAGTAAAATATTTATCGAGGTCTCTTAAGCGAGATTTAGCATAATAAAAGACCCAGCACAGAGTAGCAAAGTCTTTGTTAGAGGTCTGACGGCGCCGCGGCCCATAGGGTCCAAGATTAATGGCCTCGAAGTCGTTTCTCGTGCACCTTCAGCTCGCTGTTCTCTCGTGCTTTAAATTTAAACATTTATTAATTTCACCATACACGTAAGAAGTACAATAAAGACATAATACACGTAATGACACAAATTTGAATGTAAATAAAAATAATTAATAAAATATAGGAATGAATAAATTTTGACTTATTTTAGCATAAAAACAGGAAATTTTTGTAATATAAAATAATGCTGGTATTTATGTTTACGAGAGGTTCAAAACTAAATATTTCATTGATTTATACGCCATCTATAAATCAATATTAGCTGATATCGTTAAATTATAAATATTTATCAGTTCTCAACAAAAAGTAAGCAAGATATCTTTAATATATGTGCATTTTAGAAAGCTACAAAGTAATATAATATAATAGTAAAACAGTGCCCTCAATCTTGTGCCATTGTGAATTAGAACGAAAAAGAGCATTTATATATCCATTACGTTTTCGCTAACCGATGAACAGGATCTTGCTGGGCAGATATTGGCTCGGCTTGAGGTTCACAAAATAATGGCGTCGAGCTGTTATGTCAAGGAACTGTTGAATTGACTGAGGAACTTCTCCAGTAACGAGTTGAACGCTGCACGAATGAAACGAATTAAACGAACTAAATCATAAGTGATTAAAGCGAAACGGATTGCTCGGGGCCGGGATCGGGATCGGGATTGAAATTGGGGGAAAGGTCAGTTTAGACATTGCAAATGGCATCGTTTCTAAATAAATTTGAATTTAGTTATAATCACAGTAGTCCAATATAGACCAAAAGTCCTTAAAAATTGTCGTTGTCCATTTTGCACTGTAGTGTTATCTGAAAATATTTCCATGCATATGGAATAGCGAAATTCACATATCAATGGTATATCCATAGGTATATCAATTAGTTGTTATGCGAAACAACAACTGGGCGAATCTGACTTTAATCCGTCCATTGGTTTCAATTATTCATAACCAGCTTTTACATCCGGCTTTGCTCGCGTAGACATAGAATACAATTTTGATGTCATCTCTATTTTTACGAAAACAGACACACGATACACACCGGTCTTGCTTTATGTGCGATCATAATATAAAGGTAGATTGGAATTCTGTAGCTTGTCGTTTTGATATCATCAATCAATATCGATATCATTAGTATAGATTACACTGAGCACAGACAAGGGTTTCTTGAAAGCCATTTACACTGTTCGTTTTTCTTTCCTGATTAAAATCTTCAAGGGGGCTAGGTGGCCAACCCCGTACGTGCCGCGCGGCCGTCCAGTGATCCGTCTAATTACCAGCGACTGATCCCACAGCCGCGATCAGTAGCAAACTTGCACTGATTAGAGTTCGTCGCATCGCGTCGCGATCAACAGCGCCCGCGCTTACAGCACAAAATAAGTAGGAGCAGAAGGTTCACTCCATTCAAAGTACGCCAAACGATGACGCTCGTGCGCCTGCGGTCGAACAACGGATTCCCAAACCATCCCAAACGTGTTAGCTGCGACTGGCGCACGCGAGAGATAGTAGTAAGACTACTTTTTCTCTTAAATCAACAACTTAATGATTGCAATTAAGCAGCGTTATTGTGATTTCTGCGTATTGGGATACCTAGATGCCGCTATAAGTAGTGAATTTACTTTTTTTTCTTGCCTGTTGACACAGAAAGGCAATAATAATAAAAAAAACCCGTTGATTTTTCTTTAATTATATAGATACTTAAACTCTATGCCTTCAAATACTACCACTGCATTCAAATTGAATATATGAATTCATTTGTATAGAATAGGCGATGTAATAATAATATAATCTACGCTATACTGTATATATTAACATAATATATTAAGAAACTTACTTTGGATGTAAGAAATATTTAATCTTGAAAAATAGTGATCCGAGTTAGATATGTTTTTATAAAGCACCTTTTATTAATATAAAATATTCCGGAAGCAATATTTTTTTTATATTAAATACTCTTTTCGGGGTTGAAAGTGCTTATTTTATGGATTTTCCCCAACTTCTCCCGCGTATTAGCAAGTAATAGGAAAAATATTAATTAATGTTCTGATTTTTCAGACAAACATTATGCTTCATGTGTATTCAACGAGAACATTTAAATGTTCGTTTGCATACACGCTCCATTGTCGTGTATGCAAACATTATTTTAATACTAACTCTATTTTAATTTTAAAATCAAAAACAACAAAAAATATTGTCCCAAAACTCCTGCTACCAATGTAAAATACTAAAGTGATCGTAGGAGTTTTGGAATCGAGTTTTTTTATTAAAAATTTAATTTTAATTTAAATGATAATTCGTCCCAAATTTTGTACGATTTGTTCAATCAATAAACAGACGGCTAATTCTGCAGTTGCTTAAAGTAAACTATGTAAATTCTCACATTGTAAAAGTTATAAAACCCGTTCTTTTCTATGCCTTGTAACATTTGCGTGCTAATTTAAATTAAAATTTTCCGGGTCCGGTCCTTTTCATGAGACAAAAACCATCTACAATTCTGTTTATAATGCGATGCTCTTACTTGTATAAAAACCGAGCGACCATCATCTTTTGAACTTATAGAAAATAAAAATCGTAATTTTATGAAATCCACAAATCGAACATATTTTGTCATTTAACTCTATATTTCATAATTATCTATAACTTTTTCTAGACATTACCATATTTTTTTTTAAATTATGTAACATGTAAGTAGAGATACGATTAATGATAATTATATTTACACTACTTGCAACTTTATTTAACTTAAACCATTCTATTTTTTGTTGTACTGAACTCCAAGTTTGACAAGTAAAAACACACACTTGACCGGAACTTTTGTGCAAAGTATACGTCACCGCTAAGCTATCACAAAGTTCGGACTTTCGTAATTCCTTAGGGAAATCAAAACTTCTCTATACTTTTTAGGTCAAGTGTGTTTACTAAATTAATGCTGTTACCAGCAGTTTTGTATCTAACTAGGTGCACTAAATATTACATTGTAAAAGATATTAAAGCAATTTAAATACATTCCATATTCCATTCTGAAATAGCTGCATGCCAACTTCGAAATTAACTATCTTTTATTTAGGGTGTTGTTATTATTATTCACTAAATTATACTTCATAATTTTTTTTTTAATGTTCATTTTATATTCTTTTAGTTTTACAAGACACATTAACAGTTTTATATTCCTAGCCGGTTGTCTTTGATTTTCGAATGTTTCGGATAATTAAAAAAACAGTTATGTACTTAAAAGTTTTTAACACTGATTTTTTATTGAATTTGAATTAACAAATATAATATCAGTTAAATAAAGCTAAGTTACGTGCTACAACCCGAAGACGAATAAGAGTTTTTTTTTTTTTGGATTAGAACAAACCGAGCCCTTTACCTTATGACTGGATCTTCGCGATCATTACTATAGATACTTATTAATATCTTTTAGATTTGAAAAGATTTGTTGTGCAATAAAATACATTACGATATTAGAGTTGCACTAACGCGTAGCGAAAATATCTGTAGGGCGTTTTACTGCAATGGGTTCATGAAAATAATATTTATCGAATAAATTTTTTTATCGTAAATAATATAACTGTGAGAAAGGTACATTATTTTAGTAAATTATTATTATTATACTTTAATATTCTTTATATGTATCACAATATTATGTGACTGGTATAGGTATTCTCGTTGCGCGAGCATTTACATTGGAGTCAAAGAGATAAGGAAATAATATAAACGTATTTACATTTTTCGAAGTAATGTTATTAAAATGTGGTAGATCCATGTAGTAATCGATTTAATTGCAACGCGAAAATTCGCGGATTCGACTGGTGAAATATCGTACTGTCACAGAAAACGACGTCAATTAACAGCTTCCGCTGTTGCATTTCGTCCAGTGAGTGAGTTACAGTGGTCCACCACCCCATACTATTCAACCTAGGTAGCCAGCAATGTACTGACGATACCTACAGGGCTGCGAGTGTTCATGGGCGACGGTGTCCACCTATTTCCCTGACGGCTCGCATGCTGCTCGTAAATGCTACACAAAAATCAAATATAAATATTTTTATTGTGTTTGTAATTTGATGACAATTCAGTAATCTTATTGCTCTTTCCAGGAAGGCAAACGCATTGAGATGTTTCGTCAACTGCAAACTTAGACACGTGTATTGTGTTTCAACTTTAGAAATAATAAATCAGACAGATCCCATTTTGCTAAACATCTATTAGAAACCGGTCATAAGCTTAATGACGATCACAAATTCGATGTCTTGCATGTGTGTGAGAAGGGGTTACGTTTAAATGTTTTGGAATCCATCGAAATTTTAAAACATAAGATAATAATAATATGCTCAACGACCAAATTGACGTTTATAAATCGCCATTATTGGACGCTTGCCTGTAACTATTTGGGTAATTTTGGTGATGGTTAGTCTGTGACATTTGACAGACATGTCTATCGGTGGTGGTCTGTGGCTGCCTTAAGAATGTTTTCGTCGCTCTTTGACCATTACATGACAGCGGCCTACCTAACGAGGTTGTGTTGGTTGTTTTAACGCTCCTTGCACTCTGGTGGATGTGACTGTCGGCAATTTCCTGAGGATGTGCCTGGTTGGCATGAAACGTACGTAGAATTAACAATTTAACGGTTGGCGGAATAAGATAATTATAAATATAAATAACACTTGCTTAGGTGTTCGATATCTGTCAATCCTCTGGAATCAATATTCAATCATTTGGATAGAGATTGGTAGTGCAGAGGCAGATTCGAGGGTCAGCGGTGGGTTGCATGCTGCATGTTAATGCATGTTTCAGGCAAGCGTCTACTATGGATTTCCGCGAATTAACACCTCACACAATACAAGTGTTTCAACTTGTTTGATGGGCGGTCAAAGCGAGAAAAATAAAATAAAGTAAATTAAAAAAAAAGCACTTAAAAGGAATCTTATGACCTAAAAAAGTAATTTCATGACTTTCAGTTTATCCACTTTTTAATTCAATTTTGTAATTAAATTAGTTAATTTGCAATGACAGTTCTATTTATTTTCACTATTCATTAGTACTTAAGATCTCAAGAAACGCTTTGAGTTCTTTTTTAGATTTAAGTATTCATTCAGATAGTTTTAAGGATATTCCAAAGGCATTCATAAATAGCAAAACGTGTAAATTATGCCAGCCGAGTGGTTAAAGTATTTTCTTGGAAGTTTAAGGTGTCAAGTTAAAACTTGACCACAGGCGATCAGACGGACTAGTTTTTAGCTTAAATTAAATTAAGTTAAACTGGCTCATTTCTTGCCTGAGAGAATACTTTAAGACAGCGGTACTAGACGTTGTCACTACATTGGTAACAGTAGAAGTTAACAGATTTCAACCCTGACTAGATCAACATGAAGGGCTCAAGGTTTAAAACATTGTGGCAGAATACGCCTCAGGGTAGTAAAAATCTAACAAGTAGTAATTTAGATTATAAATTATTTATTGAAATCTACGAATCTCTGGTGAACATGAACAAGAAATGATAAATACAATTCAAAATCTATTTTTGTTTAGTAAATTAGCATTTTTTCTATTGTGTATCAACATAATTTGTACATTAACCTTAGCAACAATAAAAAAAAATGTTCACAATATCTTTGGGTTTCTTCAAAGTATTTGCGAGAAGGACCTAGCGAAAGTGGTTTGCTCTTAGCTTGTTGTTTGCCTAAAGTTGATGGTCGAGAATTTACCTCATCGTTATTCTAAATCTAAACTCAGTATAAATAACTCTGACGCAAAAGAATTAGGAGCTATGATCACAAATCAAACGAGACAAGGGAAATAATGAAAGAATGAAAGAGCTACATCAAGGGATTGGACGATTTAGTATTGATAAAGTGAACAGTATAATGTATAAATTAGTCCCTTTGTTTGATTTTAAAATGTATTAATTACTATTGAATGTAGAATTATGGTAGTGCCATGCTTTGGCCTTCTTGGTTGCAGCATAAAAATGGACCGGCTCGAGCAATGAAATAGCACATTCACATCTATTTTCATTTAATTTTTTTTCTATGATTTTTTTTTTCAATTAGGAAGAGCTTCATTTTATAGATTGTGCGTAAATGTCAGAAAAACAACATCAATTTAAACATGTAATCGGCGTGCTTCAACAAATATCAGAATTTTCACAACGCCCGCTTTCAACCGCACTAATTTGTCCTTAACCAAATCTTCGTGTTCGAGTTCGTCCATGAGTCGAGGCCTAACTCGTGTAAGCTCATAAGCTCATTTCGTTAATGGACCACGGTTCAGACGGCGGGCCCCTAAAAACTGGGACTTCGCGCTTGACGAGAGTTTAGTGCTGACTTATAAAACGATTTTATGTTCGATTGTGTTTTGTTAAAATACCGTTTAGTTTTAAACATTTGAGACATCATGACTAATAGTTGAGAAAATAAGGCGATTAAATAAATTTTGAGAATATTATATACAATTGATATATGTTCACATTTTTCTAAAAGAAAAGTAAAAAACTCTTCTCAATTAATTATAGTAACTAAATCAAAGGAAAATTATTGATTTGTGAATACTTTATTGCTTATACTACAGGTAGTGCTCTGACAAATTATTCAATATTATTGCTGTAGTTGATTTCCGTCATCATTCCGCTCGAGAGAAATACCATTGCTACAATCTTGATGGCCGGAATTTTACTGCCTATATTTCATGGACAGTTTTTCGGCATTGTATGGTAAAACTTTGGAAAGATTTACTGTCAGCGGTCATCCTAGTTAACTACAAGAAGTAGGTCTCCTAGAATAGAGTCCTTCTTTTTGGAAGATCGAAATCGCATTATTTACCTTCTCAAGATTAGCGATGTTTATGAGTGGAGGTAATCATCTACTCTGCTGTAGACACAAGCTCCTTTGCCCCTTTAAGATTCTATAAAAAGAAAACAAAATGTAGAATAAAATTAAAGTAATTTCCATTTTTGACACGCTTTTATTATCTTCACTTGTATGTAATGTAATGGAGATTCAGGGAACAAATTTCACATACTTATGATTATTCGATCATCATGAAACTTGGCAATTATATATAGTTCTGATGACAATACAATAATATGATGTAATTGAATCGAACTAATGATGTAGTCAAAAGGATACTCTATAACGGAATAACATATCCTCATCGTGTTTTTGACTTTCTGATCTCTAGTGATTTTTGGAGCCTGACAACGGAGGCGGAAAGTAGACACTAGCATTCCATAATGGAGCGACGTATCCTTGGCCAACTTGGGCATATTAGAATTGTCTTAAAATTTTTGTTGGCCACAATTAGCTTTCCAGATCTGATGACAGAGTCGGAAGATTTACACTGAAACTTCGTAACGGAACAACATTTCCTAGCTGTGTTTGATCTTGTTGGAACTGTCTTATGATGTACTCCAATTTTAATGTTTTCAGACTCTAATTCCAGATCGTCTTATGATTCACTTTAGTCATGATCGATTTTTAGGCTCTGATGACCGAGGTGAAAAGTCGGCACCGAAATTCCACATGGTAACAACGTATTCCGTCGTTACGTTGTGTTGTCTAATATATTGTTTATACAATACAATATATGTATTGGATTGTATTCAATCGTACTGAAATGTCTTCCTGTCATAAATTGTTTTTAGAGTTTAGTGACTGATACAGAAGTTGTACACTGGAATTCCATAACAAAAGAATGTATTATAGTCGTGTCTGGGCTTTCTAAAATTAGCGTTGTTTTATATATAGTTCATTGAGGGGAGGCTTGAAGTCAACCTGAATGTTAAAATTCTGTGTTTTCTCCCAAGTCAAGGCAATAGACATGTTGATGGGTGAAAGGTAGTTAAACGTGCTGAAGATAGTTATAAATATCATGTCATCATCCTCACTTAAGTGCACCAAATGCAACCCTATCGTGAGTAGCCTGGCTCGTCTACGAACTAATGCATAGGAGTTAACCTTGAAAATTTTCCAAATTTTTTTTACAATTACGCAGTTTTAAAGAAAAGCGCATCTAAAAATTCTGTTTAGTGCAATCGTATTTGCATTTTTGTCTTTATTATTCGGATTCGGCAAAGCCAAAAAGACGATTATGATTTTAGCCCGTATGTGCCTATACGTGTGTATATATTGTTGCGACCTGTGCTCGCAAATAAATAAACTTAAAATAAAAAGATAAAATCATTCTTTTCGGAAAGAAAGCTAATCTAGACGTATTTATACCGGAGTTAAAGCACTAACGAATCAGTTTTGTTTTCTGCGATCAGTATGTTCACAAACGAAATGCGATCATCTACAAGGGTTCAATCGGTTTCGATTTATTGTAATAACTCGTTACGGAAATCACAGAGTTATAATTCTGTGGTTGAGGCTATATGCCTTCTGATTTTCTATGTGTTTTCTTTTCATTTGATTTTAACCCTCAAAGACCCGAAAGGGTCATTATGCAACACTATGTACATATGTTCATCCGTTCTTGGATAACTATAAAACTACTTATTATAATTTAACAAATGAGGTACCGTTAGAAGTGTCTTTATTTTTATAAATTTATAGGTTATAAGTTAATTATAGGTTATGTTACACTAAATTCTATGAGGCGCCCTATAGACAGTACAAAGTTAAGAAATAAAAAGTAATTCGAATGGTGCTATGTTGGGTATTAAATAAAAGAGCCATAATTAGAACGTTTAAAAAGATGATGTAAGCCAAACACCATCAATATATAAATATATACGCATATGACGTACACGTTAATAGTCTAAAAAAATAACAATAATAAGTAAATGATAACATAAGTTGGGAAAGTGAAGGCGGTAACAGTTTAATGACTGGCTAAAGTAAGTTGAGTTAGGTTAGGTTTTTTTTTATAGCAGCTCGTGAGGTAAACGAACATGCGAGCCACGAAAAAGCAGGCTGTCACCGATATCCATGGACACCAGTAACACCAAAGCCGTCACCAGTGCGTGGCCAGCCTCTTGGGTGGAAATAGGACGCCTGATGGAGAGAGCAATGAGCGGAGGGACAGGACACTGAACCACCGGAATTATTACTCACTTGACGAAACATGACAGTGGAAGCTGTTCCTTCACGTCCGTGGGAGTATAGTATTTCACCGATCAAGTCGGCGTATTTGTTTTGTAGCCATGTTAAATACATCCATATACTATGAATTGTTTACACAATAATACAATTTATGACAATTTAGATCCTTAGGACAAAATGATATAATACCACGGCTATCCTCGGAACATCACTATATCTATGTATTAAATTAAAATGTGTATGTAAGTTGTCTACCTACTATGATAAGTATTTAATAGTTTTTATAAAGGATGTCAGACATGAACATATTTTTAATTCATACTTTTTAGAGTGTGATTTTTTCATAGTCCAGTTTTAGTTTTTCTACATATTCGGAAATGATATCTATTTATATCAAATGGAACAATAAACCAGTATCTGAATAAGACTTTTTTTGGAGTCAAATGACCTTGTAAGCCACCAGAAAAAGGTGGTCACTACAGTCCATGAACTCTCCTAACTCCAGAGTTCCTTCACATCTGTGTTTCGTGAAAGTATGATATCTCACAGATCGAACCGGCCCAGTTTACACGCATGGCTCCACCACACTAATTCCAATCTTTTCATTCCGAATCGAGAAATTATTTACACTCATATTTAAAATACAAGAACCATTCGCTTAAAATATTAATAACGAAGAGTCCTAAATTTATTGAATTATTATAACGCGAACTACTAAAAATATTTTCCTCCTATAGAACCATCGAAACATTCGATACAAAATCTAATCAATTATATTTGTCTATAAAAATGTTGTTCTAAAAAAGTCATAATTAAGGAATCGTCTATAAATAATTTGATAAAAGCAAAATATTACATAACAAAAATGTAATTATAGCTTAATGACTTTGTTCAAAATTCAGAAATTTTGAAGCTAAAGACCTAGTAAAATGCGTTAAAGATAAAATATTACGCTGATGCTATACCTTTTTTAGGGTATAAAATTGGGTGCTTTGCCGTCCGCAGCGTCCGCAGTGACAGAGCGCGATGGTTCAAAGCAATTTGTCCACGTCCGCGGGAGAATTAAATACGTTCGGACAACATCATCCGGTCGTGAAAGCGCATCGCACATTTTTCGACGCGACTTCATTACACTCCGCGATATACCAAAGTACCAAAAAGAATGTATATTATGCCACCATTCTTAAAAGTATTGTAGTAGGAGTGGGTGGCATGTGAAGTATCCGACCTTCGTGCTCACAAATGAGGGTTCACGTTCAATTTAAAATCAGAGTAGAATATTCAAATCCGAGCTCGCGGACAACAAATGAGAAGAGACTAGAGAGAAGAAAGGACAGAGGGGACGAGGGCTGATGCCCGAGCGCACAAGTTTCAATAGTGATAGAAAAGTGGATTGTTATAGTGATTTATTAAGAACACCATTGAGAAATCATAACGAGAAATATTGAAAAACCGGTCAATAAATATATTGATCTTAAATGAAAATTCTCTTTCATTACCACGTACCTCTCACAGAGAAACGTCCCACAATATATATTAAAATGTGTCATTTGCATTCTTGCAAATCACGAATCTACAAAAGAAAAACTTCTAATGTTATGTTTTATATTAGTATTCTGACATATGTTGGCCTAGAATGTGTTAGGTTTACGTGTTTTTTAATCGTCTTCTTGGACATTCTTAGTTTAGGAACTTCATAACATATCATTATAAAATCGAGTGAACCTTAACCAATATATTAGTTTCATCACTTTTTGCTTCATTGAAGATAAAAATAATGACTTTTGGTTCGTATTGTTAACTAATCCGTAAGTTAAAAATATGCATTGCATCGCAGGCCTAGGTAAATACTGCCTAAGTATGTATTGTATGCATTTTTTATATGTTGTTGACTCGTTGTGGCTAAACTGGCTGCAGGACGAAAATAATCCAGCTTAATAGTTGAGATACCACACTCTCACTAT
This sequence comes from Eumeta japonica, assembly GCA_005406025.1. Classification (NCBI taxonomy): domain Eukaryota; kingdom Metazoa; phylum Arthropoda; class Insecta; order Lepidoptera; family Psychidae; genus Eumeta; species Eumeta japonica. The sequence continues at coordinate 178,490 of BGZK01000492.1, read as the reverse complement.
AACTCGGTAACTTATAAAGCATAGTTACCCGTGATAGTTTTACTTATAACTTCGTTATATATACTATTCTCGTGATTTTTTACATTTGGCTGTGTGAATAACAAAAGTTACAAAACATATAACCTTGACTATGGATGAAGTATTTAAGCATTGAGAGTTGTTAGCGAACAAAATAGAATAAAACATCTGAATACGAACAATAAAAAGTCATTTATATTCCGCGTCATTTCATACTTGTGTATTTTCATGCTCGTTCTCAATGAATCACGATCTAAGTCTCTGTTGGTTTCCATTTCGATTTCTCTTCCGATTTCATTTAAATTTCAATCTAAATTCTGCTCTTGGTCCGTCTTTTATTACGAATGTTAGTTCCTATCTAGGTTTTAATTTTGGCTCTGTTTAGACTTACGAAGCTAGTTCTGCTATAGATTATTTCACCTGCGTGTCGCTCTTAAATGTATCATACTTATTTACCAGACCATATAAAACATTTTGAATTAACAATTTATAGCAAGGGACTCTGATTGATTTTTATAGAGTTATTAAATTAGATGATTAGAAATGAAAGAAAATACCCTTAGTATATAAATTGTTATTCCAAATGAAAAATAAATAAGTTATAACTAGTCATTATGTTTCTATATTAAAGGAAAATTAAATCATTACAGACAGACGCATCCTTAATAATCAAATTACAAGACTGTATTATAATTAATGATTATTTTTTGTATATTTATTTCCTGTATAGGGACTTAGTTTAAGATTTATTTCATTTTCTGTGTTTTGTTTATTGTTTATTTATGTATACTAAATATTTAGTTGACATGTGTTTTATTATCCGGGTAGAGATTATTGGAAATATTAATTGGGTATTGTGTATTTTAGAATAATTTGTATATACGAAAGTATAATTGTTTTAATACAAATATAATTGCATATTAAATTGTGCTTTGACTAGGGGGCCAATAAGAGGCCCGGATCCGGGGCTTTCTATACGGGAATGCCGCGACTTGGTATTTCATGCGCAAATGGTGTTCACACGGTAGAAATGTGAACTGTATGACCACTCCCCTTCATAAATGATATACGCAGTTAATACGTGCAAACGGATGCATTCTCTATAAAATTTAGTTATATTTGTGCATCCGTCACAGTCTAATTTGAAAGCTCGTGCTGTTAGTAACTGAATAAACTAGCGAAGTGTCTGCACTGTTCACCCTTTATTTTCATAATGTGAAGAAGCGTACACTGAACTTTATGAAGAAAATGATCCGAGGTGCGGACTTACCGGCTGTAGAAAATTACTATGACATAAATTATATCAAAATTAACTTTATACCTAAAATTCGTATTTGTATACAAACACGAATGACGTAAAATATTTCGTAATTGCGAGGTTAAGTAAATTTAACTTAAAATAACACCTCGGTCGAAAATATATTGGAAATCCTAAAATAATTGAATGACACTTTTGCTGATACAATATTGGTTTCGCACTTATTGAGTTTTAGTTCACAGATTAAATTACCAAATTGGTAGGGCTACGTACCCAACTGTCCACAAACTTTTACCGACGTTATGGGTTCATTTAATTAGTTTTGGAGATTAATTGCTGGAAGTTTATACCGCATCCCAATAACGTTTTATAAAGTATTTTGTACAGTGTTTCAATTTCAGGAGATTCATTTGGTGTTTACGTCTCGGATGATATTCACGATTCCGCTCTTAGATTTCGTGTTATCATTGTTATGGTTTCACATTGATTTGTTCATAATTAGCTTAGTGGAATTAGTTTTCAGGTAAACGAGGTAACAGAGGCAAATTAGAAATGTTCAATTAATAATTCTTAATAGGAAACAAAAACCAAGAAAGCCTGATAAGACGTTAAACTAGTTTCTGAACAACAGCTCTTGGTTATTACAAATTGTTTCATGCGCTCTATTCGTAAGATATGCGATAATTTTTGTTTGTATTTTGTATTAAGATGTATCCAGTGTGATGTAATTATGACACAACATATCTTTTACGTTATATGTGATATTAATATTAGACAGAGTTTAGGAGAATAAATCAAGTGAGAGTGTTTTCTAATAAGAGTTTTAAGAACAGACAATTGCCTGAGATAATATCCTAAGTCTTTTCTTTTTGACTCTGACATATTTGAACATAGGAATGTCAAAATTGCAAAAATGATTCTATTTTCGAAATAGCCCTTTACGTTCTTTCTAATTTTATGAGATATGTGGTGGCAGCTCTTCCTCAGGGCACGATACTGTAATTGATGATTCATAGACAGAACTAATAATAGACTATAACGATCACGATAGAATATCATGATCAGCAATACGGGGAAGATTTCTGAAGAGGTAAATTAGTTCATGGTATCTTAAAGTCAACCAGTAATGAGGGATTTAAAAATAAGAATGGAGTCAATTATAATTTCTAATTATATGAACGAGAACGATGCAGCCACGGTTTGGAGGTGGAATGAATTTCATTGCAAAAATGAACGAAGATCGGGCAATGAGATGAGAGGACATGGTATTTGAGAGCAAAAACTAGACATGCAATATCTTGCCTTGTTGAAACCAATCTGGGCGAGGGCAAACGTGCATCCTACGTGTTGCCTTTGAATACAAGTGTAGTGTCATCTGTGAATATAGAAATTATGTCTTGGTTGAGCTTTAACAATCACAACTCGTCTATATTAGGGAAAAAGAATTTAATCCCAAGAACGATTCTCTGGAGGACGCTGTAAATCACCGGTACTTCATCATTTATCCAATCTATAATTTTCACTCCTTGAGAAAAGTTTATAAAATTATTTTAAGTAGTAAGCGTCTGAGCCCAACATCTCCCTGTTTTTCAATAAGAATTGTGATCAAAACTGTGTCAAATGCTTTAGCCAGGTCAAAAAATGTGGCAGAGCACTTTGCCTTTGGTAATGAAATTCGCGATAATGGTGTTTGTTAGTTCCAGTAAAGCATTATCAGTTTATCTATCCGCTCTAAGACCAAACTATTCACCAGCTAGATAAATGTTGCGTTCCAAAAATTACATCAATCGCTTGTTCATTAATTTTACAATTTTGCAAACAATGCCAGCATAATAAAAATGTTCCTGTAATTATTATTACAGCCTTGACACCTATGTTACAGATTGGTTCATTTACTAAAATTTTTATAATAAGTTTTTTGGAAACATAAATAAAAATGGTCAAATAAAAAATGAAATAAGTGTGAGATAATGGGTATCAGTATAATATTTATAGTATCAGTATAATTATAGTGTTTAATAAAACAATTGAGTATATAATTCGATTCTACAGCAGACTTACTCCTCAACTCGATAATTATACAGTTTATTTCGTCATTGTCTGTGTTGTAAAGACGAAGTATTTACTTATCTCGTTGTTATTGGGTTGAATTACTGAGAAAGTAGTTTTCGTTATTCTCTGTGACAAATTCTCGCCATATGAATAAAGTATTTGTTTATTTTTAAGACACTGCCAATGGAGTTCTCCTTTGTGATCACTGATATTTGCGTTCTATCTTTTGGTGCAACTTAGCTTAAATGTCAAACGTTTGTGTTTTTAATAAATTTAATAAAATTAAGTAATTACCGTTCAAGCTTGTTTTAATAAATTTCAAATTAAAGTTTCATTAGATCCTGCCAAAATATAGCACAAGTTTTCTAAATCAAATTGTATTTTATAGTACCAATATAATTAATATGCTTTATGTTGAAAAGTTTACGCTGAAAGGTTAAAACTAATTAAGATTAGTTTTAATAATTGATCTTTTTTCATCTAACAAATTTCTTGTGTCAAATATTTTATTACAGATATTAATTATTTTTGATAATAAATAACATTAAACTTATACTGACAATAAAAACCGATGATTCACTAATTTGTATTTTTTTTTCGTAGAAAATACTTTATTAAACTTTTTTTATTACATATTCATTATTTATTGATATGTCTGTATAATACATAGTTATCTGATACTATATAGAAATTAACAGGCGGTATGTATCAAACTACAATTGTGGTTTTTCTATATCGCGATTTTCACTTAAAATTGAATAGATTACATCTCACCACAAATTTCTTGGTATATTTAAATACAATAACCGTTATAAAATATAAAGTAACTAAAAAAATGTGTTTCTTTCAGTTTTCTCCTTTAAACTTTTTTGGCCAATACGGAATTGCTTGAAATCTTTGTTTCAAACTAAATAAAAATATTAAGCTAATAAAAATTCAGCGAATTAACCCTGAAGAGTATACAACCTCCTAAAGTTTCATTCACTCCATCGGTTCATATCCAAATTCTATTACCTTTAACAGAAATCATTGTAGGTAATTTTAATTCATCCGCTACTTTGTTTGTTAAAAAAAACATTTCTCGCTTTCTACATAGAATACAAAATTATCGGATTTCATATCCAATTCTTGGACTTTCCAAACAACAATTACACACTAACTAAACTATACTGCTTACTGTATTTTATCTCATCTTTGTGGCTACTGACGAATAAAATATCATGTAAATATCTTTTATATTTTTATCAAGTACTGATACACCTATAAGGTTGTATATCGTTTAACTAAAACGATATATTGAAATATCACTATTATATTTATTAAATTTATATTACAGTATTATGTTATGTTTGTAGATAAGCCAATAATGTCACTATAAACTATGTAAACATAATATTCACAAAGTGTATAAGAACAGATTGGTTAGGACGATATACACAATATAAACAAACTATAGTCTTAACTTCTAAGATCGAAAACAAATTCTTTAAAGCAATTCATCGTGATAAATGATAACTCCCTAAATAACTTCTATCGTACGCCTTAATTCTATTCAAATTAATTAAAATTATTATTTGGCATATTTGAAATTTATATTTATTCAAACAAAGCTTAGTGATAGAAATCATCCTGACAGCCAGCAATGCTGATAATGCATAATATTCAATGTACCTAAAGTAATATAAATCATTTCATCGCTTCGCGAATGGAAAGCTTTTTGAAAGCTCATTAAATACTTGTCAATCACCTTGTTGCTCATTTACATCCGAAATGCTGTTTATTTTGAGATTAATAACGCTCGTCCTAAATATTTATTTCTTAAATGACGTTATTCGTAAAAGTAGGAAAAGTGTATATTTTGTCTCTTTTATTTAAGTTTGAAATGAGTTTTTTTTTCTGTTGGACCATCATTAATAATATATTTTTCAATGACAAGGTGAAAATAGATGTAGTATTGGATGGATAATATTTCCTTCGCTTAATTATACTTCCACAAAAATTCAAAAAACTTTGAAGGACTGATGTCACCCTAGCTGTCCACAATTAATTGAGAATGAATGTAATAGAAGTGCAATCTCGCACAATTATTAAGGGAATATTATTGTGAAGTCAGGCACAGATTTAAGTTAGGATACTTTTAGAATGAATTATTTAAGTGTACACCTGCAGAGAACCGAGCAAGTCTTAGAACATGCTTGAAAATCGAAGCAAAATAAGCAGTATCTCACTGCTGTTTTCAGCATCCAGACCAGATATCATCGTAGACATTCAAGAACCCAATGGTCCCAAATTGATCATCGACATAGTACTGATGACATCAAACACCTATTGAAGTAAGGTGATTCCTGTAACGAGATGAACGCACTCGCTATCAAACTACAAAATACCGTATGTGCCATTAAATCTCTCGACAACAAATGAAATTTCTACAAATAACGGATATTAAATACCGGATTACCGGAATCGGTATAGTTATAGCTCTTCCTCAACAGCGAAGTAGATTGAGCGATTTGATATATGTGGACAACTGATACGAACAGCACCACTTTTTGAGAGAAAGAAACTGGAAACGCCAACCAGGAACCGAAACGTGAGATATAAGAAAAATGAAGCAGTTTACGCTACTGAGTAAGAATGGTAATGCCTTTTTTCAAATTCAAATTCTTAATACAGTTTGTGACTTAAAAAATAACACTTAAAATACGTCATAAAATTTATAAATCACCACTTTTTTTTTAAATCATCAAATGAAAATGTTCATAAGGTAGTTATTCCTCAATGAAAATGAGCAAGAAACTTGAATAGCTCTTTTAAAACCAAAATCATACCAAATCACAATCATGTACAAAATATTCAGAGATTGTATAGTACAATTTTATTCAAAGCATTTTTTAATGAAGTCCTAATAAAAATTTCCATAATAAATTTTTATATGGGTGAATTTTATATAACCTCAGGAATTTCATTGAATATACGCAGATAGTTTCCTAAATGAAGTTTTGTCCTTATGTATTCGTCGGAACTCAGTTTATTTTTATTTCTATTATTGAAATCATGTCATTCACTATCTTTCTTAAACAATTTTAATTGTTTTCTTAAGTGTATGCATAAAACTGCCATTACACATTTAAAATCCATATTTATTTTAAACTTACTTCTATTCTACAAGAACTCCTAGTTTGTAATCGCGCAAAGAGATCGTTTTTGCAGCACAAAATAATCCGCATACAGCATAGTTAAGTGTTTGCGTCAAATCCCCGATATGAGGATTCCATTGAAATTATTTGTTGTGAAATTGTGTCTTTGATGTGAAAGCAAGCACAGCATGCCCAAATGCGACAAGGCCAAAGTTATGAATCAACATTCATTCGAGATGGAAATGGATAAAAGAGAACCGGGCTTGTTTCAAATATTTTCACAAAACACACCAACGAAATACTTGTGGAGTTAAAACTTGCAGAGTTGCTGAGTGTAGATATTTGCTACGCCCATAATAATACAATGAAAATTCTAGCAACGTGTTACTGCATTCTAGAACTTTGACATCTATTTCAACAATCTACAACGAAGTAGTTATATCTATGAATAATGACTCGAGTCCTGAAGTACCGTAAAAAGTTTTTCGAATGAAAGAAAATACGCCAAGGAAGCAAATATAGGATTACAATATACTTGACGAAGGGTCCATAGTGTTCATAAACAATGAACTAGAACAACGAATCAGTGCTGATGAGCAAAGTCAATCATTGTACATTAAAGAATAAACACGAAGTTCACCGACCGCAAGAGCAACAGCGTGAACTTCAAGTGTGAGGTAGGCATGAGAGGAGAATTTCACTACGTTATTCTCAAAACATTTAAAAATAAAACTAGTTTTGATGAGCCAAAGCGTTCCAAAGAATCTCCCTGAATACAAACACCTAAGGGACCTAAAATCAGAAAATATTACAGCAAAAAGAAGCAAACCACGCTTGCTGTGGGAAACTGACAACTAGCTAAAATTAACCGACTGCATCATGAAATGAACTCGGATGGGGTGGTCTATGGGAGGACTTTGCTTGAAAAATGGAAACAAAAAAAATCTCAGATACGCGCCGCCTATAAAGTAAGCACTTGAAACAGTTGGCCCAATGTCGTTTCTCTATCGATGCACTGGGAGTCACAACCACCACAAAAAAAAGGTATTTGAGAAAGAGCCCAGACATGTAATAATGATTAATACAAAAGCAACTTTCCATAAGAAAAGGTAATCTTCAGTTCAGTTACATCCAACGCTGTTCCCGATTTACATCAACATATAAAAATGCCTTCGCTCAATAAAACATAAAATTGAACAAGACAGTGAGTACCAAGAACAGTAGATGGAGCAAAGTTACTAAACAAGAGTGACGCCAAGCCATGTCTTGAAAGTAAAATTCTTTAACTATAAAACCATGGTACCTACTTCACTTTGCAGTGACAAATGTCAATAAACCAGAGAAACTACGTCTAGTTTTCGATACCGCCATAAAAGCTAACAACCGATGTTTGAATGCTAAACTACTGGAAGGTCCTGACTTTTTAGTCACTTGTGGGTACTACTACGTTAAATACAAATAAAAGTGAAATCTAAGTTTAAAATACAGTATACCGTAACCCTTTGACAGTTTACAGAATGGTTTTAAATAGGTTTCCTGATATGAAAATGTAGCAATTTTGCATTGAAGCAACATGTCTACTGAAACTATATGTGAGATCTTCGTCTTGGTTTTTGAACGTATGAGTACGACGGGGTCGTTGTAGTCAATGGAATCTTTGCTTTAAAGCTAAATCAAAGAATAATATTATTTCGTCTTTCATATGACCCAAGTATTGATTTCAACCTTACTTTAATGATATAAAAATTCAAACACCGACTGTTATATTTTGAAATAGATATCAATTACGCTAAAAGCAAATTCAGGTCTCTGAAGCTTTTCGAGTAGATCTCTTGGGACGTTTTACTGTACTTTTACTTGGTAAATACGTTTTTGTTGAAATTCTATTATGGATTCTATTAATGTATGCTTAATGGTGATTAATTAAGCATTCAAGATTTTTTTATTTAATTCTATTATTTTTTTATCGTTAATTCAAATTCAAATTCAAAATACACTTCAATAATACTTCAAAATACACACTTGAAATACTTCATAATTTTTTGCGAATTTACACTTTATCGCTCGGTCGGAAGGCAATTTTCCCTCAAGAAGAACGAGCAAGAAATTTAAGGGTAGCTCTTTTCTAATTTGTCCATACATAGCAAAAACGAAACGAATACAAAACCATTAAGAACGAAACTGCCCGGTAAGAAATCGAGACGCTTATGCCCATGGATATTTGTCTTCTAAATATTCAGAAATTGTATATTTCCTGTACCTTATTTACTGAGTTGTTGTTTACTAACACTCTTAAATTTACATGGGGTAAATCTTGTATATCCACAAGGACCTTATTAAATATGCGCATACAGAGCCCTCTAAATGAATTTGTGATTTAGCAAAATCGACTAACATGTGAAATCAGTTTATTTTTATTTGTGGTATTGAGTTTATGTTGACTGCTATTTCTTTTAAACAATTATATATGTATTTTTAAATATAATAAATCTTCATAAATTAATTGAGATGCCAGAGTTAAGATTCCAATTTCCTTAAACTTATTTCTAAGAGATGCAAGAGGTCCGAGCTTGTAAACCGCGCGGACGGTCCACTTCTGTAGCACGAAATTTGTATGAATATCCGTGGCGTTTTCTCAAAGCAAGATGCCATACGACATCAGACTATGGAAACAGTCAAAATAAACCAATCTAGCAGTTTCGACGTCTGATATTTTTTAATTTTTTTTTTGGCTGCATAGACGGTAGAGCTAAGTCTTTTCGCCAACTTACTTAAATTAGTACCTCATTGAAGCCCAATAATTCCCAGTAATTAATTCCCACTAAAGTAATTCCCAGAAACACGGTAGAATTTCTAAACTCCAATTCCTTGTCATGTACTGAAGTAGTTCTGTATCCATGTCTTACAATTGAAAGTGAGAATTCAATGCATTTTGTTTTCATTTAATTAAAAAGTAGGTTATTTGGAGTAAACCATATCTCTACCTTAGAGATAGCATTATTCACATCGTCAGAAGTGGGCTGTTGTTTTTTAACTTTGAGTAACGAAAAAGTATCATCTGCAGACAGTTCTATCTCATGAACATCCTTAACAAGACTAGAGAAATCATTTACGTACATTAAGAAAGAAAGAGACTAAGAATTTATCCCTGTGGTACATCCATGTGGACTATATATAGATCCAGACGATCTCATGCCACTGACATCAACTCTCTAAACCCCGTTACTCAAATACGACTTCAGAAGGTCGAGTGCCAGGCCTGTTACTCCATAGTGACGTAGTTTCCCCATCAGAGTTTCATGAGATCGAAAAATACGACAATTGCATCTAATGATTCCTCTCAGGTTAAAAAATATGTTGCAAAAGTTCAACACTAGCATTGATTGTTGAGCGACCTCGAGTAAAACCGAATTATTTATTAGACATTAATTTAGTAGTATAAAAATGTACTAACAACTTGTTTAGGATTAATTATTCGAATATTTTGGTAAGTGACGATAGTATCTGATATGGGTCTAAAGTTGTTGGAACTTGATGCACTACCGTTATTAAATAATGATATTACTTTACTTTCTTTCATCAAATCTGGAAACACGCTTTCATCTAAACACTTATTAAAGATAAACGCCAAATATAATCTATAATGTAGTTTACAATCATAATGGAAAGACCATGAATATCAGCAGTCCTCTTCGCGTCTAAAAATTCAAATGTTTGATTAACCTTTTCAGAACTCACATATTTAAAGTCAAAATCTAAATTAATATTACAGATCGGACTATTTTTATTCAGTAATGATTTAGCAAGAACGACAGATGAGTTAAGAAGACTGGTGACAGGAATGTCAGTAAAGAACGTTTCTAACGCCTTAGCAACCTCTGTGTCTTCATTCAAGGTTTTGTCATCTAACTTAAGTTTAAAGTCAATAACTCGGTTTTTTAATTCTTCCAGTCTTGTTTTTTATGACACCTCAAGTCGTTTTTATAACATTATTATTATTTTTTATTTTATTATTTACGTGCTTGGCTTTAGCCGCGATGCAAACACGTTTTAAAATTTTTGAATATTTCTTTATATCTTTAGCAAAGCTATTATTAAAAGTCCTTTCGTCTTAAAGCTCATACAATCTTCTACTTTTATCAATTCCTACTGTTGTCAAATCGCTAAATGATAAAGTTTCATTTATTTCAACATTTTTCGCTTTAAATACATTATCATATTCTGTTTTTATCACGTGAAGCATTAAATTATACATGTCATTGGAATCATCACTGCCCTGAAGTTCCGAAATTCTCGGTTTGATATTTTTTCTAAATTGAAGTAGGCGTTTTTCGTTCTCCGGTACACAAATTATATTTCTTTTTTAGACTTTTACTAAGCGATATTCTAAAAGCCGCAGTATGACCGATGTGGACTGATTTTAAATTATGTGTTATAGATTTCTCTTGTGGTTCAATATTTGTCTGCATATTGTCGATACAAGTTTCACATATAGAAGATATCCTTGCCGGAATCAAAAAGAGATTAGACAAATTATAACAACCAAGAAATTCCATAATCTCACCACAGTGATTACTGGCATCCAATAAATTTATATTAGTCTCCACACATTGTTATGTTTTTACTTTTGTCACTAATTTTACATAAGACTTGATCCATAACAGACTCAAATAATACGTATGAGGAATGAGGGGGTCTATATATGTACGCTCATTACAACTAGTCGCTCAAGTTCCACACTAGTTGATAAATTAAAACATTGTACAACGCTGACTGACGATAATTTGGAAAATTCATTAAGTCTTTGTATCAGTGGAATTAATCCAAACATCGATAGGTTAATTTCCCAAATTCAAGCTCAAGTGTCTCATTGATTCCGGTGTGGCTATTTAACTTTCGAAGTTTGTAGTAATTCCAAATATCACGATTTAATTGTACCTATTTTTCGCATTTTATTTTTTTGTTTTATTAAATTGTATTAATAATAGATTTAACAGCAGAACGTTACCAAATTAAACAACTAATTAGAGAAAAAGAAAAATAAAACTAGATAAAAATCAAGAGAGAGAAAAAAACGCATAAGAAAAATCTCGCTAATACAGATTCCAACCCGGGCATCCGATAAACGCGTCGTCTTATACTCGTATATTAGATAATTAAGCTAATCCGCATTTTAGAGACTTACTCGAAAATAGTGTACAAATTATTTAAATTATTACAAAACATTTAGCAATGTGTATTGTAATATAAAATATATCGTTATGTTCATAAAGATATACATATACACAAATATACATATAATATATGCATAAACCCTTCTTATAACATTGACAAAAAAAATCAAATCGATAAAAATGAAAAGGTTATGATTTTAAAAGTACCTCACAAATGAAATTATTTGGTAGTTATTTTACCAATTATTCATTTTAAGGAATTAACGATTTCGTTTCTTGATTGAAAATAAAAATTGTGCAATATTATATTAATATTTTTAAATTGTACACCAAATGTATCCAATTAATGGCTCAGAATAGAATTTTACTTTAGTTAAAAATTTGTATACAGTATGCTCTGAATCAAATAATATTCAATAGTCTATTCATATATAAATTAGGTTTAAGCATTTGATATTTAACGAGAAAAAAAATATGACATTATTTACAGTAATCTCGAAGCAAGCGCAAATATAAGTAGCACGTACGCCTCGCACGGCAGCCAGAGCTCGAATACTTTCGCAGCTTAGCGCATAAAAAGGATGTATGCAAAATATTTTGGATTCGACTCGATACGCTTGTGTAAGGCATGCGCGTATTCAATTCTACGCTAGTCTTATGATTGTACTAGTCTTCAAATCACCACAAAACATTTTGCTTTAAATTCTGAAGTATAATTTTTTAAGGTATTAGTATAAAACTATTTCTAAAATACTTTCATTTACAAATTCTAGTCCAATGATGTCGTCCCCGGTTAAATGCACTTTAAATCCATTTTTATTTAGAAAGCGATGTCGATCAATATCATATTCAAGGGAGGAAAGAAGTACATGATGACATGGAGTAATTTCGAAAGTGGTAAAATTTTAATTTTATATTCTTATATAAATAATATATATACATATTGTATGATATAAATCGGGGCGGAGTACCTTTAGGACCTTTAATAAAGTCTTGGGATTCAAGTATTCAAATAAAAAAGTGTTTTCAATTGAAGGTCAATATATTTATTGATCGGTCCTTCAATATTTCTCCTTATGAAATTCGATACGATCTGATAAATTAATTATAACGATCCACTTTTCTATCACAATTGCAACTTGTGCATTTGGGCATCAGCCCTCGGTTCTTTCTTTATTTTTTCTATTTACAGCTTATTCACTTGTTATTCGCGAGATCAGTTCGAATATTCTATTTTACTCTAATTTTAAATCAAACACGAACCCTCATTTGCGAAACTAAGCATGAAGGCCGGATGCCTCACATGCCATCTACTCCTAGGCCCGATACTAATAAATATATGTATGTTATATATATATATATATATATATATATATATATATATATATATATATTGTTGCTCATTTTTGTCGCAGTTGCACATGAATAAAATTCATCATTTAGGTCTTCCGCAGTCCTTGTTCGTCGTACGTTTGAGCCACAAAACATGCTTCATTTTCTCGAGCCCGGAGGTCGTCTTACTGTAGACTTTTCAACCTTAAAGTAGATTTAATCGTCCAAACTAAATGAATTTCTATTCATAAAAATAAAATATAATCACCAATCCAAAAATATAACAGTTTTGGTAAGCTCACTGAAAAGATGCAAAAATTGTGCTCGAATGTGTATAATTGTTTGGCCAATACCCATTTGCAGGCAGCGCATAACGGGTCCGGGAATGGTCACGAACTGGCGCACATCAAAGGCATATGGGCCTATCAGAGATCGAGGGCCCTATTCTGATTTGATCCAACTGTTCCCTGTAGACACGCTGCAGCCAGTGTCAATTGGATTTTACAAAAATGTTGACGATTCTTCTACTTGGCGTTTCTTTCGTGTGTAATAAAAATAAACGGACGGAGCATTGGTAAGCAATGGCCATCTACTTCATATGTTTTAAAGGACGGCAGAGAGCTTCATGAAAAAATTAACTCAACTTTAATAATGAACTATTATTGTAATGAAATTTTTCAAATATTTTGACGTTTTCTAGATAAGAATTCAAAAAAAAAAATAAGAATATATTTAACACATCATCAACACGAGATTCTACTAAAGTTGACAACGTAATGACAAGCGGTAGACTTATTTGGACACGATTGTGTATTTATTAACTGAACGTTTATTTTCAGCTGGTTTACTTTAGCGGGTTGTTGTTTAATGATAATTGCTTAAAATGCTAAAAGTCTACTCATCTACATTATTTATTTCAAACTGTTTTATAATGACTTTAGTTTTTTGTTGTTGTTGTTGCTTTATGTTGCAACTGTTGTTGCGTCAAAAAATTACTGAATTTAAAAAAGTCAATTATTTTTAAAACTCGCTTACAGATCGCAGGTTCTATGTGTTATTAAAAAAGTAAGTTGATCATGATACGGTACGATATATTGAAAAATTCCAGTGGAAACTTCAAAATGATTAGAAGATCTGCGTTGCTGTACACTTGACAATAGTTATTAGTTATGTTTATATGTGTTTGTAAATTAACTCTAAATTTGAATTACCATTTTGAAAAGGTTATCTTCTCAGCAGATATAAAAAAGGCAAAATCAGATAAATATAATTAAACAATAATTACATATACGTATTAAAAAATCAAAATTATCCGATTTTGCATTCTTTATATCTATCGACACACGAATCGGACCCCGGCCGTTACCTTCAAGCGAGTCGTTATTACTTTAATATAGCGTAAAGGAATAAACGATCCAGATACCAGTTATGACACCAGATCTCTAATTATAGATACTTTTTCAGGTTTCATAACAAGGGACATCAACGAAGCCTTTCTCTTCGAAATTTTGACCATAAAATCATAATACTTCGTATGATGAATAAATAGACTCAGAGAAGCAATTGTTCGACATTTTTAAATCATGTACACTACATATTTTTTTTTTGTTATCATAAAAGCGCATTTTACCGCTCACAAGATGATCAACAATTTAAAATACAAAATATTAAACTTTTGACTAAATTAGTGTAGCTCAGAAAATACTTTTTACGCCAGGGGTCGATAAACTTTAAATCAAAAGAATCAGCCATTATAAATTTTATGAATTTCAAAGAGCCAGAAAAAGAGTTTTCTGCACTTATATTTTATTTGAAATTAGCGACCCGTCTCAGATTCGGATGGTTGCGCCGTACTAATGTGGCGCCTTAAGTGCACGAGCGATTCAGCACGTACCGTCCAATGCATTTTCGACGCTTTGATATTTTAAGTTTATAGTTCCAAACTTTGACAATTTTAAAACAATATTTCTGAAATAAAAAGTTTATTTTGTTATTAATGTTTTATTGTAAGTCTGTTTATTCCATCAAATAAAAAAATAACTGATAACATTGTTTTTAAAGACATCTGTAGTTATTGACAGTGTAGTCTGATAGAAATTTGATTTTCAAATCAAATGTGAAACTCAAATTTAAGAAACTTAAATTTATAAAATTATATATGACTTAATTCTAAAAAAATATTGGCCGATTCATGAAAGTTGATTTCGGTCAAACATTTAAAAGCTCATGTACATCACAAAATAATTTTTATTTCTCAGCGAATGGGTCATTAATAATTTAAATTTTTTCACATTGAATAATCGATATCGATATTAATACGAAAATCGTAAAGACATTCAGTCATAGTTACACAGATGGGGGATGTCACAGAATGCAGAAGTTAAAAAGATTTTAAAACCCTGAGCACGCCAGCGCTTTGCATAAATTACGATAACAAACAATAAATGCAAACGACAAACTTTGGTTTGCGCAAACAGTGTTTACTTAATATATTCATAAGCTAGACTTATAAGCTTCTAAACAGTAAATGCTTCTTATCCCTTTCGATTCACGCACTATCTATTTAGGAATTATATTATAGTACACGAAAGCTCACGAGAGAATTATGCGGCGTACATTGTGAGTTACTGACAAGTTCACAAGCCTACGTGATCTGCAATAACCTTACTCTCGAGAGCTGTACTTTACCATTACAAATAGTTTAATTATATAACATACAACAGTAGTCTACCTAAACGGTTATATGCTTACGGTTTTACCCGATCTCTAGGTCCACCCAAATTCTAGATGGAATTCGCAATATGTAGAATACCAGGCACGAATACAGACAAAGGAAATGATTAAACGGCTGAGATAATAATCTCATTATGAGAATGAGATAAGGTCCATAACAATAAAATACGCAATAAAAGTGAAACAATAGGCACAGCTTATGAGTTCAGGAAATTGGAATGGCAGTTAAGAGACCATATCGTGTCAGTAACCGGTGAGAAAGATAGATGTTTAGAGAGAGAGAAAAAAAAACAGAAAAAAATTACAGACACCGTACGCGTGATGAAAGTGAAACTTTTTATATACTTCCTGTAGAATATGATCAAACTAAAGGATACAAACTTAAAAACGTGAATATTCACGAAATACGATGATGAAATGTATTAATTACACAACGAATTGTACCTCGTCTCTTCATATATAGCGTCTGATATTTAGTTACATCTTCTACAACACACGGATGCGATAGTCTCTCATTGTGTATGTATCGTTGTGTATACATCGCTCTCTTTTGCTCAACTTCTGTGAAGTTTCAATATACAGTTCTTTTTCTCGTTTTCTCCACGTTAAATCTTTTTCCTTTTCCATATAACAAAATGTGTCTAAATGTAACGCGTTATTAAAATTTCACTCTCAGATCTAGTCCAATTACCCATTATCGAATCTATTTAATGAGAACGGGCAAAGTTTAGATATTCACTTTTGTTTCGACATTTGACTGAAAAAGGGAGTAACTATTGCAATCACAAAGTCTTAAATTAAAACTACAATGCCGGATCAATTACAAGTATGCATAATATGACAGCCTGGGCCGTGATTTTAATTTTCAGCTGGAGCCTCTACAAATTTGAACGGTTTCTTATACTAAAAACAACACTTTGCATAATTTAAGAAATAGTAATAAGATTACACAAAGCAATATCCAAATAAAATTACACAAACAAGAAATGTTAGGTTAATGTTTTGAGTGGCGACCGAAAACCAAACATCACACAAAAACTGTTGCGGTATCCACCAGGCGCACCGTTGTTGACTAGGATCACAATCTAAAGGGAAAGTCCGATTGACTGGTGGAATGAAGAAAGTCCAAGGCAAACGTATACACGTCCACGTACACGGTAGACGGTTACTGCACTACTATTCAAATAGAAATTGTTTTTCTGTGTACATGATTCAACTTTTCTTTCTCTTGTACTAGATGTACAAGATCTAGTACAAGAGAAAGAAAAGTTGGATATCCTAGTTGAACACTCAGACAAAACGCAAGCTATTACAACAAGAACCAAACATTAGGAACCGCATTAGATCAGAACAAATCAGAAATTAAAAAGGCTGCTGATGAATACATCAGCACAGAGTAAAGTAAAAATGAAAAAAGCTGTTAATAAATTTTATTAACAAAAAAAATTTGGACGTCCTATTTACATATAAGACGATTACGACGATAAGAATGAGCTATGAAAGTGATAAGTAAGAAAAATGGGTTGTACGAAATTAACAATATTGCGAATATCTAAACTTTGCCCGTTCTCATTAACAGACACTGAAAAGTTGCACCAAGCGAAGGAAATGATGAATGAAAGATCGACTGACAAAACTAATTAATAAAAAAGGATTTATAACTTCTGATTCTGATTTTGAAAATAGAAAATTTTCAAAAATCAGGAAGTTATTGGTTTTACCCCGTTTTCGATAATAAAGTTTTCATCCGACCTCGACGTTTTAAGGTCACAAGAAGCCACCCAGAAAATTTTTCGATGATGTCTGTAAGTTAATGTGGGTGTGTGTGAACTTACGTAAACCTCTCATAACTTTAAAATCGTTTTACCCGTCGATTTCAAAAATTAATTACCTCTTGTCATTGAAAACTGCATCTATCGCCGCCAGTCCGGTCAAATTTGGTTAATTGGTTCGTGAGATTGTTAATGAATAATTTTGAAAAAATTGATTTTTTAGATTACTTCGAAAGACGCTTGCCTGCAACATGCAATAACATGCAGCATGCAACCCACCGCTGACCCTCGAATCTGCCTCTCCACTACGAATCTCTATCCAAATGATTGAATATTGATTCCAGAGGATTGACAGATATCGAACATACACCCTGGTGGATGTGAATGTCGGAAATTTCCTGAGGATGTGCCTGGTTGGCATGAAACGTACGTAGAATTAACAATTTAACAGTTAGCGGAATAAGATAAGTATAAAAATAAATAACACTTGCTTAGGTGTTCGATATCTGTCAATCCTCTGGAATCAATATTCAATCATTTGGATAGAGATTCGTAGTGGAGAGGCAGATTCGAGGGTCAGCGGTGGGTTGCATGCTGCATGTTAATACATGTTGCAGGCAAGCGTCTACTATGGATTTCCGCGAATTAACACCTCACACAATACAATATTACCTCGAAATTTTATATCTTATCGAATGCATGTTCTGAGTTCTTTTGCAGAACTTAAAAACCTGCGTTGATCGCCGCTGTGCTGCTTAAAATCGGTCGATTCGTTCGGAAATATCATTAACAACATTTAACAAAAAAATTGATTTTTAAAGTTACTCTAAATTTTATGTCTGATAATTTAAAGCTAGAGGGAAGTTGTAGAGATAGCCTTTAGGGTCAACCCCTTTTACTTTTTTTTTTTAAGAATATCTCGTCATCATTTACCTGACTCTGCTTTAACTCCACTCTACTATAACCGAAAGCTAATTATTCTGGAGAGATTCGCTCAAACAAAAAAAATTACTATTACAGAAACCAAAAAACATAAACCACATTATTACAGAGCAAACAAAAGATTACAAAGACTGCAGATAAACTTGAAGGTCTACTGCAACAGAAAGAAATTTTTAACGTCCTAGTTGCATATGAGAGATCCCGCAAACATGACATGAGCTACTACAACAGCAACAACAACAGCATGGGTTACCATTACAGGAACCAAGAAGAATAAATCACATTAGCATAGAATACAGTAGATATTATAAAGGCTGCAGTGGAAATCATCTAATTTCCAGAAATGAACGTGAAAGTTTGCACCAAGCAAAGGAAACAAGTAACGAAAGAGAAACGGAAGAAACTAACCTTCTCACTATATTTATCTACACACTATAGAATCTATTACTCATATCGACTCTAGTTTCTAGCTAAAGGTTGCGCGGATACCGGTTGGCTCTATACTCCCGTTTCTACTAATCCAGACTAGAACCTACACGCCCTTCATCTTAAATTGCAAACATTGGCTAAACCTTACATTATAGATCAAATTAATGTACAACGAAATTGTATATCTTAAAAAGATCGATAGAAAAGTCCCAAATAATATATATTTATCTCCTAAGAATAACCCAGAGTAACCATTTTTATCCTTTACGCATAACAAAAAAAATTAGGGTTAATTATCAAGGCATTTTATACAATAGAGAATTATTCCTTATCCAATTAAATACATTAGCTTACATTGTACATTTCATGTAGATCAAAATTGCCCTTTACAGCATTTCTTTAATATGGATATATTAGATTTAAGAGGTAGAGATTTTAAAAGCGGAAGATTCTTTACAAGATTGATGTACCGACGAAAATATACTACTCGGTTGACGCTGTAGTCGATTTTGAAGAGGCTGTTCATTTTCCCAAGAAATTTCTTAATCCTTTGAATCCATCTAGATGCTCTCCACATAAACTGGTGTTGAAAGTAGGTTGTCCTGTAATTTTATCTTAATCTACTTAACGGTACGCGATTATTGATAAAGTCCTTTAAAACTTTCATAATAGAGTGCAGAATACTAGCCGGATGTGGTACTGGAGATGTTTTAAGTCCCCGGATTCCTCTAATACCATCGGATTTACCGTTTCAATTTAAGCGCCTGCAATTTCCGGTAACGCTATCTTTTGCAATCACCATTAATAAATCACAGGGTCAAACATTCAGCGTTGCAGGCTTTGATTTGAGCGTTGAGTGTTTCTCACACGCCCAGTTATGTGTCGCGTTTTCGAGAATAACCTCTAAAGAAAACATGTCTGTACTGTCTCATTAAATCAGCTGTAAAGTTATCATGTAGTAAAGATTAATCATAGTATTATTGATCATTCCACACTCACCCATATTAGTATCTGTATTACTCTCGTGCGAAGCCGGGGTGGGTCGCTAGTATTATATAATTACCCTTCCTTCGGTATATCGAGACTGGTCATTTTCAGTTATTGCGACTGGCTGAAGATTGAGCGAACGATGATGACGTAACGTAGGCACACCAGCGCCTTCCTGTGGGCTGAAACGAGACTTAGATGGTAAGATTCAACCGGAAAATTAAGAATTTTTATCGACCGAACGTGCCTGCCCGAAATACGAATCACAACCGTCTTATATTAGGAGCGAGCTGACCTTCCTTTCATTTTGAAACATATTGCGTCGGCTGCTATTTGAACTCGGTTATAGTAAATAATAATAGAGTACCGGTATGTTTATTATATTGTCTTCGTTTAATATTTAATTAAACAAATACCATTTCAACGAAATGGAAATATTGCTATAGGAAAACACAGCTGTAAAATTAGAACAAACGAATTATTCAAACTAGCAGAGTAATTTGAATATTATACGATATTTCGTGTTTGCGCCGTTTTAGAACTTAAGCTTTTTTGCCAAATTGCTAATCATTATATTAGATTTCTATTTTTTACAATTAAATGGAAAATAAATTACTATAAATATTAGTATTGTTATAAAAAATATATTAAACTAACACTTGTCGCAAGGATATGCTCTGTACATCCTAAAATCATGTAATAATTTAAAAGTTTTAATAAAAAGTACATTCATACATACACACACACGCGCGCGCACGCACTCACACACACACACACTAACACACAAACACATCACACCACACACTTATATATATATACACTTATGTATATATATATATTATTATTTACAGGTAATTTAAAAAAATAATCGTTGTATAAAAATGATGATCTTGTATTGTGATGTGGACTTTGTGTTGTGGACCTTTTCGTTACACTTTGTACGTTTGGTACACTGATACTTAAAATCGAGTGTCAAAAAAGGCAAGGAATGATAAAAAGCTTGTATCTTATTGAGTAGTAGTCCAAGCTTCAGTATTTAAGCTTATATTATGAAAATAAACGATTTTTTTTTGAGAGGGTTAAATAGTTTTGTAGTACTCAACATTTAAATATAAATTCAAATGAATATTAAAATTTTCTAAATTTAACTTTTGACTTTTTTATTATCGTCATCATTATTAATTACTAATCCAAATCAGCAAAGAAAATTTTAGAATCACTATTTAGTAATGTCTCTTTTAATGTTGTATTACTATTATTTTATAATGACCGATTCTGCAAACCGCTTGCGACATAACACATACAAGTTTTAATATTCAAGTCTAGATCATTATAGTCCTAAATTTGAACTCTAGCACCTTAATGGTGGACTGCTCTCAGAGTAATTTGGCCCATTTAGACACAAGACCCGTTTACCTCCGAAGCGAGATAAGGTAGGTACACTCGCCCACTGAAAGTTTTCAGAGTCGAGTGCCGCGAATTATGTTAATTTTGTATTTCACACCGGTCGGAGGAAATAGTCGACAATTTGATTTCCGAGCAGCGAACAATGAAATAATATTATTCATGGTAGAAAGGAAGTTGCAAAACGTGAGCACGCGCGTGTGTGAGTGAAAATATGTACATGAATGTATTCGAATGTGTGCATGGGTACACCCAACTATATCGCTACATGATACTCTGAATATGTCCTTGCCCTTAAATTAATTTCTTCAGGGAAGGAAATTAACGGTAGAGATTAGGATTGTTCTCGAAGGATTATTAATTGATATACACCAATTAGTCCATAAAAAAACTAGCGAAATTATTGGGTATTCAAAAAAAAATTATAGTTCAATAGTTTAAATGACTATGTTTTAAAACTTTCTAACGGTTCCTAATAATTTTCTGTTATTTTTCTAAAACTAAATAAAAATATAAATAAATGTTCAACATTTTAAGAAATATGATTACGATGTATCATTATTGAGGTTCGAGGATTAAATTTAAAATAAAAAGGATATATCAAAATAATCGGAATGTATATATTATAATAGATCTCCATTAATACTCAATACTTTCTATAAAACTGTTTTCTAAAATAATCTGACCGATCAAAATTCATAAATAATCTAAATAACCACATCCATCCGTTTCCAAATAGACCAGACGGTACTCTATTATGTCTTTATTTAGGAGAAGAGTTATTATGCTATTTTATTATTTTATATAGATGGGTGCAGATGACCCCACGTAATGATTACTCTATTTTGACCTAAAAAGTTCTATTGCACGAGATTGTGGTCTCGATCTTAATCGATATCATCTTAATTTTAGAACGATCGGTCTAACTCTGTATAAGCCAAATATAAAACCTTTCCAAGTCAGCCAAGTTGAACTGAAGAATAATGGTCTATTTATCGGACATCCTTCGTCATAGACTCGGCGTCGACGGTCGCCTCTAATCTAGAATTATGAGTCTGTGTGCAGATGTTCCGTTCTGTTGAACAAATACCTGTGTTAACGCTATATTTAACAGATTTCGTAGTGCAAGTACATTGTTAACTCGCTTCAGTTAGGTTAGTAATCCCGTACTTGTAGAGGCGCAGCATCAAAATTATAATTGTATGGCAAACTGTATATTGTCAATTGATAGCTGACTTATTTGATTGATTAATTGATATCCATTGGTAAGTGATTGATTTCATTTAATTATTTTATTTGAATTAATTCATGATGTGAGTTGGGTTACTATTTTTTTGTAAGTTTTAATTATGCTGCATATGTATGTATCTTTACATGAATGTAATAACAAATGACAATGTGCGTGTTTTGAATCTGCGTTTCTAGGAAAAAAAAGGGAAAGGGACATTTGTTCTTACAAAAAAATAAATAAAAGAAATAATACTGCGTATGTTCCAATGTTGAGCCGGGCGCGCGGGGAAATCAGTCGATTTTGACAAACGAGATAATGAGGTCGGTATGGGCGGAAGCAACGGTCCCTCACATGCCTGGATCATTGCTGACCTCGACGTAACCGCCAGTGAATCAAAACGACGAAGTTGTTCAGCCAAATGGTATTCAACAATCCAGTGAAGAAGTCACGGACGGTGGTCGATGGGAAAGCAACACTATCAACATTTATTATTTTATTATTGTCTTTAGTGTGTGCAAATTCTGTAGTAAATAGTAATATTTCAGGCTGGCAGTTAGTTTATCTAAACGACGACTAGTTCCCGAGAGCAGTCCATATTTTTTGAAATAAAGTACATGTAAGCGATATCTCGCTTATTTCCAATTTTCCCTTTTTGAATTTGATCTATCTCGGTGATGTTATATTTAAAAGTACCGTAGGTATGATACGCATCAGAACTTTTCGTCGAGAGTTACATGAGCTCCTAACAGGGTTAAGCCTGTAAAGCGACAGGTCAAACTCCTGGCTCCATTGTAAATTGTATTTCTGCCCACAGAGATGGTCTTGGTATATGAAAATTAAACATTGTAATAAATTCAAGTAATAAACAATTAGATAAAATGATTACAGTTTGATTATAAGAAATCTTGTACAGCACGATTATGATAATTATATTTAAAATTCTTAACTGTGGGATTTTACTGTTTACATTTAAATTAATTTTATTTATTTTCTTTAATTTGATTTTGCTGTATATAATTGTATTTAACTGTGTACTATGTAAAATGTGTTATTTGCTATTGTTTCATAATTTTTAAGTGTAATTTATTTGAACTTTAATTATTTGAAGAAATTTGCATCTAATCAAGTGATAACTTCGTCATAGCTCCACCGGTCCACCTTTATCGCGCTGCGCCGTGCGACGGGACGCAAACAATTTCATTTTACGCATCGTTAGAACTAGCACACTAGTTTTTAAGCATGTTAGGAATTGAGATAAAATTTGCTAACTTTGGGAAAAGAAAACTAATTGAAAACGGTGTCCAGTAATAAAAAATAAAATGTTAAACTCAGAGAAGCTGTACCTTCCAAGAGTTTGCTCAAATACAAAGAAATAAAATCACATTTTTGTTCATATTTGTATTTCCTTCATTTCTTAATAACTAGTTTGCAATAATATTGAATACAAAATCAACACTCCATATGTTTTTTTTTCAAGATAGACATTGCAAGGCATCGAACGACCGCGCTCAGGTAAAGAATGTTTTTTTTAAATCCATTTTTATGGCGAGTTTGTTTCAATTAGAGTGATTTATTGATTGTACCTTTGGATTTCTTAATAAACTATACAAAAATGTAAAGAATTGTATATTTTTGTTGTTTGCTTTGTGTATAAAAATTTAACCTTACGTAGAAAATTTTTCAGTACAGCTCTTTGAAAAACCATAAAATTACCGAAATTCGTAACGAGTATAGTATGGGTATGCCCTGTGACGACGACACACGCATATTCAATGTTGAAATGCCTTTATATATCACGAGATTAATCAAACACTAACATAAAGTCAACGTTGATAAAGTTTCACACCATTTTCATACTAATGGGACTTTAACCGAAATAGCCTAGGTTTTGCAAGCCTAGTTTGTAGATTGAAATTTTACCTGAAAAAACTCGACTCAACTAAAAATGTTTATAACAAACAAAAATATATACTTAAATGTTCATGTTAAACAATTCTTTCAACAATATTATGCTTTTAAAAGAATTTTGTTAATAACTAAAGTTTACCCTTTCACCCCATACAAAACCACGAAAGAGAATGAGAAATACACAAGTCATTAATGCCATTGCTCTTTAACTACAGAGTAAAATTGTAGCTTCATTTCTAAATTTACCATTCTGAGCATTAAATCTACCAAAGATAATTTTAAAAAAACACACACAAAAAAGCCAGTGTTAAGCTCAGCGGTCAGAGTTCTGGAGCAGGACTTTGACCGTTGACAGGAGAATGGAACTGTTCTAGCGTACTTAGAAAATTTGACAGTAAGCTTAGTTGTTTTTATTGAAATTTATATTTTATTCTACATTTTTTGTCTCACTTGAAATTTGAGTAAATTGCTACCGATATTTTGATGATATAGTCTTTAATTTGACTGTAATATAGACAGTTTTATAAAGATCTTTTACGTTGATATCCCTACTACCAAATGCGATTATCCTGAGATCGCGATGCTTGAGAAGTCTCGCGTACACCATTTTATTTTATACAGACATTTTCTGTGTAACCCAAATAACTTATTTTCTTTATAATGGACATAAAGCATTCGCGAATAATTTTAATTGTTTATACCTCACTATCATACGGGTTGGAGAGGCTCCATTGCGTTAAATAACAACTGACGCGGCTGCGCAAAAATGTGCTGCCTGACTCCCAAACTCAACAGGAAGCTAGATTGCGGTCGCTCTAAAGTAAGTCTTGCGCGACACGAAACATCTACCCGTGAAGTTTACACAAAAACCCAATAAAAATCCTGGTTCAGACCGTAATCCTGAAAGAGTCGATCTCCTGTCCCCGATTAAAAGCCAGATTATTTCGCGCTACATGATTTTACTAAATCTATTGATTAGATAATCACGCGTACAAAAGCACACAGGTATAATCAAACAGTAGATATAAATGGAGCCTCTATAGGGTTCCGTTTCACCATCAATGTTTTCGTGCAAGATCGTTGTTTTGGGTGTTTAAAATTTGTTCCTTAGCTAAATACCACCAATTTCGTCTACATAAGATTTTCTAGGGCGACCCTTGCCGACCTTTCCATCACACACATTCACTATATAGATTTGTTTTGTGAGTCTAATTTCATTCTTCCTTTCCAGATTGCTCGGCCACCGCAACATACCTTTTTCTACACTAGTCACTACATCTTTCTTTAAACCATACGGCTCTCTGACTTCACTGTTTCTACACCTATCTTTCAGAGATACTTCACACATGTTACGCAAAGATCGTGTCTCTGCCGTATTGATTCTACTTTAATTTTTCTTTTGCCATACCCAGCTTTCACAACTATACATAAGCGTAGGAATCAGGACCCCATTATGGACAACCAAACGTATTTGCTGTGAAACATGTTTACTGTTTATGAAGGTAAACAAAGCCTATACACATTATTTCCCGCATTCACTCTTTTTCCATATCTCTATCATGTATACTACCTAAGTATACAAACTATTTCACTTGTTTGACACTCTCATCTTCTATATTTATATCGCATTCAATGCTGCTTTTGCCTCTTTTAAACACTTTGACCTTAGTTTTGCTGACATTTACTTTTATCTCCTTGTCTTTTTACAAACAGTAAATTATAGTTTACATAAACTATATTTTCAATCTCAGTCTTGAAGTTTTGTATTTATCGAGAAATGTTATTTCTCAAAGGACAGAAATATTCCTAATAGCACCTGCACATGAAAACTCATAAAATATTTTCTGTGCAACAAGTAGTTGGTCTTTATTATAGATACACTATAGAAGTAAATGACGGTCTAATTTGAAGTTTAATGACCACTATGAACATAAGGAAGACTAAATTAGAAGCTAATTCATAAAAGGTTGTAATACAAAGTTGATATGTATTGAAAGGAAATCGAAAAGGACAAAAAATGATACGTTATAATGAAAACATCATCCGCCGAGTAAATGTAAAAGGATTTTGCGTAGTAACGCCCGTTATGAGGTTGGTTCATTTTTGTACAGAAAAATGAAATTGTAACGGCTCAATTTAATATATCCTTGAATTAATTATATTTTTCCCATTGATTTATTAAAGTCTTCATGAAATAGTTAAATTAAAATTTCTTCACAAAAATAAAATAATTTATTATTTTTGTATTTTTCAAAAGAATTTTTTCTTTTAACTGGAAACCATGAAAGAAAAAGTGTTTTTCCACTGAAGCCTATAAATATTTCCTACTTAAATGAAAGCAGGGAGCTTACTATAATGTTTATATTGATATGAATGGGAATATTTCTACATGATTTAAATATTTAATTTTTGTTCTTGCGTAAAAAATACTATTACTCTCTTACATTGATCCGTTATCAGCTAAAACCACTTAAAATATCTTTGAATCTCACTAGGTTAAGAGATCTTCAAATTCAATGACAAAAATACTGGTAATTCGTTTCGACTACCAACTATCAACTACTCACCATAAGAAATTGATAATGAAACATTTATCAGTAGTGCAAAAATTCATATATTATTCGGATAGCAGTTTCGTATCTATATTTCTGTCCGTTATGCGATATTAGCCGAAGAATTGAAAATAAATTTGATTCACCAGAGTCCAATTTTAATTGTATAGTTAGCCATCAATACGCTATAATTATATCAGTCGCTTATAAATCCTCTGCTGAACAGGACGCGCGTGATCCTGCGAAATTAACCTAATTTAGATGACAACAATTGCGTAATGGCAATGTGGGACACATCAATAATAACGCGAATTTGCAAGTCATCTAATATACTATTAGGTTAACGCCGTAAGCACAAAAGGTAGAATATAAGTAATAAAGGGCAAACCCCAAGATGCAGATCCTAATGAACAAAAAGAGAGTAAAAAGAATCACAAGGGTTTACGAATTTAAGTAAGTTTATTTATTTTTGCTACCGACTATCTGTTCTCGTATGAGCTGCGGTCTCGGCATTCGATATATGCTGTAAGTAATTTTGTTGAGGGTTTAGTGAACTATATTAATTTTATTGTTTTTTGCTAGTTTTTTTTTTAAGTTTTTGTTGCGTGGAGCGCCATATCGGCAGCAAATCATTCTTGAAATCTTTTTAAGTTTCCGTCAATTACATTAATTTCATTAATATTATTATTTTTCCATTAAATATTATTTAGAAGTCTTATCATGTTTTTGTTTCAGTAGTCGTTGTTTTCTGTAAATATTTTTTCATATACTAGTCTAGTCAACAAATTCGAAAGAATGTTAATTCTTGCTACTGTGAATTAAAATACGTAATAAAGCTCATTAGAATCTTTACGACATCTAGAAAAAAGTTCATAAAGTTCAAACCCGCAGATAAACAATGGCAAATTTATAAGCAATTATAGATTCAAAAAAGGGTCTACTTCTTGGACATAATTCAAAAACTATTGGTGTTAAAGGAATTTAGCAAACAGATTCTAAAGAAGAGGAAATTTCCAAAAAAAGTCTTCCGGAATTGGAGCTCTATTAATAGTTTATATTTAAAGTTAAAAATAAAGTTTCGCGAGACGAGCACAGTGCCGTTACGCGCTGGCTTAAAATCAACAGTTTATATCAAAAAATATCGTTTGCTATATTAAGTATAAAAAAAAAATACTGTGAAGTCTACACATTTGAAAGAAAAAAATTTCGTCAATAAAAAGATTTTGTGCATTTTTTACTAAATGAAGCTATGGTTAATTAGTGATTTTTTTAAAACTGTTATTTACATTTCGTGTTCAATAATTGTCAAATTAAAGGTCTTGAAACTAATTCGCTTAATAAATTATTTTAATACGGTATTTTTAATTGTTATTATCTATAAGTTATGAATAATCTAAGCGACAAAAAATTAAAAAATGCACAAATTAAGATGTTTTTTATGAATTTGATTGTTGTATCTGTTTTTGGATAGTGAACAGCTATAACTTGATCATAGATTTTAATTTTTTCATCTATTTATTCAAATTTTTTTAAACAAATGGAATAATTAAATATTTTTGAAAAGTTTTTTGTCATATAGTTTGTCAACCAATATTTTTATCGTTAATGGATAATAACAATAACAAATACCACAAATACCCCTTCCACATAACTTTATTCAGTATAATAACTAGTTGGTCTCCGTGAAGCGAAATAATCTTAAAACCTTTTGTTTAACAACTAGAGATCTCGAAATGCAAATGAGTCTAAAAAAATTCATCAATTATTAATAGCTTCAGTTAATTTTTTTTCAAGTGTTTAAATGACACAATATTTTTTATAAATTAACAAAGCAAAAGATATTTTTTTTTAATTATCGGCCAGTTTTAAGTCAGCTTAACCACACTATTTACAAAATATATGTAGGATCAATAGTTTTTGAGGAATCTCTAAAAAAGTGGGCCCCTCCTTTTTGAAACTGCTCCTTTTAGCTGAAGAATTAACACGTTTTTCGACTTTTTAACCAGACTATGAGGGCTACTATTTATGTGCGCGGAGTATCAAAATGACAAAAAACATCTATATTTAATATGGTTTCATCGCTTTTCAAAATGTTTACCACGATGCATTTTACATACGCTGAAATCAATTTTTATAGCTTTTTTTCCATTCTGATTGAGGTATCTCCAAAACGTACATTTTGAACGCATCAGCGGCCTCTTCTCGGCTCGAAAAACGTTGACCACATAATTTATTTTTCACGCTTGGGAATAAATAAAAATTGTTAAGTGCCAAATTGGGGCTGTACAACGGACGACCCGTCAATTTGATCTTTTAACCTCCCAAAAAACCGAATTGTTTCCGGCGACGTGTAACAGCCAGCATTGTCAAGATAGAGAATGGATTTGCGTTGTCGGTTGTTCTTTCTTATTTCTTTAAAGACTTCTGGTAAACAAATGTTCGTGTACCACTTCAAGTTAACCGTTTCAAAATTCTCTAGTGGCACTGTAACCACATTCTCACTTATACCACAAAAACAGGCAACCATTTGCTTCAAAGTGCTTTTAGTACTAGTCACTTTTGTTAGGTTCGGCTCATCTTGGAACATCCACACCGTTGACTGTTGTTTAATTTCAAGGTTATACGCATTGATCTAAGATTCATAACCTGTGTACGTATTATAAACAGCTTTTGACGCACCATGATTGTATTTTTTTAATATTTTTTGCACCAATCGACACGAACTTATTTTTAATCAATGCTCAAGTTGTGCAGAATCCAACGTCAACATTTTTTTTTTTTTGCAGCTAAATTTTCGTGTATTATATTATGTATGCTCATAACAGTTATGTTCAGGAATGATTTTATAGTTCAACATGTAAAATGTCGATCTTGTATTATTAGTTCCCGCACAGCATCGCTAATATTTGGTACAACAACCGACTTAGGGCAGCTTTCTTTAAATTCGTCAGTGAGCATAGACCACCCACGATTAAACTCACTAAACCAGTGATGCACAGTGGTTTTTGATAATGCTTCATCCCCAAAAGTCGAAGTGAGTTTATCTTCGCACTGTTTTCGAGTTAGCCCACGCCAAAAATCGTAACAAATCACCGCACGAAAATTTTCACGAATAAATCCACCGTGATAAAGACACGCAATTTTCAAAATGACGCCATAATGGTAAAACAATTGACAGTTACATGAAACAAAATGTATTCTACAGCCAAGGAGTTGTAATTACTTTTTAAATATTATTCTATATGTGTCCAGTTCCGGATACATAAATAGCAACCCACGTATACGTCAAGGCTTCGTTTAATTGTATACGTCATATCCTCTAATGTGAATTAGATAAAGACCTTTTACTAACAAAAATATGTTGCCATATCTTAGTTAGCCTACTGATATATACATGTACATTTTTTTCGTTTATTGCCATCATTAAATTTAACGACGAATTATGAACAATATTCGATAACAAAATAAAGCAATGAAACAAGAACGACTTTAAGGAAAAACAGTTTCTTTGAAAATATTCCATCATACAAAACGAAATCCACCATCAAAAAGATATAATACCGTATCGAAGATGTCACGGTTTTCCTCAAAAGTTTAATTACAATTCAGCATTTTCCGTGGCGACGGCGAGGCCACTCGAAGTTATTTTCTCGAGGAAATAAAAAATACGAATGACGCGCGGCCGGAGGGATCTCCTAAAAGCTCAGCACATTTCTCGAGAAACATCAAAACGTTCGAGCACTAAAAAATAAGAGGAGATACAGGCCGATGTATTGCGCGCGCGTCCCTGCGCGTGGCACCAGTGACGAGGACGGTATCTTTGGAGACGGCCGAAGTCGGGAGTTTCGAATAAAATCTCAATTCTGACTGTTTCTTAGTTTTTCTTGCGCTTGGGACTATTAATACTGCTTACGCGTACTCGAAATATTTGTGATTAGAGAAATTGGGGTGAAGTAGAGAATTTGGGGTATATTATCTAGTCAACAAAAATTGACCCTAAATGCTTGTAATTATTTAATTAGAAAATAGCTATAATTAGTGTCAAATGCGTTTTCTCTAGCGTTATTCGAATCTAGTATTATTTCGAATTACCAAATATAATATTGCAATTAATGTCAATTTTATTAATACAGCTTCAAATTTTTAAGCTTCTTTAGGTACTCAACGCATAAAACATGTACCTACACAATGTATAAAAGTTTATGATAACTAGAACAGGAAATGTTTGCTTTACATCCAACATAATGAAAACGTTTTATGTTCCGGTAATCTTAAACTTTGGGTTCCAAAGGTGTATAATAAAACTCTCCGGATATAAATGAACAGTGATAACAAAATAATGTCTGCAAATATACTTATAGTAAAGTAGTTTTAAATACTGTAATTAAATAAAAAAAAAATTTGTTAATTTCAACATCAAATAAAATAAACAAAAAATGTGCGTAACCCATAAAATTTCCTTTTTGTGATTTCATAGATAAATGCTCCTATATTCTATTTTAACGTAGAAAACTTGTACAATATGTGAGTCAATATGAGAATTCTTAGAAAATCAAAAACTTAACAAACTAGCTAGTTAATTTTGTTATTATTGTTATTGAAAATAGTGTCCGTTAAGATTAATACATTTCTGCATTAGATAGAACCACCGAGTGAAATACTTCCTATAAGAATATAAGTATCCTATACAGACTTCCTATAAGAATCCTATACACCAACATCGTTTTTCCCGAACTTTTCCGATCGAGACACAAAAAAATGTTAGTGTACCAGTCTGCAGTAATTGTATTTTTATCTTTAAAACAATTCGACCATAATGACCTGTTATTCCGAAGAAAGAGGTCATAATACAGACATTTATAACACACGAAAAATTCCATAATTGCATACTTTAACTTGTTAAATAATGCAGATACAGCATTGAACCTAAGAACAATTCTGTTCAGCAAAAAATTATCTAACAAAGTATCAATTAATCATATTTCCATCTCTAATTATTTAAATAATACACCTGTTTTCATTAATGTTTATTTAACTCGCGTTCAGTTTAATATGGAATTTTTCGTTTTACTCTATGAAATGTCTATATTTTGCAATATGTAATTTTACTTGCATGTATTATCGAAAAGTGCTCTTATTTTTCCCATAAGAAGTTAATAGAGATAGATAGAAGCCTCCGCAACTTTGTAACGTATGATAATAAAACGTGTTATAAAAGATACAGAAGGGCGGCACAGAAATAGAAAAATAGTTCGTAGACACGCGGACAAAGCTGTTTCTTAATATGTATTAAAAAGATTTTCGATATTGTCGATAGTTCATGCACGGGCGGGTGGGTGAGCGTTCTGACCCTTGGGTGCGCGTTCAGGTTTCTCTCGCGCCCGCCCTAGCCGCGTGGCGACCCTTTCACGATAAAAGTCTATAAATTTCCTTTGCTTATAATGCCCGCATAATATAATGACTTAGACCGTATTTTTATGTATTTAGTGAAATTGTTGCCAATTGTGATTTTCTTAATTCACCATTTTTAGAAAGAGAATTTAATTTTTCTATATTGTTTAACTAATCTGTGTTAAGATTAATTACTAAATAATATTGCAGATTTTATCTAAATCTACTCTATCTCTCTTTCTCTCTTTCAAACTCAGACACATTCATACACACAAAAACACGCTTATATAAGAAAACAGACATCAACATGTCTGTGTTCTGATAGATATTTCATAAATTAAATGCGTTAAAATTGTTTAACACAGTAGTAAGTTTGCGAGCGTTAACTACCCTAGGTACTGCGCCTCGTGGAGGGCTGTTTAAGGATTTTCTCACGTACATATCAGATTGTCTGAACAATAGGGAAATATTGAATCGTTAGATTGAAACTAAATCAAAAATTACATAAGAATCACTTTTTAATGACGAAGAATATTTCACGGAGACAGTAGAAGAAAATGCGAAAATGGCCGATGCTTCTATTCAATTTAGTTCCTCATCCCCGCACATCCTCGGTGCTAGACTAAATTCAGAGCCAAAAAAAAAGCTGAAAAAGCCCACGATCGCACCAGTCCAGCGACAATACGGCGACATGGGGCATGTTTGCTACGACGTTTAAGACACCAAGTTCTACTGGTCTAAAAGAGGATCGGATGACATTATTTTTTTCTTATCAGTACGTTAAAAATGAATATATATCGTGTGTATACGATCACGTGTCTTCTGGAAAAATACCTTTCTTTTTGCCGAAGATATTCAATTATATTCATCGATTTAGTAATTTCCGAGGAATATACATAACTGAACATATTTTTAAGAAAAACTTAAACACATAGGTGATGACTGAACTCATGAAGAAAGCTGGGGTGAGGTTGGATTGGGGTTTTTGTGGTGTGTGATACATTTCCTATTTTTGATTAAAAAAATATTGCAGAATAATAAAAAAAACATTTGAATATGTGTTGCATCTCGCACAATTTATGTTGTAGTTTCGTAGAAATTAGGCGCGTAAAATGTAATAAATATTATTATCTAAATTGCATTTCAATATCCTTTAATATTGTAATAATAATGGCTCTCAACTAATTATTATTAACTGTGTGACGTCGAATATGTTCAATTTACAGTTTTACATCTAAAGCTTGAAAAGCGTTATTCACAGAAAACCATACATTTTTTATTGAGAGTCCTAACAATGAATATATATATGTGTGATTACAAATCACAATTATCTAGATTAAACAGTTAAAAATCAAAAGCGGAAGGGCAAAACCTGTGATATTTTTACAAAAAGAAGGCGCACTTTGAAAAAATCAACCCGATGTAAATGTACGGAGGCAATGCTGAAGATAATTGAATTGTCATTAATGAGACCACGCATTATGTTCATAATACTTTTGTTTTATTTAGAAATGTATTCCCTCATCATTACACATTTTGAATTGTGCGGACCCAATGAAGAAAGCAGTTGGCGCATTTTTCTTTAAGGACATTTACAAAGGCCTCTTGAAATCGTGTCAAAATTGTGTCAAAATGTCAGATGTATTTGCAAAATCTTTTGCGCTTATTCATATCGATACCTACCCAATACAGTATGAGTTTGCCCTCAAATATTTTTCTTTATCTGTTTCAATGACTCATTTTAGAGTATCAATATTATTTTCGGTAATCCAGTCACCGGTCGATCTTCACGTAAATCGCCAAAGAGACGATTTTGACACGCTGAATTCACTGAACCAGAAATGCACAGAGCTACAAGATGAAGTTTTATCGCAAAATGCCAATTAAAGTCCTTAGCAACTTTCTTGTTGACTTAAAGTTGTAACGGAAATCGTAAAAAATCATAGCGTGATTCTTTTAACCTGAATTAATTTTAATGCCGTCAAATATTTTCAAAACATTGTCACAAGGAAAAAACAAATGTCAATTCACACAAACTCAAACGCAACGTAGTCACAAAGAGTTATATTTTCAAAAACTCTCATTGTTCTTTAATAATCTTATTACAAATGGTCAATTTCAGAAATTTTCTATATGATCTATGTATTTATTAATAGATTTCACTGAAAAAATTAAAGTACAATATGTTTTAGATTTTATGTTGAGACCATACACTATCCGTGTAAGAAATTTTGTTTCAGAAGTACAAAAGTAGACGTACTGAGACGGACAGACAACTAAACAATGGTTCTTTGTCGATAACAATGAACTGCAAACAAAAATATTTGATAATTGCTTACAAAACGTTAATAATAACACATCGCTAGTGATGTTACCAGGTATGTCATTTTAATTTTTTTTTAATTATGCTGTATGTGAAGAGTGCATACACTGCGTTAACTATAAGCATCATATAAGTACTGTGTAAGTG
This sequence comes from Eumeta japonica, assembly GCA_005406025.1. Taxonomy (NCBI): domain Eukaryota; kingdom Metazoa; phylum Arthropoda; class Insecta; order Lepidoptera; family Psychidae; genus Eumeta; species Eumeta japonica. The sequence goes on along the minus strand of BGZK01000492.1, from coordinate 143,700 downwards.
CAACACGTTAGTCCAACGCACGGAGGCCTTTTGTTCTGGTAATTTTCAATAAATCTCGAAGTTTTCGTGAAGTCCCCATACAAGTAAATACAACAAATATTTACTTTCTAAATTCTTCTTAGAGCTATTATGAACGTTTCAATTGAACTACATAACTTTTCACAATATGCGACAAATGAAAATAAATTTTAAGTATTTTTTTAATATAAAAACTAACCTTTATATTGATCTGTGTAGTTAGGCTTTACTGTCGCCGATTTGCTACCAAATTTTAATACAGTAATGTAACTTTAATCCAATAAATAATAATATGAATATTAAATTGGAGACTTATTTGCTTTGGGCCAATGAACACGGCTCAATATTGGAAATATCGTACCTCCATTTGACGGCGGCGCTGTGCCAATAAAAGGATCACGTCTCGCATCCGTCAATCGCGCTATTTGAATTGCTTCTGTTTGCTCAATCACGAACGCTGATTTGTTCCTGTGTATATTAGTTATTTATGAAATGCACCCTAAGCGTTCGCTTTTAAGAGCGCTTTTTGTTTGGTTCATTCCGTTTGATATCAGTAGTTGATTGGGGTGAATCCATATACCGGTTATGATTCTATCATGCTCTGCAATGCGTGGTTTTCAATCGAGTCGGAACTAATCTCTGGTTTCGATTCCATCGACAGGAACATAATGTAGAATAGAATTCCGGCTGGCAGTCCCGATCTCCCTTCCGTATCTCGATTTCAGTCTCGGTCTGGGCTCCTATTCCGATTGGTAACACCAAAATTACATCGAAATCCGTGCAATAACGTGCAAGGAATTCCCGGACCCGCATTCGCCCACAATATTATTTAATTTCAAATCCAAACTAGTGCATTTCACTTCACTGTAAAATGAACTTTTGGATTTACCTATAACTTACATCATAACCGAAAGCATAGATTATCTTAAAACAGCTGGAAAGATGTGCTCGCTTTTAAGCCAACTTATTTCAGATTTACATGTAAATCTGTAAAATGTATATCTGTAAAATAGACTACAGCACTTCAACCCAGCTTATATCAAAAAAATAATAATTGCTAGATTAAAAATACATAGTATGCTAGCAATTAAAAAGGTTCTCCAGTTATAGTAATATATTGACGGACTAAAATTTTTTAATAGTCAAGATCAGGAAATATGATTTTGAAACAGCCAAAGAATAAAATGTTTCATTTCTTGGAGACGTCGTCACGTTGTACATTATGCGTTCACCTTTTACCTATTAACTAATAACAACTAAAGATGTTAAATAAAATGTAGCCGCAAGACGTGCCACTCTTATTGATCGACAGTAATTATTTTGTTTTTGATGACAAATAATATATAAATTTTGCTAAGAATATAGACAATTAGTTTTGCTGCAATTTCCAAAAAATATAGAGCAAATTACTCATACTTTGTAAGATTTGGCATTTATTTTATATCGCTGACTTAATCTGACTAACTCTTCGTCGTATATTTCTGAACGTTTTATAAAAATAAAATTTTGAACAGCAGACAATTTATGTTAAAAAAATGAGTGCGTCAGGGCACCTCCGAAACAAGATGCGAAACATCAAAACTGTTGTATTCTATATTATTATTTTCTATAATTCTATATACAAAAAATTATACATATTACATAAATCTAACTCTCTCTCTCTCTCTCTCTCTATATATATAGAGAGAGAGAGAGAGAGAGAGAGAGAGAGTGAGGAAGAGAGGTAGATTTATGTAATATGTATAAAATTTTGTATGTAGAATATGTAACATTTTATATATTATATACAGAAATCACTGGTTATTGTTATAAAAAGCTTTATCGCAAGAGGATATACACGATCAGACGCACTGGCGTAGGTCAAAATTAAGCGTCTCCGAAATGTGAGACGCTTGGTATTGCCTCATGGCAAAGCGATATCCCCTCTACCTACGCACAGCGCTAGGAGCAGATGGCGTAGGCCGAAACCAAGAGAATTCTCAATTTTGAGACATTTTGGTTTTACCCCAGTCCACGCGCGTATAGATGTTTCATATCAAAATTGGGAGGTGAAAACCTATTTTTTTGAAAACAATATGAATAATTCATCGTACCCCTATTTCAATTAATTTTTTTTTAATGCACTTCGTCCGAAGTGCATAGTCCTTCCTCATCTCTTATCTCATTGTCTTACCTTTCCTTATTAAGGCGCCGACGAGGACAACGCTGGAAGAAAATATTATTCATAAGAAAAATCCTTTGCATAAAAGATGAAATGTGTGGGAATGGAGAATTTCAAGCGCCTTGCTTGTTTATTTTACACGATTCTGTAGTTCACCCTCTACTTACAATATAACTTTGAGTAAATTAAAATATAGTTATGTTCGTTTTTGGCAATTTATACGTTTTAATTTATTAATATTTCATAAATTTATGCTTATTAAATTCGCTTTAACCTTATTAAAAATAAACAAGCTCCTAATATTAACAATAAGAAATTATATTTATTGCACTTACAATATTTAAATACTTGCTGCCTAATATGAAACCATGAATAGTCTTTGATAAGACAAATTTACTATTAGATTCTCAAATATTGCAGAATAGTTCATTTAGAATTTATTTTTGCTTTTTTATTTACATGAAAGGCAAACAGATAAATAGCGAAATTTATGGAATGACGAGTCAACATTTCTTCTTCAAATATTGCTGTTGATATCACTAGTGATTTCGTTAACTTATGTTTTCTGAAACATTTTTATTTTGCATTTGATCGATCACAAATTACTGACTATGACAAGAATACTATAAATTTATGTGATAGGACTTGTCTTAAACTAACACTGTATGTGTCAATGTACTATACGTTTCGGTATATGCTATATATTATTGTAATTTAACAAAGATATTCCATTAATTATGAACAATAAAATATATCACATATTATTCAAATTCAAAATATCTTTATTTCATAGGTATCACTTGAAACATTTTAAGACTTTAATTTTTTTTTAATTAACACTGGTTTGTAAGGCAGCTATCTCTCAAGAAAAAGAAGCAAGAAACTTGAAGATAGCACTTTGCAAATCAAAGTTATATAGGAATACAAAAAAAAAACAAACCTGTAGGAAGTCGAGCTCGTTATATCCATTTAACTTCTAAATATTTAAAGATTGTATAATACTTTTTTTTGCTAAGAGTTTGCCTAATAAAGACTTAAAATTTTTATTAGAGTAAATTTTGTATATCTACAGGAATCTTATTGAATACACGCATGCAGAACCCTCTAAATGAATTAGTGACCCTATGCAGTCGACTAAAATGTAAACACAGTTTATTTTTAATTCTAGTATTGAAATAATTTCTACCACTGTTTTTATTAAAAAAAATCTGCATTTTTCTTACGTATATTAAATTTTGATAAATAAATTGAGATGCCACAGTTGAAATTCCAATTTCTTTGAAATTACTTCTAAGAGAAATACGAGGTCCGAACCCGTAAATTGCGCGAATGGCCGCTTTTTTCGAGCATCTGAGTAAAATTCTTTGAACATCCGTAGCATGTACCCCAAAGCAAGATGCCATATGACATCAAGATATGGAAACAGACCCATCATCACCCATGGCCCCTCCGACAATAGGTCATGTGATCCGAATCGCAGAAGCGCTGCGAAACACCTACAAATCTAAGCCCACGGCTCTTCATACAAGTTATTTCAATATCCTTCTTCTATTGTCCCTGAATACAACTTTCGATTAATAGGGCTACGGGAACAGCAAAAGAAACCAATCTGGCGGTTTGAATATCGGACATTTTTTTATCTTTTCAATTGCAAATGCTCCAAACGAGCTAAGCGTTTTCGCCAACCATCAATATGAGGACCCCACTGAAGTTTATTATCTAAAGGAAGACCTAGGAAAACAGTAGTGTCAACAAGCTCTAATTCCTCGTTTCTTATTGAAATAGCACCAGATTTTATTTTCTTCGTATTGAGAAGTAAATTATTTACAGTAAATCATTTTTAAAGATGGAGATTTTAAATCGTCATCGTTGAGTCGATGAACGATATCTCTCGAACAAAGACATCGACTTTGATGCAGTTTGCAACAATCGTTGCGCTTTTTAAGCAGAAAAGACACTTAGATTTTGAAATTTATCGGTTGAGCAGTTTAATTTTTTTTTAATATTTTCAAACCACAGACCCACACACACGGAGACACATATACCCACGCGCACGCATCCACATACCCACACCCACACATAAACGCGGTAGTCGCAAATGGTCCAAATTATTAGGGCACTAAAACGTCAAGATCTGGCGAAAACCTGTGAAAACAGCAAATTTTCAATGTTTATAGCCGAAAGTTAAAAACAATAGAGATTTCTGTAAAAACTAGGACAGCAAATGACCTTTTAAGATATGTCATGTTTCAGATGTCAGTAGAATAATTATTAAGAACAAAAATCCGTATCATACATAACATACATATAAAACTTAGAAATCTCATGATTAGGTTTACTTTTTACCAGACTGCCGTAAAGTCCAAAAGGAGGGTTATGTGTTTGACCTGTATGTAGGAATGAACGCATAATAAGTATAATTAATTTCTTAAACATCTTCTTTGACAGCCCATGGTGTACTTCTGCCCGACTGAGAAACATAGCAAAGACGGTGTTTTTTCTCGCGTATCTGGTGTGTATCAACATAGGATTACTTCGAAACATTCGAATGCGTAGATGGATATTGATCAAATAAGTATATATCATTTGGTACAAGCCGTGTTATGGCTATAGGCTTAACTTTTAAAAAATCAAAATGGCAACCGTAAAACACAAAAAGGCGGTAGAGTCGAAAAAATACTAATCGTGTTCAGTGATATGATACTATTTTGATTATGTTTTGTAATGAAAATTATGTTTCGTAGATAATTTTACAGCAATACCTAAGCTGTGTTTGAGGATTTTGCAACCTGAAAGTTTAGTTAATAACAATGTATTCATAAAAATAATTGATTACGGGACACGTCGTTGACATCGCTAATAACGGGAAGCAAGCGTAATGTAATATTAAAAAAGAACAAAAAAGTGGTAATAATAGAATTATAAAAAATACAAAAAAAAACGAGTGTGGAAAAGTGAACTAAAAGCTTAAAAACAAAATGACGTAAAGAGTAATCCTATCAGATATGATACTTATTTGCAGTCGGAGGCGTCATATTCATGTTTTCACTTGCTCCAACTCTTGCTACATGTATGCCTCCGACTGCAAACTTTTATCATATATCAATGGACAATCTTTTGCAACACCTTGTATCTATTCTTTTAGTTCACTTTAGGTAGTCAGTTTTTTTTAAACTTTTTTTTTGCCGTTTTACGTTTGGAATCCTAAAAGAAACCGATAAACAAATAATTATGTGTTCTTTATCACTTTATAAAAAAAATAACAAGTATACGTACTTGTTATTTTTTTTTTAGAATTTAACATAAATGTTTTGACGTGGCGGATGCGTACAGCATAACGAAAATATCTGAGTCACAAAACCATACTGTCATTTCTTGCAGCAAATTAATTTTCTTTCAGGTAACTGTCTCAGACATTCAAGGTACGCAAAGAAACGAGACGAATTAAACATATGTGCCTACAAAGATAAATGTTTCATTTTAAAACACGCCATAGGAAGATATAGCACAATTTTATGATACACTCCCCGAGATACGTCTCACGCGTCACGCGTAACGGGGATACAAGTAAAAGCGACTCAGCCGTCGCGTTTAAGTGGAGTGGCGCTCGAGGCGTGTCCTTCTCGTGCGGGACCGAAAAAAAGGATATTAAGACGCGGGAAGCGCTCACGCGAGCTTTCCGCCCGGACGAGTGATACTCGTCCGCTACCGAACTCGTTGGGATTACACGAGTGTCGCCCTCGAGTCGTGTAGCACTACTCGCGCTATATTCGCTCCCGTCTCACGTTACCAGGTCCACGGATAGATGGTTATTTATTAACGTAGCGTTGTATTATTTTTCTAGGATTAACCGACGGTAAGCCTTCATGAGCGAATATTTAAGAGATCGAGTGATTGTAAGCTTTCGTCCGAGCTTTTCATTATATGATCGCTTTATGAAGCACGTCAAGTCAATGGTTACGAAAGCTCTCGTATCATTAGTATCAACGATTTTTAGATCGTTTCAAATCTACTATATCCCAGCGCGGAGAGCCTAAAATCCAACACAAAAATAAAAATATTACAGGAAGGTCCGTTACTACAGTGGGATCATTAAAAACCTGATACACCGAAAACAACATCCATAGCCTTGGTGTAGCAGTCTTCCTATGGTCAGTAAGCAGTCAGTCAGATAGGTAAATAGAATGGTAGATGCTGCTACAGAGAACAGGCCTGCTCATCACCATTATTGGAACATATTTCGTAAACAGAATAAGACATAAAACCCTGATACGTGCTGACCATTCTGATGACTGTGAAATGGTAATTTAATGATGGTGACCAGCGAATGCCAGAAATCTACGTACGGACTTGTTAAGGATTGTGTGTCAGCTGAATAGTGTTCATTTAATAAAATTAACACTTAAAAGACAAAGTCCTAATTTTTTTGACGCATTCTACACACGTGTCAGTAGTCACATGGTCAATATATTTAGTAACATATTATCAGTATATACATACAAATATATAAATGTTTCCTCCAAAGTAAGTGACACTCACTGTAGAATATAAGAGAAAAATATATTGACGCAACATCCAGGCTCAGACTGTCAAGAGTATATCATTCTGTATTGGGCTAGTATACTTACATGTTATATCAACTTATATGGTATTTTTTTAAGAAAATAACAATATTAAACAATAGATTATACAAAAAACGCATTAAAGCTCAACTAAAGTCCAACCCAACAGCCAAAAAAAATTAAAGACAAGAAATATTTACCTGATAATGAAATGTCAACTTCGGTGTGTTTTTCGAACTAGCTACGTTCTCAAAAGTATTCTGCGGTCAAGAAAATTTCATTAAATCAAAAACCGCCAGAGAATCTAAACGTGATTATCTCGAAAATATGCAAATGTTGTGTTACAAAGAAACATGTAATTCATATCAAAAACGAATATAATTTAGAACGATACTCTTTACTAGATCCTCAACCGGCGCTAAGATTAAAAAAAAACAGAAATTAATTTCATTCGATATTAAACTTTGGAAGCCTGATAAATAATCCAGATGAGGGTCTACCTTGAGCCAAGCCGACACGCATTTTCTTCCGTGAAAAATTAATATACCACCCGTAGGTTTTGAAAAAAAAATAATTTTTGAACATTTTTAGGGAACCGTGGTTTCCTTTGGGGATCCTATATAATTTAATATTTTTATTAATGGTGTCCATCATTATCTCAAAAGTTCTGTGAATTCCTTCTATATGCTGAGGAACTAAAAATTTTGCTCAATATAGAAGATACTACGCAATGCTACAGATTCCGACAGGACTTAGAGCAATTTTCAGATTACGGCATTAAAAACAAATTAAACTTTAACTTAAAAAGTCGGTTAAAAAATGTATTTTTTTTCTTTTTACTTTTACTGACCAAGAACCGTCAATCATTATCTTTATAATTTGAATGACGTTCCTCTCGATGATGAATCTATTAGAAAACCTCAGGGTCGCACTTGATAAAAAAACTATAACCTCGACTGACAATATAATTAACAATGTCTATAGAATATATGGATTTGTATTTTGTTCTCATGCTAAATTTATTCAATCCTCCGCTTCACATTTATAAGTCTTTGTTTCCCTCTCAATCGGAATATGCTGTGCCACAACAAATATATAGATGCATTTGAGTTTGTACAAAATGAATATTTACTTTACTTGCATTTCAAACATTTTCCTGGTCGCATGCCACATAACTGTCTCTTAGATAAATATAACCTACTAAAATTAAAATTCAGGCGTCCACAACCTGAAACAATGATGCTTTGTGATTTGTGTCATAATAAATACGATTATATCTCACTTAACTACCGACCGTTTTATAGAGTTCCTTACCGAGCACATTGTCATAGTGAACACAGGCTATTCGCAACTTCTTCATGTCGTACTAACGCCGTCAAACGTTCACCACTCTATCGACTATTTATTTGCACAATTATAATTTTCCCTCTGTCGATGTCAGGGTTATGCGCGTTGACAAGTTCAAAACAAATGTATTAGAACTTAAAAAAGAAACTTAGTATAATTGCATTAGCTGATATTAGGTGGTGCTTCTTCGTTTTTTTTTTCGTTCGTCGCTTTACTGTTTCTTTCATCTACTGACGGTCACGTATCATCACTTCTTCACTTGCACCTGTTTGTAGTCAACGGTGTCTGTCACACCTTAAAGCTATATTTTCAAACGCATATTAGTTGTATGTACTTAGTGTGGTCACTGTTTTTGACACAAATAATGTAATTTGTGAATTACACAAATAAAGTGTAATTCTTTCTATGTGAATTACTGCACACAAATTTGACTGAAGAATTCAATACAGCACAGTTAGTCCGATGGTCATAGTAAGGAAGCCTTTCCACACAAGCGCGAACAGCACTTGAACGGTCTTTTGATCAGCATTGCTAAACATTCACCATATCAGTATATACACAACACGAATTAAATTTTATTAGCTATCGCCCACGGCCCACGGCTCCACCCGCGAGCACATGCAACGAATTTTTTCATCTTTTCTATCAACTAATCAAGCTGTCAGTCACGAACCCAACCTTGATTCCTCTCTGGATTCCAATTCCGGTCTTGATCTAGACGTCTGTTTTGTTATCCATAACTAATCGGCCCAAGTAAATAATTCGTTCTACGTTTACAAGAGCGAAGTGGCGAGAAAAAGCCAGATATAAAATCAATAACTTCAAAAGCCTACGATTTGACCGGAGATTTCCATAAGCCGCAAGTGAGGTTCGCATTCAAACCCGTTCAGCTGTTATCGTACGATGCGCGTAAAATAAACAGATAAAAACTAAAAACTTTTGATATGTAATGTCATAAATATCACAAATAAACTAAAATATTAGTTAGCATATTAAAAAAAAGAATAAAATTAATAATGATATAATTATGAGGGTACCAATAAATAAAATCATTATTAATTGGTACGCGAACAAAGTTGCTTTGAAATTAAATATGAAAGTTGGATTTGGCAGAAGGGATATTATATTAGAGTCAATACCTACAGTGGAAACGCTATCCGTGAGTATTGTGTGGGGTGTCTCGTAGATAGATTAGAGAGATCGTGTATCAGAGAACGGTGTGGTCTGCAAGAAGACGTAGAGGATAAATTTCTATTTTAGCCACTACATTTTCCTTTTTCTATATATATCTTTTCCTAATAGCATGTTTAAGTGATCTGGCCACCTGAAAAGGATAAATGAAAGTAGACTTGCAAAACAAATCTATAAAGCAGACATGTGTGTTGAAACGGTCGGCAGGGCTCGTCTTAGAAAATCGTATTCAGATAAAACTGAAGGCTTTTCAAAAACGGCCAAATTTTGAGCACCCGAAACCGACGAGATTCACGGACAACTGTGAAACAAAACAGATAGGTATGCAAAAATCGTGCCACGTGGAAATCTATGACCTCTGTCTACCCTTCCGGAAAAAAAAGCGTGAGTTTGTAATAATAAAATAGCACGCTTAAAATTCAAAGCTGTTCATCTTATTTGGGGCCGGGCGGGACGTCAAATCGCAGAACTTGAACGAATATCACGGGAGAGAATTTAGATTTGGGTCGAGCTATAAAAGTGATGTCCTAAATAATGATATGGCGCGAGATTACGTGTCCGGCATATGTACCGTTTAATATCGTACGACTATGAATTATGTATTTAATTTATGGCAGCTTCTACAAATTTTCGAGGGCACATGCCATTTTTATGTTTTATTTTTGTATCGTTCGAAACGATATATGTTTTTATAGAATTCTAAACGTATTAAAAATTAATCAAATAGACATTGTGCAACAATTGTATGATTGATTTTCTTTAACAACATTTAAAACTTGATATTTATTCGTTATCGATATTTTTTATTAATTAATAATAAGACAAAATCATTACTGTTGCAAATTTAAATATTTTATTATGCAGTGTGTTATAAGCTATATTATTGTTACGAAAATGCGAAAAGCGAAATAATAAAATAACAGAATTACCACCCGTGCAAAAAATATTAGACTAGGATCGCACTTGCTTATCGCGAAATGCATGGCCGATGTTGTTTACATTTTTGATCATTTTGATTGCTGAGAATATTCCCAGACATAACATGTTTATTACAAGAACACTTGTATAGAAAACTATTTATATATGTGTGTGTGTGTGTGTGTGTGTGTGTGTGTGTGTGTGTGTTGTGTGAGTGTGTGTGTCCCGGCTGTCAACGAATGCGAGGTAATGCCACTTAAAATTGTGCAGATGACACTTCATTGTTTAAAATTAAAAGACAACAAATCACCTATTACAATGTGAACATTGCTAACTACAAATTAGAAGAACGGTTTATTCTAAATAACTTCTTTTCAATTGAAAGAAAACTAAACGTGTAAAATATTCATTTTCGAATTCAAAACATAGATCTGGCACCGTTCTATTAAAAAATGAGAAAGTAGAATTTGTTGATGCTACCGCATTCTTGAGATATCAAAATAACTGGCAAAAATACGGCTGCTTACCTATGCATTTAAAAAGATAAGAAAATTTAAAGATACTCAAACCGCCGGATTTATCTATTGGGGTTGTTTTCACAACTCGATGTCATAAGGCATTTTTCTCTGAGGACAACCTCAGACATGGTCGAAGTTTCGTGCTGCAATAGCAATCTGTTCGGGTCGTTTTCAGACTGAGAGATGGAGTATCTCTTAGAACTAAGTTTAAGAAAATTGACATCTTAATTTTGGTATCTCCACTTATTTATGAAAATTTAATGCACGTAAACAAATATGTACAGGAATGTTAAAGAAAAATAGTGATAGACATAAGTTCATTAAAAAAATGACTGTTTGCACGCTAGTCAACTGCATAAAATCACCAATTAATTTAGGGGGCTCTGTGTGCGCATGTTCAATAAGATCCCTGACATATACAAAATCTGCCCTTAAACCAATTTAAAATCGTTATCAAGCAAATATTTTGTCAAAAAGATATCGTACAACTTATAAAAATCTACGGTATAGATATTCACGCGTGCATAACCACATCGACTTCTTGCAGGTTTGTTTCTTAATGTTATAAATTTTTGTACGTTTCATTATTCATTGTATATTATAATATATTTAAAGTTGAAGAGAGCTGCTCTTGAGTCACTTACTCGTTCTTTTTGAATAAACTCTGTCTACCTAACGAATGGTAAAGTAAAAAAATGGCTAAATATAAATTCTTAAAATACTGTGACGTATTTCAAGTGCTATTAATAACTTATGAAATAAAGATCTTTTTCAATTTAAATGATATTAAATGCGACCGTTCCTCAGTCCTACTAAGGCTGATCCTTGGTTTTATAAAATGTTTTGTATTCTACTCTATTGAAAAATTTAATATCGGTGTATGATTTTGTGTCTTTTAATACAAAATTTTATGTAAGAAGTGTATAAGATCGTTGAAAGTTTTAATTATTGAAGTCTTTTTTCTTACCTATAAATTTGAAAAACTTTAATCAAAGCCATTACTATCCGATTGGTAGCGAAATGTAGCATTTTTGGAATGGAATACATGAAATGCACATAAATAACGAAAAAGTATCTACATATGTTTTTGTAAACAATGTAAGGACATAGAGACGCAGAAAAAAATCATTAAGAAAATAAAACTCTTAACCAGAGAAAGTGGTCGGAGATCATGAACAAATAACAAAAGAAACTAAAAACCTCAGGAGTCAAGCTAAGTATCCCGAAATAACAGGCTCGTATAAAATTTTCTAAAGAACACATGGGAAATGTCGTGAAAGGGTGTCCGTAGTAACAGAGTGTTGCAAGTAATCACCGACGTTTTAACTCCCCTGTAATTAAACACGCACAGGATTTCTGTACGAGATCATCATAGATGTACATAAACCATAGATGTACAATGTGATACAGCACAGATCGCATTATTGAGTGTAGAACACACGTTAAGGAGTTCTTTATGAAATAATCGTCGATCACGATTAAAAGAAAAAATTCTATGACATAAATTAATTTCTATCGATTTATAGCACAGGATTTTTGTCTTCTGAAAAACAGCCAGAAATGTATACGATTCATTTATCTTTGCAACGTTCCTACGAACCACTAAAACCTTCAAACACTCGGGGATCAGGAGCACACGCGGAAGAGCTTTTCGAGTCAGCCTTCGTTCGCAGTGAAAGTGTCATGTATTCGTACCGCAGCGAATTGTTTGGACTATTGTTACGAGCGCGCGAGTGTGCGGCCTGCGGTCGCGGCCGCGCCCCTACAGGCGACGCGACACTCGCGTAAGACGATTTCGTCATTTCCGGTATAAGCCTTCTGAAACGTAATACCATAAAACAATTAATCATGTACGTATATTTATATGCTACTAAGCGTAAGGGAAAATCTATTACATTTGAGAATGTTTATTTGGTAGCGCCGTCGGTTGTTTAGTTAAAATTTAGATGCTTACCTAGCGCGCTTTATATTTTAAAGTTTTAAAAAAATCGATATCAAGATATTATATTGTTTTTCTCTATCAAAGCATATAAGAATACAAAATCAGTGAGGTGCATTTGAGACCGATGTCAAAGCCTTGAACAAGTATATTATATACTTTTAGGTGTGGAATACCATACGTTCGCTGTCAACTTACTTAAGGGATTATATCCTTTCATTGTCGCTTTTTGTCTAAATTGAGAGTTTTAAAAATTAAGCTTTATAAAAGTTTATACGTACAGATTGTTTCGGGTCTACAAACGACTAGTCTAGTCGACAAGTTTAAAATCGTGTTAATTCTTGATAAAGGTCCTAAAAATATGTGAGATAGCTCATTGGATTCAAAATGACGTCTAGAAAAGTGCAATTGAAGGATTTTACTGCACGATAAAAATTGCAAAAGTTAATAACAAATTAAGATGAAAAAAAAAAGGTATTACGTTTTTTGCCAATTACTCAAAAACTATCAATACTTAAGAAGATTAAAAAAAAGATTTATAAAGAGGACAAAATTCCCTAAAAAAAAATCTTGATTCTCAAAACTCTACCTCCATTATTAATAATTTTAATTTAGTGCTGAAAATAGGACCCCGCGCGGCCGATACAACATGGCCGCGCTATCGCTCGACAGAGTCTATCATATAAAATATATTTTTTATAGGATTAAATATTCATATTGAAATTTAAAAAAAATATGGTTTCATCAGAACACTTCAAAGAATAAAGTCCCGTTGGAAAATTTTTTTTGTTGATTTTTCAAAAAGTTATACAATTGTTTAATAAACAATTTATCGTGGACGTTCATTTTTAGAAAAGACGGTACAAAAGTTTAAATAATTGGCCTATAAATTTTTGGCTTCTAGGAGTTCTTCTTATATATACTTAACAAGACCACATTATAAAAGTACCTTAAATTGGTGTCTTTGTTTATTATTAAAAAAATCCTCAAAATTGTACTTAAAATTATTTTTAAACTAATCTTGAGTTATGGATATTTTTGCATTTTATAGAAGCAATATCCAACTTTGAAAAGATTTTTTTCATTATTTGTTAATAAATCGTTTATAAACAAATGGACTAGTTTAATATTTTGAAAAACTCTTTTCTTACTATTTTGATGTCATGAAAAAATTGTTTGTCAAAAAGAATTTTTTCTTAAAACAATTTTTTAATTGATTAAAACCGTTTTCTACATATATTTATTTTTTAAATAATTTGTTAAGAAATTATTTCTTCTTTAGAAGTCATGACTTTATTGATGCTGCCGTCTTTATTGATGGACATATTTTGCCGGCTAAGACGAATAACTCAAAAGATTTTCTGATATATCTTTGTTATATTAATTATAAGTAGTTTTGTTCTACAAGAATATTTTTCTTTTTTTAATAGTTTACAGCTTCATTGGTACATATAACAATATCGTTTTGCAATGTTATCTCTATAGTTTTAAAAACACCAGCCGCTCCATCATAACGCTAGATCGGCTAAATAATAAATTCTGACATTGCATAAAATTTTATTTCCCGTAAAAACACTTAGCCACAAAACGTTATTGGCTCATAAACAGACCGTAAATTCGATTGTCGTAAATTGCAGTATTGATTTATAGTTGTATGGTACAAGACGATAAGACGTCACAGATATTTTTCTTTCACGTCATACTCGCTAAAAATCGATGTAAGTGTGAAGGTCACTGAATTTAAAGGCTTCTACGGAAATCTATCGAGATTTGTGCAATACTTTTTATAAAAACAATTTCTCACAAGTTTTGGCACTTTGAGCAATATTGTAGTGCAGACATCAAAGATACGCAGATTAACAAGTTTTACTATGAATTTCAATAATCTGGTATTCCTTGTACTAGCATAATATATGTTTTGAATTCAACAATTCTAAAACTTTTATATCAGCATGGTGGAGAACAGGAATAGCCTTCGATTGGAAAAAAATTCGGGGTGAAAGGATGAATAGAGAAGCACTACCACATTACATCGCAACTGGAATTCATCTAATTCACCTACTGTCCATATAAATAAAAGTTTTTTTTCTTTTAATTTTGTAACATCTCGTTAGAAAATTGTGTATAAAAAGAAATTTTACTCTGTAATTGAATTACATTCTATAAGAGTAGGATCGCAGAACTCCCTGACGTATTTTATATTGTGAAAGATAAAATATGGGACCTCGAGTAGTGTTCATATTATGCACACTGAGTGCCACCATGCCTCCAAAGTTGGTTAGACGGCCGACTCACAGGTACCAGGTGAGAAAAGTAAAAAATAGTACTAGCTTAAATTCTGATAGTTGATTATTATATACATTCCATAAAATATTGTTACAAAATAATGTTCAACACTGCCCTTGATACCTTCCGTCAGCCATCAACTCGTTTTAAAGCTTACAAAATATTGTAATTAAACTTTTTTGTGTTGTAACGCTTGATTTTTATATATGTTACTTAAGGGAATATTTCAAACATATCTTTGTTCAACCAGACAAAGCGTAAGGGCCAAACATCCCCAGACACGAAAAACATTCAGCCATGAGTATGCGCGCGAAAGTTTTTACGATTTCGTACCATTGACATCAACTTTCTTAACACTGTTACTGAAACACAATATTTTATCACGAGACGAAGTGCACTCTTCGTAACCACACAATAATGCACATACTCAACAAATGTTTTGTAATTTACACAGTTGAATGGCTTAGAGAGATCTCAAATTATTTCAACTGCATCTTGCCAATCCTCTCAAATTTCAAACATTCGTTTAGTAATCTCATAACCAGCATCGGTTATGGAACGACCCTTTAAAAAAGGAACTGTTTTGAATGTTAGATTAATTTCACGTCATTACAAGATGGTTATCATATTCATTTTAATGCCGAACCCTTCTTGTGATTCCAGTACCTTTTTCTTGTGCTTTTTATCTCGATGCCGCCCTTGATCCTTATCACTCATTATATTAATTATTTATGCACACCGTGTTTTCATCCGCTTGGAAAACTATTAAAGGGCTAAAGAGATTTAGGTAAAAGTGGCTTAATTTTTAAAACCTGTGGTGGATTATGAAATTAAAACAGTTGAAACAATATAAAAAAATATATTATTTTTGTTATTGATACCTTTATCCAAAATGTATCGCATCGATTGTTTAAAAAAACAAAGCGAATAAAATTTATTTAATCAGTGTTTAACGTAGTGTAAATATTTTATTAATTACTGTTTCACAATGAAAAATTTTAAAACTTCCTTTAATATACTATATCTCTACGAATTCAGCAGTTTTAGTCTCAGTTCCAAGTTATGACCCCTTGATCAAGGGTAACGCACTATATTTTGTCTGCGTGCCGTTGGTTTGTAGAAATACTAAACGAAAGACAAAAAAATTAATTTTAACTATTACGAACTCAATACTATAACGTAGCTGCACTGTAATTACTAGACAAAATTAAAATTATTGAAGTGCTTTTGAATATATTTTATTCACCTTTCACTGATCATTAATGACTAAATTAAATAATAGGTCAACAGTAAAGATGTGCCCAGCGAAATCACTAAAGTCAATGTATAAGAGAAACTAGTATAACCAACAGACTGGCTCCTTTCGAAACCATGATTGCTGCTGTACCTAGTGGTGGTGTGCTTCCAGTTCTGAGTGCTGACAACCTCAATATTTATATCACAAGAACGTATAAAATTCAACAGGCTCGCAGGCTTCGTCTTCAGAAGAGTAAATTAGAAACAGCCGAGACAAATATCAAGTAATACATATGCTGTTTACATTTTGTTAGAACAAAGGTATCATGGTAGGTACACTATTTTAGATCATTACTGCTCTCGTTTCTTCCAAAAGTTAACTGGTCATTCCATACTCATCACATACTATGCTCATAAAGAAATCTGTCTGAAATACAACATATTCTCTTTAATAATAAACGATACCTTATCGAGTTCGTTGTTATTCCATTAGAGTGAAAATCTATTCGTCACCTGCTCAACTTATCTGAGCTTAGTTTCGTGCTTTGCGTAGTACGAATATGCCAATGGTTATTTTATTTTTACTTGAGTACTCTGTATGCAATATCAGGATACCTTTCTACACTTCATGTACTTAAAGTAGATCGACCATCGGACCATTCTTGAGATAAATCATTTTGAGAGTATTACAGTTAATCATAATTTTAAAGCGTTTTCCTAATTAATAATGCCTAAATTTTTATATTATTATCAACACGGCTAGTTTCTCTAATTCCTATGAGTAGCATATTTCCTGTTAACAACTTTTATATAATAGTTTTACTAAAGAAACCTAAAATCCTTCTATGTTTTCTTTCATACTCCTGTACATGTACAAGTCATTAACCCGCACTATTTACCTCACTATGTAGCTCGAAAATAGATTCTGGATTAAAAATGGCACGTACGTTCTTTGGTTAAACATTTGATTAAATATTATTGGTCGTTTTCTTACTCGGGCTCATAGGTGAATTGGGCAAAAGGGGTGGTTTCTTTCGCAAATCTAAAAATACATCTGGATACCTGTCTAAAAATAGCTGGCTAGACTTGAAAATTGCTTAAATTCTACTTCTTTTAACTGGAGTGTTAGTTTTTTGTAAGCTCGGTCAAACTAGACACCTACAGATGGTTCAATTTAAACACTCAACTTTTTCAATTGAAAATGTGCTTAATTAAATTTCCTGGAAAAGCGGCGTCGGTAATAATTTTCAAAACTTAAGGTTATGTTTCAAATACTTCTACAGCTGTCGAACATATTAGTTTATCGTCAATATAAACTAATACTGTTGGTGCTTCTGTGAATTTAGACAAAATTTAATCTTAATAATCCTTTGATACACATGAAGAGCATTTGATAGAACGTGAGGCATTTCCAAATATTAGTATCCTCTTCGAATGTGACGAAAGCGGATATATGAATGGACGCACTATTCATTGGAATTTGATGGAACCCAGTAGGCATGTCCAAAGTTGAAAAATAATTACTTCCACCCAAATAATCTATCTGATCTTCGATCAAAGGAGGCGATGAGGATTGTTTTAAATTAATTAAATTAAGGTTCTAAATTCCACGCACGTTTCACCCAAACCATACCTTTCCCTAACAAGTATAATCGAACGGGCGCACTTTGATTAGAATTTCCGTATTATATCTTTTGTTTTCGTAAATCGTTTTATATATTTTTGACCCTAAGCTTTTCTTTAAATGCACTTCACACATACGTACCTTTGATTACAAGGTCTGTAATGAAGTAATTTACTGTAATTTTATAATGCTACCTCCATGAATTGATGATCTACTTAGTTCACGTTTTGGTTTCAAAAATAGTAAACTATTATTTGACTACAAAATTTTTAGTTTATATCTCTACAAAGACATATTTATTTTTAAGGCTTCTGTTTGAAGGACCGAGCACACTGAAACCGCCTATATCAAGCTTAGGTATCGATTCTAATATATATGACACCATCACTATCAAGACGTTCATACTGATTGTAATTGACGCCCTGATGCAGCTACGCGGCATGACAAGCAAAACGACTCCAGCGACATTGCTTTGAATTCGAATATTAGGGTTACGTACGACGTTGATTCAACGATTTCGTCACCTATGCTTCTGAGTGCACAATATTTTATTTTTGGAAAAAAATGCAATTATCCAATAAGTTGAACCACTATCAATTAAGACATAAATTGATATGCTCTGAACAACGGTATTTATCGTATTTTGGCAATCATTAACTTTGGCATTCAATTGCTTTAATATAGATTTTGTTAATGTTTGTTTGTAAAGCATTTTTCAATAGCAATAGTAATAAGTAGTACTATCCGACTTAACACGAATCATTTGTACATTCAAAATATTCTGCTGTCTCATTCTGTGAGGCGAAAACATTATGTAATGAAAGTTATGTATATTAGACTTAGCACAGAGGGACAAAAATTATAGCAAATCCCTGAAAAGTAACTGTACGTTAATGAGAGAATAAAACAACTATAGCACACGGAAAACCACCACTAAGACGTATAACTGGTCTAAGTCGTAATAATGCATGTTTATTGTTTGTTCCCGGTATATATTGACTAGTTGGAGTCGATAGACAATGACATCAAAAGATTTCCAGCAACGTCGATCTATCATAGAGAAAGAGGTGTAATTTCTATTTTAAAAATTAATCAATTACCATTTTTCTTATTTCATTGTTCGTTTATAATTTATTGGTCCATTTACGAGCCTTTCAACAGTTTTCTACTGAAAACAAACAATTATCATCATTCCAATTCATGTGCATCAACCGATTCTTAACATCTATGATCGATATTATCAATGTAATAACCAAAATTTGAAATATTGTAATGATTCGATTTTTAGTTATTGACTACACTTATCCATTGACTCGACTGTTGCGATAATTAAGCCACCGCATGCTTGTTTTAGGTTAAATCACATCAAATCAAATTAATCAGCCTTAATTTGATCTATTTGAGAAGTGAGTCATACATGTGTGTAATTCTATTTTGACGAATGTTTAACTAGAATTACACACATGCGTAACATAAAAGAACCTAAAACGTCAATACGTTTTAGGTTCTTTTAAGTTACTTAAAGAAGATATGACTCGCTGAGCCCTCTCCTGTTTAGTTTGACAATACAAAACGTACTAAAATAATTCAATTCTTCCCTTAATCTACGTACCTGGATGATGGCACAATAGATGAGGGTCCATAATTCGTTGAAAGAGATATCCTTACCCTGTTTCCGCGGTTGGCCACAACGGGTCTTCATGTAAATACGGACAAATTTTAGTTTTTTTGCTTGTAATGAAAGTGCCCGTCCATGTTTGACCTGGTTGCAGTCTAGCGTACCCGGCCTCAGATAACTAAGCCACGAGGACTTCAACCTTCTGGGTATTTCAATTTTCCCCAAAACCATCCCAAAGGCTCTGGAATCCAGAAAACTACTACTCTCGCTGTCCTTTGAGTGCCTCTTTGAAGTTTCTGCACTAGTCGCCTTACCCTGTAAGGCGACATGTGCAGAAACTAGTGATCTACCTGCTTTTCTTGGGTCTACTCATAGGGTGACGAAGCCTGCTGGCAATAATGTATCGTTTGAAAGCACCAAGCTCCAAAATGTCTTTGAAAATGACGAATTTACTGCTTTATCACTTGTTCATTTAAACCATAACATTCTGGAACCTCCTGGGTGTGGCTGAGATGAAACAGGTGACAAAGCCGCTTTCAAACGGCGGCTTTAGCGCCCGATGCTACTAATAAAGCTAGGCTGAGAACTGCTCTTACCTCAGAATCTGGAGCATGGTCACATGCGCTATATTTACCCAACTTTGGCACATTACTGGACAACAACTCCCTTCGGGTGACTGTGGCACTTCAATTGGGCTACAATGTCTATAGAGCACACTTATACATTTGTAGCTTAAGCGTGGAGGCTATTGACTATCATGGGATGAGTTGCCAACGTAGCTCTGGTAGATTCCCGTGCCACTATGCCTTCAATGATTAGAATCCGGCGGGTCGTGATCTCTGCCAACATTTCAGATACGATTGAGCTTTCTAATTTTAGCCGCTCAGATGATAAGCGACCTGATGGATGAACGTTAACACCTTGCAAAGAGGGCGCTATCTTATTAGAAATTACAAGGGATGCCATATGTGTCAACACGTTGGCAGCAACCGGCCCAAATAATAACTCAGGGGTATTATTTGCGGGTCCTCCGGGTCCAAATATGCCGCCAAACAAAAATGCCTGAAATACAGCATTCTGAAAGACACATATCTTTTTTTACCAATCATTTGCGAGACAGCTGGTCCATAGGGCAGTGAGACAAAGTACTTCATAAGGGAGTTGGGCAGGAGATTCACAGACAAAAGGGGGATTACCGTTTTAAGTCTTATTTGTTCCAAACTCTGTATATCGCTATCCTACGCGGTAATACTGTTAGCGCAATGGGGACTTTTAGACCAGGCCAGACCAGGGGCGGTATTTTTGTAACATAGTCAGTGATGTTTAGGTTATTGTTTATTTGATTTTTAATTTAATCGTATATTTTAGTTAAGTCATTTAATTTGTTATGAAATTTATATATATATCCATTTCTTATTTGTATAAATTTACATTATTCTGTAAGGTTTATTATATATTCAATTTCATTATTTATATTTTCTAGTTTTGTCATTTAATTTCTAGTCTAATTTGATATTATCGTTTAATTATGCCAAATGTCTTCATTATGCCAAAATAAATAAAATCTTATAAAAAAAAATATGACAAATTATCCGTTAATTTTAATTACCTTTATTCTCAGCTTAGCTCAGTAAGTTACGCGGCCATCCGTAACTTACTGTTACGGATGGCCGCGCTGTTAATAACGATTTGAGAATTAATATATTATTTTGTTTTATAAAACGGACTGGGTAAAGAATTCTTTTGAGTTTTTATTGTTTCATGTGTATTTATTAAATAATTCAAATAGTCGTGTTTTTATTACCAGGGTAGGGATTAGTTTTAAGGTTTTATATTATTGTAATGTTTGTCTTTTTTTTTGTATGTATATATTGTGTTTTTAGAATTTTGATCTTGCTTGTTTTATTGTGCTTTGGCGGGGAGGACCACTCAGAGGCCGGGAACCACAGCGACCGTTACGATACGATCGCGAATTGGTGTACAGAGCGTATGTGGCGCTATCAGAGTTGACTCCCGGCAGCGGCCCGCGACGCCCGCCTCGGCGCGGCGCAGCGGGATCGGACGGCAGCTGGCACGTCATGGACAACCACGGCGAGGCGCCTGCCCGGACGTCGTGGGAACGATTGCTTTAAATTGCGAACCGATGCTTCGGAATGCTCCTCACCGATTGGACTGACCACCCTGACCAGGGCCTAGAGCAAGAGGTATGGAGGCAGCGGCTTAATGACGCGTGTTGCTTTGGCTGCTGCTGTTGGATGCGTGGATAGCCTGATCAGCGATCGGCGGCGCACTCGGTTAGATCTACGCAAAGCGGGTCACCGATGCGTGCTGTCTTGACCTGCGGTCAGCGGTCCATTGACGTCCGACGGGCGGCGGCCGGCTGCGTGCGCAGCTTGAGCTGTATGGAGCGGACCGCTGCGTGCGATGCTAGCCGTAACTGGCGACAAACGAGGTACGCTGCCTGCGTACCCGCGCCCCCTCGTCCCGTCCTCGTCGATTAACGTTCCTCATGCGGGGTGCCCCTCCACCTGCCGGTTTGCGAATGCGCGCTGACGCGCGCGCGCTCGCGGGTGGCTCGGCGATGGCACCGGAACGAAATCATCAACAATGGATCCCCGCGAAAAGTGACCATTGCCACCTGAGCCGTCGGGGCTGTATCCCCGACGAGAAGACACCCCCCGAGCATGAGGCAACATTAAGTCCTCCGTCCCGTACCTGCGACCGGATAATAAGGTCGAGGATGATCCGCGAACGAACGCTATCAATATAGAAGTGAGTGATCGTCGTAGTTTTTCTGGATCGTTGAGGTTCTCCATCGTCGAGTTACTCCGGTCCGGACGGAGCGGCGACCCACCACTTCATCATACTTCCAGAGCCGGCCGTGTCGATCGAGGAAGAAGACGGTGAATCCACTGACACCTCCTCTGGATCTCCGGCTGAATCGGGGAATGTCCATGAATTGGACTCCTGAAAGGGGGCCATCTGCATTGGATCCGTCGGGGTCGTATCCCCGACGAAAAGACGCATAAGAAGACAAGAGAAGAGAAGTAAGTCCTCTGTCCCGTACCTGCGATCAAGGAAAGGTCATGGACGACCCACGAACAAATGCTATCAATATCTTCCATTAAAGTCACACTTTATTGATCTAATTAAAAAAGGATTTTGTTTCCTTTACGTTTAATATTTTTGTTAATCTCTTTCGAATTCTCATATTTTAATTTAATAATCATAGATCGAAATAGTTTCCTTCAGTAACGATTCTGTAAAAGCGGAAATAGGGCGAAAGAACTCGTCTATCGAAATTTGAATGTCAGTAAAGAAACTTTAGAAGGCTTGAACCGTCTCCATCCTTATTCAATGACTCATTGATTGGCTCAAGTAGAAAATCAAAATTGCTTCAATTTTTCGAATGTCCTTTTTTATGACCCTTCTAATTGTACTCGTTAACTTTTAATTCAATATTTATGTTTTAAGCTTAAATCACGTCACAAATATACTTCAAGGTTTTTAGTACTTTTTAACATGCTCAACAAAACTTTTACTATAACAATAATTTATAAAACGTTCAAAAAGTAAATATTATCTTTTCCGGATATAAATATCTTTTAAACTTTCTTCTTTAACATTTATTTTTTTTGAAAACAATGTTAGAAATGATAATTGATTATCTTCTTTTTAATATTCGTGGAAAAGCCATGTACAATTAATTATCCGCGAGAAAAAACAGGTTGTGCTAAACACAGCCAAGACCTTTAAAATGACTGATTTCGTGTCTTACTTAAAGTAATAAAATTAAACATACGTAGTAAAATAATATTTTTAATCTCCGTATATTGAAAATACAAAATATTAAAATGTAATAGCATTAATATTATTGTGAACGTTAATATATCTTAATATATTTAATGAACTAATAATTAATATACAACCACGAACATATTAAATACTGTTATTGCATCCTAAGTAACAAAATTGGGAAATAATTCATCTACGAAGTTCTCGACATTATTCTTTCTAAACGTTCTCAATAGGCCGGTACGTAGCAGTGGTCATCCGCAATAAAATAAATTACTAATATTTAGACCTTTTAGAAAGACGGAGCCACGTTCTGCGTAAACTGCATAATCTGATTGTGAGCCGGCCCCGGCGACTGAGATAAAAAATTCAGCTTTCGCAACCTGAGCTTTTGACAATAAGTGGAGAGTGCGGGCGGCGGAGGGGGGATACCTTTGCGGCTCAGAATCAGCTTGCTGGAGTTTCTAACAATTGTTCTTTTGGCTCTTGAAACTTTTTATGAAAAACGTGATGGAACTACTACATGTGTGTGCGTGCGTGTGTATGTATGCTTGTATGTATGTGAGTACATAATTGAAGATGAACGAGCATACGGGTCACTAGATAGTAGATGGTCATTGCCGCCCAAGGACATCCGCCACCCTAGGACAATCACTACTAAGTTGTCGGCCCTTTAAGAAGGAATATGCTCTTTTTATGAAAATCCCCTTGTTTTAGTTCATTGGGTGTACCGCTGATAGTAGATTATTCAAAAGTTAAATCGTATGTCAAAGAAAAGTGCGTATGAAACATGAAGTAGAATTCCTGTTTTTACTGTATATCAATGAAAAGTATTCGGTTTAGATTCAACATTACTGCCTACAGCTGTTCGAAAGAAAGCGAGGCATTGGTTAGTGATGGTCATACACAGACTGCCACGTAGGTGTAACATTTGATTGTTTTAATTAAATTCACTCAGCCCCTGACCCGCACTGAGACGGCATGAAGGGCCGAAGGCCCCAAGTCTTTAAATCCCAAAATATAAAATAGTTATGAGGATGTATGTCTCATCAGTAAAGAATTTTTTCGACATTTTATTTTAATCATCTCACTTAAGAAATGACCAGAAAATTCATTTCATTTAATACGTCTCTCAAATATTGATTTCTCGTGCAATACGTACATCATTTTATATTAACGAAACTATTAGTTTGTTCTTGGCAAGTCAATCTCCTTTCAAGTTATTCTTTGTTAAATGCATTCCCGACAGCAGTCAGCATCGCACTTCTTTTAAAATTACCCCTAATTCTCCTTTACGTTTGATTGGCTCATTACATAGGGAGAAGAATAGGAATTTCATGTGAAAATGGACTTTTCTGCGAACCGAGGCCTTGTTGGCAGACATAATACAATTATCATTACCCCTGGACGACAATCAGGTTTTGAATCATAGGTTGACCCATTTGGAGTTAACTCCTTAAGAATCTATTTTTATGTAAGGCCCGCGACGCTCAATGATATGAGGAGTGAAATCGAGTGTTAACAAGAAGTGAAGACGTCACGTTATCCCTCCGTAAACTCCGCAACATATTCGCGTGTCAAATACTGGCCGCGTGGATTAATCTTCCATTGTTGATTTATAGATGGTTTAGTTTTAACTCAAATAAATTAAGTTTTCAACGTGTATTATGTTAAGTATTATTACTATTCTTGCCAACCGTTTCATTTGCTAATTTACATCTGAGAGTAATGAGATAACACCAATTAGTGAAGTTTTGGCGTTTCAAAGTTTCAGATACAAGTCATATATTTTATGAAATTAATATAAGTAAATAAGAATAAAGTATGTATATGTGCTTTCTGTATTACATGAGAAGCGCTTATTTACCCTATTTGTCTATAGTATATATTTCGAGATAATCCTCCTAAGGGGTAAATGCAGTAGCGAGTCTGAGCAGACGCGCACTTTAATTTTATCTACCGCTATTCGATACTCATTCAGTAACAATCAATTTGAAAGATGTATATAGGAACAACTACGTTTTAAATTGTCCTACCGACGTCCTAAAAAGATCAGTCTAAAATATTTTTATTTTTATTTTATTACGATAGTGTGCATTCTGATTCTTTATCGCGACAGTGGAATAAAAGATTAATTTTAATTTATGCTGATTATATAAAACGTATCTAGTATTCCTTATGTAAAAAATTATGAGTAACTGTAATTCTGATCTTAACCAAGTATAACTGACTTAGTAATTACTAATAAATCACTTTTAATTTCATTAAAAACGTTTCTGTATCATCATCAACTTTTTTAAGTAAAACAAGAAAAAAATATCAATTTGGTCACAGAATGTCAGAACTTATCCATTGTTGTACTCAATAAATAGTTCGACAGCTACTAGACATTTTTGATCATGAAGGATTGAGCAAGAAGATATCTAAATACAAAAATGCAGACCAGACTGGAGAGTGATGCGGATTAACCAACCGTTAGATTTTTAAAGTAGTGAAATTTTTTACCAAAAAATATTTTTGGGACCTTTTGAAAATTTTTTATTTTGTAGCTTAATATTTATGGAGTTGAAAAATAAAAAAAAAACTCGAATGACTTAATCGAATCTATAAGCTACCAGGTGTTTGCAAAATCATTTTTCTAAAAATTTAAAATGTGTATTGGAGGCACGTTGAAACTTTAACAGAGTAGTATGCATAAGTTAAAATAGATATATTCTAAATGACTGGTCATTTTAGTGGGACATTTTGTCAGTCAGATGATCGAGTTTGTTATATATAAGTGCGAGTGCGGGTGTGTAATTGGGTGAACAGGCGTGTAGTGTGAGAGACAACGTGTATCAGCAGTTTCCAGCTTCAACGACGTAATTACAATCCATCATGTTTATAAAAAAGAAGATAATACCTAAAAAATATTGTTAGTACTAAAAAAAAATATCAAATACCATTAACTAATTTTGTAGTTGCTCATGTAACCAGTGTGCTAGATGAAATTTTTGAAAATTTTAGAATAATTTGTTTGTGATATTTTTTTTTTATTAAGAATGTAATAAATATAAGTACATCAGGATTTAGTAACAGTGTGAATACACATATGTATTTGAGAAATTATGCTTCTTTGGCGACATAAAATAATAAAAAAAAATACTCTCTACTTATTAAGTAATATGTAGTAAAATTTTGACTAAATTATCGCAAAAGTTTACCTTAACACTTCTATTCATTAATTTCAAATAGATGTACGGTAACAAACGGACAGTAACGCTTAAAAGCGCTAGATGGACATTCCTTTATATCCTTACTTACTATTTCTTTTAGTATACGTTTTTAATAAAATATGGCAAGACCTTCCAAGACAGTCGGAAAATTAATGCGATAAAAAAATAATTTCTTTAGATACGTATTTAAATAAATTTTAAACTAAATAAAAGAATCAATGGACGAAATGAAATATTATGCTTACTATAAACATATTAATAACACTAAATCTAATTGAATAATATTTATTTTATACAGTTAAAGACAAAAGTTATCTGATGTGCGTTTTTTCTGCGTTATTGATAAATATAATCATTTATAAAGAACACTACCATATTTTTATTTTAAATAGAAATATCTGAACAGAATTGGAGATGCGTATAAAAGTGTATAAAATATGTACTAGATGGCAGTGCTTGTTATTCTCAGTTATTACGATTCCTTTTAGTAATATGTAAGTAAAAAACATAACTAGACTTTACATGACTGCCAGAAAAATGAAGATTATATGTACTAGATATCTAAACATTAATATAATTACATGCATAAAACCGCGAAATAAATAAACTCTTATTCTAAACTAAGCTTAGGTGTGTCCATTGGAGATTGCAACTTCCGTAATTCACTAAAATATAATGTGATTTTTCACTCTAACGCCGCTAACGAAGTATTATTTCGAAAATTTTTATAAAATTTCAAAATTAGCAAAAAAGATGAGCCATATAAAATTGTTAAATAATAGTGACCCCTCTACATTGCCTTCGCGTACGGCTGAATTGCATCGACCCTTTTTAAAATATATTTTTAAGTTCAATGCAACAGAGCTAGTGCAATGACTCACAAGCGTACGCAGCGACTCAGACAGACGTGAGAACAACATCAGCATCCGCAGACGATAGTGCAACCGGTGCACTGGGGCTTTTGAACGGCGTAATGCTTAAGGCCCAAGCTCTACAAACTCAAATAAAAAGATTTTAGGAGGCTACACTTTTAGCAGTGAGAAGAGGGGTACGAACGCGGTTGTAGTTCGACAATAGATGTGAAATATTCACCACACAGAAGCAGCACGGGCGGTCTTCATACGATGCCTACCTTCGATGAACAATAAACGTGAAAAATTCAAGACCCCCGTCTCGAAGAGCACCGCGACGTTGTTCCAAATGTCACGCTCTGACATTTCGCAGGGAGAAATCTCGAGGAGCGCGGCGGAAACAACACCGGCCGGCTCGGCTCTCCCGCGCCGAAACAGAGTAATTTGATTTGGCGCAGACCGCCGATGTCAGGTGCTATTTCGTTCTGTGAACACAATTCGTTCTCATTAGTATAATTGTGATGCCATTATCCGGGGAAGTGGTTTTGCTCCGGCGCACGGTATTGCGTTAGCGCGCCCGCTTGTTCGCTCGTATTAGCGGATTTGCGGTCGCGGCCCTGAGAAGATTCTTTTTTTCTTTTCAGCTAAAAGACTGATTACGCGGCGAAGAAATCATTCGACGCTTCGAATGGAAACCTGTAGGAACGGATATACGTCGACTTCGGAAGATTCTACGAGGGCACTGAATTCAGTGTACGTTCAGAAGGACCTGGTATTATTCTTAATTTCTATTCTGAGATATAATGATGAAAGTTATATATATATATATATATATATATATATATATATATATATATATGTAATATGTCAGTTGGTAATGGAGTAAAAAACACCAATTGATTTATCTAAAATAGAAAAGTTTATTTTAAATAAACAAATTATAGCACGTAAATTAATTGAACATAAATATTCACATATTGTATAACCGATCAGGTTATAACTACTAACCTAAAATAGAAAAATCGACAATTAAGGTTTTTACTTCCAATATTTTAGTAGATCGACGATGTATTACTTTAGTTAATTATACTAGTTATTTTAGTAAGTTTACTTTAACAAATATCTCAAAGACTAATTAAATTAATAAAAGTTAAATAATTTCACGAGCAGTTTTATAATTCTCTCTCTCATGAATCCCGTCTGTCAATGTCATTCATCGTGTACAACGTCATTCTCTTAGGTAGCGTTCAAAGCTTACATCTCCCCCCCTCAAAATTTGAAAATTAACTGAGGTTAATTTCAGTAATCAAATTGGGGAATGAGCTTTGTCACATGGTACAATTCAAGGACTTTTTCTTCCCAGTGTTGATTTTACATAGTGAATCTGATATCATTTCTTCGATTTCAAAGGGCCAATTCTTATTTCATCCATTTTAGATCTGTTTAATTTATTACAGTCCATTATGTAAACCATATCGCCTTTTGAAACTTGTAATCTATTCTATTTTTGTCAAAGATGGCCTTGTTCAATTCATGTGATTTTTGATCTTAGAAATGCTGTAAGTCGGTCTTTTTCCAGTTCCCCTGGTTTCACTTGTTTTATCTTTAGGTCCATTGGTAGTACATCGGTTGGTTCTCCACTTAACAGATATAGAGGCGAATAACCTGTCACTGTGTGGTTTGTTGAGTTATAGGCTTTAACGCAATCCATTGCCACGGTTGTCCAAGCTGTTCTCTTTTTTTTTTTGCTATTCAAGGCACATCTAATCCTATTTACCAGTGTCTGGTTCAACCTCTCATTTATACCATTTGAAAAAGGAGAATCCACTGCTGTAAAAATTAAATTAATAGAGTGATCTTTTAAATATTTTTTAAACTCTTTTGAATTCAGTGCTGGATATTGATCGGAGAGCAATATCTCAACTTCATTGTCCTTGATTACTTGATCTACCAGTTTTATAAAATCCTTAGTCAATTGTGTCTTTGAGCATGAAATGTAAGCATAACGTGTGAAATGATCTATTAACAAGTGTAGATACCTTTTTGAGGACCTGTTGCCACCAAATCCTCCTACTGTGTCTATGGACATGATTTGGAATGGTTTTTCTGCAGGTCCTAATTGTGACATAAGTCCATAATTTCTATTAAGTCTTAATTTGTTTTTTATACAGATTTCACATTGACGGCAAATCAATTTTATATTATCTAGAAGGTTCGGTGCTGTGTAAAAAGGTCTTATTTTTGACTCAATCTGATTTATACCCACATGACACAAATGTTCATGCACCTTTCTTATTAACACCTTACTGTAGTCTTCGGACAAAATGATTTTTTTTTTGTTCCTCCATTTGTAATATATACCATTCTCTTTAATAAAACTGTGCTTGTTTTTTAAGGTAGGGTTTCTGTTCTGGTCTTCTAATATTTCCTCAATCCTTACAATATTTACTGTTTTCAGCTTATCTTCTTCATTTTCGTGGCTTTCATATACAGGATTTCTACTTAAGCAATCCGCTTCTGTATTGCATTTACCTGGGTTGTATTTTATTACAAAGTTGTATTGTGATAGGTAATGAGTCATGTCTCCTAGTTCATCATCTGTTCTGTTCTTTATGTTTAAATTTTCTAGCGGCTTGTGGTCTGTATAAATTGTGAATGAATTTCCTATCAGCCAATGTTGCCAAAATTTTAAACTTTCTTTAATGGCCAAGCATTCTAAAAATATGGCTTTTTCTTTTTGTGACTCATTTAACTTTTTGAAAAATATGCCACTGGTTTGATTTCTCCACATTTCTGTGTTTGTTTGAGTATTGCACCAATTCCTTTTATACTTGCATCAGTGTAAATAAATGTTGGTGCTTCTCTATCAAAATAGCTAGAATTGGGGCCGAGCATAAATATTTTTTATTGTTTGGAAAGCTTTTTCACAGTCAGCTGACCAATCAAAATTGATATTTTTCTAAGTAAATTGTGTATTGGGTCAAGAGTTATTGTAGCATTAGGAATATACTTGTTATAAAATTTACTTTACCTAGAAATTGTCTTATTTGTTTCTTGTTTTGTGGTGCTGGGAATTCCGCTATAGATCTGAGGTTATCTTTTAAAGGTGTGATTGTGTTACCTTCTACTATATGTCCCAAGAATCTTACAGACTGTGCTGCAAATTTACATTTTGTTAACTTCAGACGGAATCCTTCCTCAGCAATTGCATCCAGCAGTTTTGATAAATGCTTCAAATGTTCCTTAAAAGTTTTGAAAACACCATAATATCATCAATATAGTTCATCACAAAATTTGTTAGGTTGTGTTTTTATTATATTAGTGAGAATTCTTTGAAATATAGCAGGTGATGTTTTCAATCCAAAGGGAGGCAAGTCCACTGATAGTGCCCTTCTTGTGTAACAAAGCCTGTCTTTGCTCTGTCACTGACCCTCATTGGTATAGACCAAAAGCAGAATTAATATCGAGAGTAGTAAAATACTTACAGTTTATTGTTTTACCAGTAAATCTTCTATTAGAGGAAAGGGCTGTGGCTGTGGGATAATGATCTTATTGAGGTCTCTAAAGTCTATACACAATCTTGACTTTTCCCTTCATCACGTTTAAACGCCAATGTTACAGGTGCTGCGAATGGGCTATAAGACTCTTCGATTAATTCGTTCTTTAGCAATTGTTCGATTTGCTTCTCGATTTCTTTTTGTCATCTAAAGAGCATCTATATGGTCTTTTGAGCAATATTTCTCTACTTGCAGGTCTATGAATGCTTCATAGTTTTCACTTGGCCTATATCATATTTATCTTTGGCAAATATGTGTTTATAATCATTTAATAATGCACTTATTTTAATTTTTGGTCATGTTCCAAATAAGTAGTATCTATATCAAATTTCTTCACGTCTATGCCCTCATTAGAATTTATTTCATAATGTAATATTCCTGATTTTAACTCTTTGGTTTCAATTTCTTGATTACCATTTTTTTATCTTCAGAGTGGCTGATATATTCCTTTGCACTTTGGCTGGCATTTTTCTGAAGTTGGATGTTTAAATTCCCATCATGGGTCAACCCAAACCGCTTTATTGTATCCAGTCCCAAAAGCAAATCATGAGTGAAGTTTTATCATTGCAAATGAATGCATTTATCTCCTTTTCAATATTCAGTATTTCTCCATTTAATTTTATTAAACCTGTTGTTTTTCCCCCACCACCAATTGTGTTAAATTTATTTTCAAAGTAATTCTTCTTAAAATTTGTTACTTTTATTAATCTTGAATTTATTAAGGTTATATTCGAACCAGGATCATAGATGCCTGTGCATTTTAGTATGTTATTCAGTATAACCTTAACTCCTATTAGTGGGGAATATTTAGTTTTGTATCCTGAAATTCATCAATTTCCAACATCAAGTTTTACAGTGTTTGCCACTGTCATTCTTGTCTTCCTTGAACCAACACAAGTCTTCAGGGTGAAATCTGTTTTCTTTCCCATCTTGTAACATATTTGACAAGCCGGTTTTATATTCCGCTTCTGATTTAGAAGCGTTTTGTTTCAGTAAAATGTTTTGGCCTATTTTTATTCTGATTTTCATGCATTCGCAGGGCACTAAACAGGAGAGTCGGGTCAGTTATCTCTTGTCTATCTAGTTTACTTGTAATATAAGTTGGCAATCCTGCCACAATCAAGTCAGTGAGAGTTCTAGTATCTATTTCACTATTATATTCTAGTAGCAATCTTTGCTTCTTTAATGCATATTCCAGTAGAGAGCCATTGAAATGTTTGAAATTCAGTGCATACATTACAGAAGACCAACTTTTATCAGCGAATGTTTTCAGAAAACTTACTTTCCATATTTTCCACAGCGAGTCTAAGCCGTGTTGAATTAACATAGACCCATACCAGTCATTCTCTGAGTCATTCAAAAATAATCTCAAAGCACTAATTCTTTCTGTGTCACCATTTAAATTAAATCTTGTACATTCACTTTCAAAACTTTGCAACCACTGTTTGGCATTAGTGGTCTTGTTATCAAATTTCTTTAAAACAAATTTTTCATTTAATTTGTTTAAATTGCTATGATTCTCTTTGTTGATATTAGATTTATCACTTAGTTTCTCTAATATTTCCAATAATTTTCCATCTGTGATGGATTGGCTTGTGACTTGAGTCATTTCTTGTAATAAATAATCATTAAACACCATATTTCCAACATTATCTTTGTATAGTAGTAAAATATCACATGGCAGGGAGATCCACACTTTTCTAGTATGACCTCTTTTCTGTAATGTTTTTAATCTTCAAAATTCTGGTAACTTTATCAATTGAAGGTGGTGTTTTACTGCTTGAAAACCTGGCGGTATGAGATATGTCGTTCCATCCTCTTTTGTTATTGATTTTATGATAATTATGTTATTCTTTGGATCTTCATCTGCAGCCAGCTCAACTTCAAATTGTAATCTCTCCATGATCTACTAAGTACTATGAAGTCTGACAATTGTCGATTTGTAATATGTCAGTTGGTAATGGAGTAAAAAAACACCAATTGATTTATCTAAAATAGAAAAGTTTATTTTAAATAAACAAATTATAGCACGTAAATTAATTGAACATAAATATTCACATATTGTATAACCGATCAGGTTATAACTACTAACCTAAAATAGAAAAATCGACAATTAAGGTTTTACTTCCAATATTTTAGTAGATCGACGATGTATTACTTTAGTTAATTATACTAGTTATTTTAGTAAGTTTACTTTAACAAATATCTCAAAGACTAATTAAATTAATAAAAGTTAAATAATTTCACGAGCAGTTTTATTATTCTCTCTCTCATGAATCCCGTCTGTCAATGTCATTCATCGTGTACAACGTCATTCTCTTAGGTAGCGTTCAAAGCTTACATATATATGAATATATGTACATGATTTTCACCATTATACCTTTAATTTTTAAATTATTAGGTTTATCGAAAAATAATGACAATGTTCCTTTTGTAAAATAATTATTATTACACAAATTCACTATGCGTAAATTTGTGTCTAGAGAGTAGATTTAAATATAAATATATGTATATATATTTAAGACTAGTCTCTTGTAGGCGAAAAGCTTATGTAGAATTTTTTAATACTTTTGATAAATAGTTTGGAATTGTTGGGTGTCACTAAAGAGAAAAAGAGAGAGAGGGAGAGAGAGAGAATTTTATGGAATTCGTATCATGTGGAGATTTGTGATATGTATCTAGCTCATAAAAAGAAATAATAAATGATTATATCTTACGATTCATTATTTTTTATATTCTCAAGAAATAATCGTGATCTAAAACGCACAACAGCTTGTCTATTTTATTGTACGGCGATAACACAATCAATAGTAATAGTCACCTTACCAGCTACCTCAAATTTCATATGACATATATAGTATAACTACTATTTAAATTATACATACAATACATATGTACTATACAATCAGGATTTCGAAAAGGATAGGGTGTATGAACCAAAATTTTTCTCAACGAAATATCGCAGAAAAGTTTTTGGCCAACGACCAAAAGGTTTTCTGTATTTTCGTAGATCTGGAAGAAGCTTATGATAGAGTGAAAACAAATGATTTATGAAGAACCCTATCTATGAATGGTGTGAGTAGCACTTCGATACAAACACTGCAATCCCTGTACAGGAGCTCCAGTGCTTGCAGCAGAATAAATGGGGCATACACTGACAGGTTTGACATCCGCAGGGGTGTCTGATTGGGATGTGTAGCTTCACCGTAGTTATTAAAACTATTCATGGATAGCGATCTGTATGATTTGAAAGAGTGTGAGTATGGATTAAGAATGGATGAGCTGTCTGTCAAATGCCTCCTGTACGCCGATGACCAAGTAATCCTTTCGCCGTCGGCGAGCGAGTTACAGGAGATGGTAAGTAAAATGAATGATTCTGTTAAGAAAAAGGTTATGAAAGTAAATTTCGGTAAGACTAAGATGATGGTGTTTGAAGTGGGCGAAAGCACGACTGAATGCGATATACGTATTGAAGGTGAGAAAGTCGAACAAGTGGAAGTATTTGTAAATTGGGTTGTCTATTTTCACATGTTAGTAAATGTGTAAATAGACAACCCAATTAAAATTTTATCGATAGCATTCATCTAACCATACGGAACTTAAAAATAACTGGAGGGTATTGGCATAGAGATTGTTCAGAATTAATAACGAAGTATACGTTCACCAACTTGGATTGTAACTTTATTATGTAATGATGTAAATTTGAAAGAAATGCAAAAATCACTACTAATATTTAATAAGCAACCAGATGTAAGTTCTCGAAATTTATCATTCGAAGATCGTCGAAGTCTCGTCGAAAAGTAACCCGTTGTTGTAGTTAGACAGTTTATGCTCCGAGTAAATGCAATATAGTAAATTCTTAACGACGACAATGGCTTTTTCGAGGAAAATGTAGTCAATTGTTGGTGTCGTATTAAATTTCAGAAGCGAAGTGGTCCACATCTGAACATGTTTATGCAATGTAAATTAATGCCTGAATTTTTTTTCGAAGCTGGTAGAAGATGTAGGTATTGAACAAGGTGTATCTAGTTCAATGGATAATGAAAATCAGTTTCCAACGATCTTATTTCAATGTTTCAGGAACACAGCAACAGATGTTATAAAGAATGTGAAATACTCTTATGCCGGTTTGAATTTCCAAGACCGGCCAGACACGAAATAGAATGCTTATACGCCAAAAAAACTATTGCAAACATAGGCCAATTTTGCAGTTTGAAAATAACAGAGAGGGAAAATATGGTCAACAATTATAACCCAGTTTTTAGGGATATATGAATGTCAAGCCTTGTGGTAATGTTACAGTAGTCACACAGTACGTGATAAAATATGACGCTAAGAGTGAGCCAACCAATGCTGGAAATATTGTAAGGGATGCCGTTAACAGAGTCAGTCGACGACCTAATGACGCATGGAAATTTAGTTTCTATGGTTATTTTACGGACACGATTTATTAGCGGACCGAAACGTGTTTTTAGAATGTGACATTTTCCATTAAAATGAATGCAAAAAAGGCTGTTATTGTTAATAGCTGCCGTCTTGAGCTAATATTCAGATTATTACGCAAGGAAGGTGACGATTTTTTTAAAATGATAAAATATTTTTTAAAAATACCAAAATAGACTGCTTGATTTGGAAGAATCACTTTTAACAGAATTCGCAGTTAGATATGAATATATTTTTGGTAGTAGTTGGACAGAACAAGATAGTGACTGTGAGCTCTGCAATAAATAAGTGTCCATTCAGATGTTCATAGACTTAGAGATGGATCACAAATGCGATTCAGAAACTGGCCAGGCAAGAACAAGGTATTATACAAAGAACAAGATATTATACAATCAATTATGATCGTTAACCAAAATATTAACCGAAATCGAAATGGTAGTAGTCGAAATAATCTAGAAGAGACGTATGGTAATAATATTGCACTTGAGGAAATAAGCAATAAACATAATGAAAATGTTGAAGATAACGTAACCATTGAGTTGTTTCATAATAATATTAACTATTTAAATGTTCAACAAAGAAATTTGTTTAAAACTATTACTGAAACGATCGAAAATGATATTTATAACCGTCAAAATTAGTAGTTCTTATTATTAATCACGGGGCGAGCTGGCAGCGTTAACTCTTTTGTATTAAAATCACTTATTGAACAAACTAAACGTTGCTATCAAGTAACTATAGATAGCCTAATTAAAGTGAGATTTGTCAAAGTCACGTCATTAACTGAGATTGCAGGTGCCTAGTTTTTGGAATAAGTATGCATTCTGTATTTCATTTATCAGTAGAAAAGGTTAAATCTTATGAGTGGTCATCATCTTAAACAAGAATGACGAAAACGGCAACACTTTAAATGGTTAATTGTTGATGATATCAGTATGGTCTGATATGAAAATCTCAGGCTCATTCACTTGGGGTAACAAAAATTGAAAACAATCAATTTTTTTTTAAGTGGCATAAATATTTTATTTTTTGGAGACTTAAAGCATCTACCACAGATGTTTCGGTAAACCACAACGGTGTGAGGCTTATGTCCATCTATGACGACAACGCCGACTTTGTGAGTTAGCTGCTGCAAAATGATATTGATTGCATAGATATATTGAATAATTCGCGTGTCGGTCAACTGATTACTAATCACCTTGAATCACTTTTGGAACATAAACTTGAATCTAAAACAGGAAGGTTTATTGACGGTATTGACATTAGAATTCTCCTTAAAATTAAGCAAGTTGAATCACATAGTGAAATGATGACGGTATTATGAATATAAGACTTAAGATGAATATCATAAGAGCAGTCGATGAATATCGAAAATCGGTAACTTACGGGTGAAAACACCCTATATGGAAATTCGAACAAATCTGATCTGGTCAAATACACAAAATTCAGTTTGCTGAATGTTTCCGAATAATGTTGAGGAGATATATTTTTATTATCAGATGGTTTTATCGACGAGGCAATGGACATAGTAAAATATTTTCAGTAGCCTGCAGTACCCTACGTAGACAGCAGTTGGGAATACGCGAACTTCCAGAATCTATGATGTTTTTATTTGACGATCCAACGATAGTACTACGAATTAAAGATGAGTATTTACGGAGATATTGAAAGAAGAAAGTTGCCCTTTACTATCAGCTGGGCAATAACTGTGCGTAATTTTCAAGGGACCACACTGAATACAATTGCTATAGACCTCAGTGCTAACATATTTGCGAAAAGTTAGTGTTACGTGGTAGAGTGAGGTCATTGGATGGAACAGGTACGTCAGCCTTAAGGATAACTAGGTAACTTATTGAACTATCCACATTAACAACTCGAGATGGTTATTTTTTTTTTATTAAATTAAGACAAGATGTTAGGTAAAGAAGAGTGATTAAAAATTATTCAATATTATAAATTCAAAATAAATAGATTTTGAATAACTTTAAGAACATTTTTTTATTTCAACTTTCAACAATTTTTTTTAATACTTTTTACAAAAATGTACGCAGACACAAGCACGCACGTAGAGAGAAAGCATTACATAAACAACAATACACACACAGCGACCTCGGATTATTTGTTGTTGTTTGTTATTGAAGAGTTCCACTGCCTGTCTTTTAAGATCTTTATCATATCTTAATATATTACTAAAACCTTTCCTGAAAATATATGCATTTAATACAGAAAACTCCAATTGAATAGGTAATCTGTAACTTTTGAGAAAATTGCGGACATACAAATAAATATATTGTAAGCGATAGCTGATCGGTCTTCGGTACACGAGATCTTGAATTAAAGAAGAACAGCGACAGAACTGCGTTTATTCGTTTAGTGCTCAGATATCTGCTCAAGTAATTTGTAGAAGTTCACCGTGATATTAGTAATTCAGTTCGTGATTATTACTCTTAAGTCCCATTTATTAACTCCAACACAGACAAACTCTCCCTCTACTGTAATTTTGTAGCTTGAAGAAGATTCTCTGATTTTGAAACACAGTTTATAAATCAAATCAACGCTCGCGGGACTCAGCACTGAAGCCGGACGCCTAACATGCTACCTATACAGTTCAGTTATTACAATGTATATGGGTCGGATACAGAACCTCATTTCTTGAAGTCAGTTAAAAATACACATAGGCGAAAACCACTTGTCAGTTTGTGCGGAAATGAATTCCGGCAGTACGTGCAACGTCTACTAATCTGTGATGGGTTACCGCGAGGCGCGCCCGAGTTGTGACCGCATTTAAAATACTTTTAGGCTTAACACATCAATATTTTATATTGCGACGTGGATTTAGCTTAGAAGTTATTAATTTTCCACTTTTGATCACATGCATGCCTAATTAAAATCGAATTAATTGAAACTAAACACTTCATAACCACGGTACTTATTCCTGTAAAATATTTGAACTATGAATCTCTTTCTTTTTTCTGTTAATATAATTAGAATATTAATGATTATTGACAGTTTTAGGCAAAAATGCTTTTATGTAATGTTGTCATAGAAAGAACGTAATGCATTAGTGTAGTGAATCACGGAATTAATTTGATAGCAAATCTATTACCATTCATCATTCATAATCGATTAACCGACCGTGGTTGGTTTTGTTTACTGCTCTTTAAATAGCATATTTATGGAAAAATAATGTATAGATATATAATGCACATATTATAAAGACGCTGCTATTTCTTAGACAACCTAAAGAAACCAGATGAGAAATTTAATTTTATGTAATGTATCAACATAATGATAAAATATTTAATTCATTGTAATGGCAACTTTTATTTTTTTCCTTCGAAGTTTTGTACTACTTAATCTATTACCATCTGCGTGGTTTATTGAGTAAAATTGTCTTTTCAAACTAGCGATGGTAAAATTTTGAGTTTGATTCTCGGTCAACACTTTAACATTGATAAAAGGTATGTCAATATAATGAGGTACAAAAGTAATTGTCAGCGACACTAAGGTGATAGTGTTTGAAAGAAGAAAAAGCACGATTGAATGCGATATAAACATAGAAGACGAGAGTGTCGAACAAGGAAAAAAATTTATATACTTGGATAGTCTGTTTACATACGATGGTAAGCATGATAGAGATATTGAAAGAACAGTAAATACGGGAATAAAGCGAATGAAGCCTTGCTTGCTACTATGAATATTAAAAGTGTCTCACGTACAATTGAATTCGGCTATCCATATTGGGGTCCTGATGCCTACGCTTATGTGCGGTAGTAAAAGTTGGGCAGGACAGAAAAAAAAAAAAATAAATGCGGTGGTACGATCTCTGTGTAATATGTGTGGAATGTCTTTGAAATATAGATAAAGAAACAGTGATGTCAGAGAATGGTGTGGTTTCAAGGAAGATGTAGTAGTGACTGGAGCAGAAAGAGGTATGTTGCGGTGATTTGGCCATCTGTATAAAGGATGAATGAAAGTAGAATGACAAAGCAAATCTGCCAAATATTAGAAAAATAATAAATTTTAAGCAGCCGAAACCGACAAGCTTGCAAGAAAAAAATGATGTAAGTCAGCGTAGCAAGATAAATATGCTATACAAGAGACACGAAAAGATTGCAACCCTGTAGACATTTACAATGGAAATACCTTTTACTGGAAAAGAGACGCGAGCTTACGTTATTGTTATATTATTAACTAGTAATCATAAAAAATTAACTATTTCGAATTTAGAGAAAGAATATTAAACTCCACCTGCAACCGCAAAACCGGTCCTCAAGGTGAAGGATCCTCAAGCATCTTGTACATACTAATTAGCAAGCTTAGGCTACGCCAATTACTGAACTGTTTAGGTGGCTCGGCATCGTAAGTCGAGGAAAGCCAGACAGGAGTTTATATCCGGAATGGGACGTATAGCGGCTGAGATGTTGAATTTATTTGAGTCGAATTAGTTCAACTTAGTTTGACTTATATCAACGACCACTTAAAACAGTAAAATGATCTACCATTAAATTCTATTGCAACTCGGATATATGATATAATTAATAATTGTTTCGTATTTGCTATTTGTACGCGGAACTCTAAAAACACATTACTTTGCATTTTTCCGAATCGCAGCCAACATCATTATAACGTAACAAACGAGAACGGAACCCGTGCCCTGAACCGGTGCCCCCCCCCCTACCCGCGGCCCGGCCCGCAGAATGCAAAAGGGAATCGCAAATGGGCCCATTAATTTTTGCGACACGCGCAAATTGAACAATTTCATTGAATTTATGACGCCCTCCGGTCAAACGGCAACATACAAAAGCATGTTTGTTTAGGCCTTCTTGTTGTCAGAACTCCGAGGAGACGTATTCTGTAATACGTCATGATATGAAATTTTAGCATTGTTGAGAAAATATAAAGAACGATATTCTTGAAGTTTTCATTACAGTAATGAATCCTCGAACTTATATTGTATGCTATACGCTATATCATATACTCTTTTTAGGGGAAAAGGAAAGAAAAAGAGAAAGTAATTCTCCATCACCGGGCATTATATGTTACATACGGGAACAATATGAGTTCAGTAGTTTCAGGAGAATGTTAAACGTATGTATTAAAATGATTGCATTAAATATGTCTCACAACAAACACGTTGATTTAATTATATTGTTATTTCATGGAATTGACTATTTTTTTAATATTTTAATTGAGCTCCAAAAGTAACTTTCATAATTAGAGTTCTTTTGCTTACGATATTTATTCCCAATTAGGTCGCCTATATTTGCACCAAATAATATTTTTTTTCATCTAGTAGAATAGGAGAAAATAAGCTGTGACAGGCAGAGACGCGAGACTGAATCTATAAGTCTTATTTTTTCATCGGATATAAGAAACCTGAAACAAATTTCAGAAAAATTTAATTTAGATAAGCTTAGGATGCATTTCACGTTATTCTCTATTGTCAGATAAAAACTTTCTACACTGCTAGCCACTATACAGGGCAGTCTGAATTCATCTACCAACCGCTGTAGGGGTAAAATCTCCTAGTGTATAACATGTTATAGTGATAAAAGTTCTGTAAACGGTTCACCACGTCGATAGGCTTTATGCTCTGTTTTACTGCAGGCAGTATTTGCACAAGAATTTTTCAAGCATAGTGACATAGAGGTGGCAGAAATCTTTCAATAACTTTTTACTGGCCTGCCAGTTTCGGCCATTAATTTTTTTAATTTATTGTTCGCTTTTATTGAATGATTGATAAGGAAAATATTACACAAATACATTTAAAATTGTAATAAGAAAGTCCGGAAGAGGTTATCGAAATATTAAAGTTATTACATATAATACAGCCTACTAACCTTTATGGTATTTCTCTTATAACAATTGTAAGCCGTATTATTGACGGCCTTGCACAATTAGCGTTTATTTCTTATAAGTACATAAATGATAAAATGTTTTTCGATGTGATGAAAGAAAATGACCTCATTGTATCATGTGCAGGCGATAGTAAATTAAAACCCATCGATTTTAAGCTTTTATTCATATTAATGAGTGTTAAAGATTCCAATACGGTCACTATAAATGTACTCGCCTCGACATCAAGCGGTAATAGTCCGTTTGGTGGGGACTCATCTGGTACACCCGAAGTGCATTCCAAACGGTCCAGGGCGTTGATCATCCAGTGGACCGCGCTGGGTTCACTTTCACTGCCGCTATTGCAATTTGGTATTAATCTCGCAACAGTGCATGTTTTATTTGATTTTATCTACGCGCACGCGTACCTAAGCGCCCAAATAGAACCCGTCAAACGTTATGTGAACGTCAAAATTTGACGTCGCTTTTCGCCCTCAATCCGCCCCGCAGTTTATCTGTTCTATATGTCATAGGGGAACAAACTATACTTTACAGATATACGAAATGAAGTACACAATAACATTTAATAAAATTGTTGAAAATTTGATTGTTATTTGAAACTTAGAAAAATGGTTTACTATGAAGAATTTACTTCTTAAAAGGAAAACAAAACATATAATATTTTCACTTCAAATATAAGACGCGGATCGCAACTATTATAAATTTTAGTACATTTAATTCATCTTAGGGAAAACTTTGATAGTATTAGAACATCAAAAATTAATCTTGTTTTGTGTTCCTTTTTGCTTTAATAAAACCAAGACGTTCCTTCGTTTTATTACGACTATTTTATTAAATTGCGAAACGAACGTCTACAATTTGTCCATAAATACTATTGTATTTCTGGGAATTAATCAGATAAAAGGTTTCAGTGGATCCGTGATCAGTACAGTTCAGTGGCTCTCCATATGAGGAAGTGGGCGAAAAGACTTAGCTCTGTTGCCTATGCAGTTAAAAATATATGAAATTTGTAAAATAGCGAATCCACTCGATTACCTCATTTTGCTGTTTCCATAGCCCCACGTCATATTGTATCTTGATCTGGAGACATGCTTGAGATATTCATTGAATTTTCGTTCTGCAGAAGCGGGCGCTTTGGAGATTTATGACCTTATCTCGAGTATTTCTCAGAACTAAGTTTAGCGAAATCGGCATCTTAACTCTGGCATTTCAATTTGTTAACAAAAATTAAATATAATGTACATATAAAAATAATTCTTATTTTGAGAAATGAGAGAGATAAATTCAACACCGAAATCTATATAAATAAAAATTAATTGAGACCAAGCCCTTAAATTTGAAATGAGAGGATTGTGGGTGGATGTGCCTCAGCGGGTTCTATATCAGATACCAGTGATACCAGATTCTATATTTAATACAGTTTCTTTTATATTTAACAGGTGTTATATTTTCTAACACAATCACATTAAAATTAATTCATTAATTTAATAAACTAATTCGTTAAGATGTGTCGAAGTTAACTGACCGCACACTTTGTGGCTAACAACATTGTCTAAAATTTACAATGGGAATATTTTTTCGATATCTTGAGCTATTTAGTGATATGTAAATATTCAATGTACCTTTTTTTTCAACAATAGCTTAAGTTCGAAAAGAGAATTTTCGTGACACAAATTTTTCGAACACGCTTGCTGGATGAGACATTGTTACTTGTAATATGAACTCGACTCCAGAACCACTAACTTTTATCCAGTTTTTCTATTGCAATTTTTAAAATTCAACTATGAATTTTCAATAACAATATCATCATAGTACGACAGGACGAATTCGCTGGTAATACGCATAACTATGCCGAGATGCATATAAAGCTGCAAAGTGACATCATGATTAAAGCATTTGAGACGAGTGAATGAAAGTAATTTAATGCAACAATAAGAATATTGCAGGTTCGATATATAAACAGATGCTTTTAAACGTGGTTAAAATCAAAAGTAAATATCTCGAATTTTTTTACAATTATTATTAATAATAATATTTTCTATAATTTTTCGATTTAATAATCCTTTTATGTCTCTTGTTTCTATCAAGTTTTTATTGGTTCATTTTCGGCTCATAACACCTCAAAATCTTTTATTTCGGATCGAGTGGCTTGCACCCTTGCATTTGGCCCAGTGCAAGCATATGCCGCTGCGATCGATGCAGCGACGACGTTCTGGATGACGGGCTAAGGTACCCTCTGTGGAGAGGAACGACTGACTTTTGTTTCAAATCAACATTTATGGTCAAACTTCGCATATCCCTTTTCAATGTCCAACGCTCTCGTTCAATCGGCAACAATTTAATTTTTTTATATGAAACAAATTTAAAGTTTAATTAAAATATCTTCAACCACGT
Source organism: Eumeta japonica (assembly GCA_005406025.1). Taxonomy (NCBI): domain Eukaryota; kingdom Metazoa; phylum Arthropoda; class Insecta; order Lepidoptera; family Psychidae; genus Eumeta; species Eumeta japonica. The sequence continues at coordinate 100,168 of BGZK01000492.1, read as the reverse complement.
AGACGAAGTATAGATAATATTTTGTTGGCGTGATTGGGACAATTTTCAAAGCAGTCACGATTTTTTTTATATTTGATAATACACACAGTGCGCCATCCGATTACAAGATTGTGCCAGTCCACGTCAAAGACGCGCATCAAAATTATAAATATCCTTTGAAAGTATCTCCGCGCCGAGAAGAAGAAAACATCGAAATCTCTCGATCTCGTAACAAACGAGATAGAAATCGAGACGAGACCTCCGCGCGCCGCGAGCGAGGGAAAGGGAGGCAAATCTATGAAGAGGGAAATAAATAACGATATGAAAATAGACAGCCTCTTTTTATTAGCTGACCTCGCACAACTGGGGCGGAAGCAAATGCAACTTGGACGTGACTCGTTAATGTAAACGCCGAACGCCGGCGCGGCGGAAAACAGCTTAAAAGCTTGTCAACACGGATCGACCAGAATCGACCGAATCATACGAATTAAACCTACGTCGGGAACAACTGCAGATGGTGAAAATGGTAAAATTATGGTTCATTGAAGCGCGTGACGTGAGACGAAAAATATGTTTTTGTTTGAAAATATATGACAGTGGCATAGACGAAAAAAAAACCGAGAGTAATTATTTATTATTAGCCCAAATTATTATTATTATTAGCCCAAACATAAATTTCGTTGCTCACATAAATAATAAAGTTTATACTAGTGATATTTAAGGGGTTTGTTTTTCTCGGAAATATGAAGCTGATAAAAAATGAACTTATAGTGGATTAAGTTTTTAGGAATTATCGTGCATACTTCCAAACGATCAAATTCATTGACATTTTTTTTATCAAATAATTATTTTTAACACTCTAAACAGAAAACTCAAAGACACACCAAATTTATTTATTACAGGGTCCTTTTTAAAAATTATATTTTTTAGCATCGAATGAATAATTTATAACATTTATAATAATTACTTAAAATCAGACGTGGGTGGTTTTTTTTTTTTGCAATATTAAAATACAGCCCCGCAAATCATTCAATATAAAATCGATTATTATATTATTATTGTAACAATGTAAACTTCTCTTAAGGACAATATAATGTGTTCCGTTCCGAAAGCTCGTTGGGCGTTAAATATCTATAGAAGCTAATTTCGAGTACTAAATGATTTAGATCGATTTTTCAGTAATATGCACATTCATTGAATACTAAAATCAAACTAAGAGCTACTTATGTGAGATGGTCAATAACAAAGTTTATACTACACTACACGATATGATAAAGTACTACACGTTACGAACATTACACTTAGAGATTTAACTGATCTTTGACTCTTACGAAATTAGGAGCACAGAATTTCTTCGTTAAAGCACTCAAGTAACTTTACCATAAAGCTCTAATATACGTACTCGGGGACTTCAGGTTCTGCTGGAGTTGTGGATTTGTTTATTTGATTTCGAACCTTTCATTGGTTACGTTCTCACAGCCGACAAAAAAGTCCAGCCACCGCTACACAGAGCCGACATGACGTGAATGTCACAAGCAGATTTTGTTGCCTTTCATGACTAATTATTGTTTTATTATTCATCGATATCACAAGTGGCAGTAATGATAGACTAATCAATATTTATGGTTTGCTAGATGTAAAACTTCTTTCACACAAGAGAAAGTCTTTAACACTTACCTGACTATAAATTCTATTACCTGCCTGATTACTTGATTACTGTTAGCTACACAATGCACGCTGATTCGATATGTGTTAAGGTTTCATACATTGGGGGATGATTAGTTTTTTGTGGCATTTATGGCACGCACAAATGAGCGTGCGAACCATTAATCAAATCAGGTGATCACCGCCGTCTATGGACACTCATAACCACAACTAAGTCTTTTGTTACTGGTCTTTTGGAAAGGAATAGTAATTCTGAAGGAAGGGAGTGAGCCACTGGAACTTTTTGGAAGGATTAGGATATCTGATGAAGAAAGGAATGGGCGAGGGGACCTTTAGGAAGGAATAGAGTGTATGATGGACGTGGGAGTTGGAATTGGGCTACTAACGACTCTCAATCACTAGACAAAACGCAACAGCGGAAGCTGCTACTTCACGACTGTACTCTTCATACAGGCTTCAACACAATGCTCTGCTTCGCCTTTAAAACATATCATAATCAATATTTCTTGATACAAGTGAGTTAGAAAGCAGAATTGATCTATACGGGCTAATGTTCTAATAATTAATAGGCTGCTAATTTCTTGCGAGATTTAACGTAAGTAGCACAAAAGAAAAATAGTAACTTTCGACTTATCATGTCAGATTTTTGCTAGAATGTTACAAATACATTACTCTCCTACAATCCATTTATGACGGATTGAGAAGCTTTAATGTTAAGTCCTCCGTGCTGGCCTAGTGCAGGTAATTTAATTTAAAAAGCAATTCTCCAATTCAACAGCGGTTGCAAGAATCTGAGCCAAGTTCTGAGTGTTATTGCTGTGTTTTTATTGACTACTTGAACACCATTACTTACTTTTTTATTTAACTTTTATAGGTGAGTTCTTACTTATTTCCCAGAAAAGAAGGTAAAAATAACAATTCTGTTTATGTTACGATCTTTGCATACCTCTTTTACTTCATAGACACCCATCAATCGTTTCATGCAAGCTCGTTGGTTTTGGGGGCATAAATTTTTATTCCTATTCAATATACCACCAATTTCGTCCATATAAGATTTACTGCATCATGTCCTCATATAACCAATAATTGCTGGGGAAAAATAGTTTAGCGACCATAGACGAGATGTCGCATCATGAAACGGCCTTTCATTAGTTACACGTGGTTCAGAATCGTACATCTAGAAAATCTAGGGCGAGACTTATCTCTAACAGTAAAAGTCCAATTGTAAATTGAAAATTTTATAAGCTACTCTATACCCATATTTAAATCACACATCGCTTATTATTAAATACAAGTTCAGGTTGTGAAAACTTTTTAATAATGAACTTATTTCGATTTTCAGGAAAGGTCATTTACCTAGATCCGGGAACGTTCGATGGTTATATAATCGGCCGAAATCAATCACCCTTATCGGAGAGTGAATTACATCGACTCGACAAAGTAGATTGTCGCGACGGTAGGTGCTTCCCCCTGGCGGGTATTCCCCGCACTTCATCTCGCTAATTTCTTTCGCTATCATCAATCAAGTCAGATGTGAGCGTTCAATCAATCATACCATTACGTTATTAATATCGGGGAATTCCGTGACGTCTCTCTCCTTCTCCCCGTCTCTCTTTTGCTCTGACGAATCGAATGACATTTATGATTTTTTCCCCCCTTTACAATTTCTTCCCCGGGAGTCGTAACAGGTGATTTAAAGTTTTAATGTTATGTAATACCAAGGTGTTAGTCGGATTTCAGCTATTATACGAACGTGATTGAATATTAATCATTCAAAATTCAAAGATTCTTTAAGGCCCTAAAAAATCTCATCCAATAGAAACGAGACAGGTGCGAATCGAACTTGTGCTCTAAATATTTCGTACTATATGTATACACATAATCAGAATCTTGGAAACGGCTTCAACGATTTCCATGGAATTTAGTACGCAGAGGGTTTCGGGAGCGATAAATCGATCTAAGCAGGTATCATTTTAAGGAAATCTCGTTTTTTTCGTGTTTACAAGCAATGAATTAGAATACGAAGGTAAATTTAGCCACTATCGAAAAGCACATGAATATTTTGTTCAAGTTTTTTAATTATTTTTTTTAGAATCATCTTCTTTTGAGAGAAAACTTTATATTTATTTTTTTTGTGAGAAAAACTATTATTAGGAACTCTTAACTGCTTTATTGACACAGCAATATTAAAGCTATTTGACAATGAATGGCGTTGTAAAGCAACAATAAGCCAATGAGTATTTGTTTTGAGGTTAAACCAAGAAAATCAATTGTTTAATTATATTATTGATAAATTATGTGTTTTTTAAACTAACATGTTCACTTTAAAAATACCTAAAGGATCTTTGTAAAAAACGCGGTAAGATCGATAAATATAATTCATATTTTATAAGTATGCAATTCATATGTAAATATATTTTCCAAAAAAAACACCGAGGAAAGTTCGGTCATCGTGGTGCTTTTTATAAATAAGTAAGCAAATCGCCACGTTTTTATTTGAATTAGACTAGATGCAGATTATTTAAAAAAAAATTAACAATATGCGATAACATTCTGTCATGAATTAAAGTTAAGCAGTGTTGTATATTTATACAGATATAAACTATATTTTGTTAGAAAATATTGAAAATATTACTCCCGTTACTGTATTCATTGGATTTGTACTTTATAAATATTATTCAGGAATTTTTAGAAAGAAACATACTCTTTTTTAAAAAGTTGCCAGCACACTCCCATGGGCTAACGGGTATCCATGGGCGCCAGTGATCATTTATTCTCAATAGCCCACATGCTCCCGTTCGTCCCTTACAAACTGTATTAAAGAATTGTCAAAGTGCACTTTCGAAGCAAATAACAGTATGTTATAGTATTTTTTGTAATGAACATAAAGTACGTTTTGAAGAGCCTTGAAAAACGTAAAATAATTATTTTACGTTTTTTAAAAATTTCCTTAAATCCCTTTTACAAATATAACACTCATTTAAAGAACGCTAAATATATGTACTTTATTATATGTATATAATCTATAAATATAATAAAATAGTAGAACTTGATATGTCTGTACACTGAAGGTGTGTGAGAAAATTAGAGAGGGAATGATAAGAGAAAGGTAATAAAGGAAAAAACAATTTTCAATTTTTTTTTATCTATCGATCTGTCTGTCTGTCTGTTCTCATACATCTATGAGATTAAAATCCATTTTAATGCGGTTGTGATAGAGATTGACTTGGAGCACAATATAAACCTATATTATTATATATCACAACATATTATATAACCATATAATACATAAGAAATTTCTCATTCACAAAGCTACACAATACTAGAATAAAATACCTTAATATATGCATATAATAAGGTATTTTACTATGTCTATATATATATCACTTAACTATATATTACATGGTAATTTTCAATTAATAATAGTGGTTGATGATATTAGATAAAGCAAAAAAAATTTAAATGGAACTAAAGTGTTAACATTAATATTTTAACAAGTATAATATTATACTATTTGAACTAATATTATAGCGACTGCACCCACTCAGTACGCCTGGCAAACGAGTACTCCCTACCAGTCTATTTTCCAGGTCCTGTACTTGGCAGTAATTTCAACGCTTCGCGTTACTTGACTGCTCGAATGATTTATGACACTGATTGAAGCAAGGTGTGAAACAAACAATATTGCCACAATCGATTTGTACTACAAAGTTAGAGTTGTCATGTGTGTGTGTGTGTGTACCTCACAGATTATCTCTTCACACTTTTTAAAAATATCCTAGTTCACAGCTTAAGCAGCCATTTCTATGACTCTGTAATCAATAAGTCTTTACAGAAAATTACAACAGGTAAAAACCATGTCCGTTCGTCCGTCCGTCTATGTATCTGTCTCTCTATCCACGGCTGAGCTACGAGACTTAGTACTGGAAAACTTTAATTTGATATGAGTATACATGTTAAACAAACCGCTTATGTGGAAGAATAAAATCTTGAATAATATTTTTTTTGATTTATGCCATTGTATGGGGTATCGTTAGATAGCTCATTGAAAATGTTGTGATTTAGGGATCCGTTTGCAAAATAAAGTAGGGAGACATTTTCAGATAAATGATTATTCTTAGATGACCGGAACATTCATAGTGGCAGCATATACATATAATGGAATTAAAGGAAAACTATCAGGGTTAAGTAGGCTTTACAAGTTAACGAGTATTAATCGATCAACTTATAAAATGTATTTGGAGAAGTAAATTTAATTTAAAAAAAATTGGTTGTCTCTAAATTAGGTTTTGCGGGCGAATATTTTACGTGATAATGTCATAAGAAATTTGATAAAAATTACATTATTTTATGAACGAAATTTAATTATTATCATTATTATTATCATTATTATCATTATTTTATGAACGAAATTTAATTATTATAATTATTATAAATTATATCATTATTTTGTTATAATAAAAAGTAGGAGTTAATTAGAAATAACAGTATTTTCGACTAATTAACTTTATTTGCACTCGTTTGTTCAAATATTTTTCTACTTAAATTATACAGTAAAGAGATAGATGCGTCGTAGGCCGTCTCTTAGGCTGATCGTACCTCTCTATTGAGTCGCGCTCTCGCTTCCGCGCTCGGCTCAGGCGGAATGCGACAATAAGTCATGCTTTTTTGTGTGTGCAGCCAGTGTTCATTAATTATAAGACGTTATCACGTCAAAAAAATCGTATAAATTCTATTGAAACGTTGTCGGTTATATAAAATAGATAATAAATATATCTTTAAGAACAATGTAAAATTATGGAAGAATAAAATCATAATAATATCAACACCCGTCCTACGTGGGCTCGTTTTTAAACGTTATTATCCGTCGAATCGTGAACTCAATTAATACATTCATAGTATCAAAGAAAATGCCCCCTTCAAAGACCGCGGATTGTGATGAACACCTATGGAACCCTACACGTCGCGTGGCGCGTCACGAACTTGACTGGTTTTTTATTGTCTTCCTTCTGGCACGTTTTGTGCCATTCACAAGGAAAAAATACACAAAGATCGTAATCCAGGGATATAGGAAAGTTTGATAAACAGATGAAGTATTGAAAACGAGTGAGAAATGATTAATAATTAGAGATAAAACGTGGTATACAAATAAATTAGTTTAAAATATAGACCGTATTTCTTTTACTACTTCACAATATAAATGCGAATGTTGGTCCTTCAGTTAGAACCACCGAACGAATTCTGTAATCAAATTTTGCGTAGAAGTAGATTACATCATGAAATACAAATATTTTTTATGCTGATATGAAGAACAAATATTGCTGTATGCGAAGATTTTAATGTAAATCTATTAAAAAATTTTTATCTATGTTCTAGAATTAAATCCTTGTTCAAATGTATAATTTAGAAAATTTATTTCTGGAGCTGACTAGGATCACAAGTGTTTCCTCAACTTGTCTCGATAAAGTGTTCATAAATATTAAGCTCCACTATAAATTGGTCATAAATAAATTATCATCTGACTATTGCGGACAGCTAGCTACGTTTGAAATCAATTCTAAACAAAATACAAAACGTAAAATAAAAATCGTACATGTGAACACTGGTCGTTTTGAGGAGTTGAGAAATAATGTAGTAAAAAGTTTTCTGATCTGAAATATTACAACGACCTTAATGAAATGTATGGTTCATTGTTGACTGTGACGAGGTCTGAATGTAATAAAGTCTGTAGATCAAAAAATGTTAATGTTAAAAATGCCTTATCATTTAGCGATTGGGCGACGGTGGGCATTCACACTAGCAGGCGTAGATTATACGAACTTTACGAGGAAAGATTGTAAAATAATTCGGGTGTGTTTATAAATCACGTAATAAATTACTTCAAAGTATTTAAGCTTGTATGCGCAGCTGTAAAATCAATATTTCTCTGTAATAAAAGTACAGGTATGATTAAAACTACTTGGAATGTAATCAATAGAGAAACTGGAAAACACACAATGCGTCATTCAGAATTTTGAATAAAAAATATCCGATAAAATTTTGAACAAAAATATATACATAACTTTAGCTTTTGAATTTTTTTTTACGAATATTCCAGTTATAATTACACAACTTTTAAAGTCATCGCCCACTCTCGCCGAATCTCTATTGAAGCGTAACGTCGATGATTGTGGCGTTGCATTTGAATTTGCACATGTCAATTATAATGATATTCTTAAACCTTTAAATCTATGAAAATGAAAAAGACTGCTGGTCTTGATGGCCTCTGTAAAAATAATTAATTCAATAATAGACTGCATTGCTCCGTGTTCAGTATCGATTTTTAATGCTTGTGTTGATGGTGGTGTTTCCAGATCTAATGAAGCAAAGTAATATAATTCCAATATATAAATCCGCTAGTATATCCGACCGTTCGAACTTTACAACGATATCAATATTACCGACACTTGTAAAATTTTTGAAAAAACTGGTCGTAAATCAACAATTGCGGTATTTTTATAACAATAATTTTATGAACGTTAAACAGTTTGGATTTATAAAGGGTCGCTCAACAATCGAAGCCAGTGTTGAGCTCATTTAGCTAAATTTTGGTGCCTGGGAGGAGTCACGGGACGCAATTGGTGTTTTCTGTGATTTATCCTAGGCATTTGATTGCGTTTATCATGATACATAGATCAGGAAACTACGACAACACGGCGTCAGAGGTCTCTCGTTTAGACTTCTGGTGTCAAATTTGTGTGGCAGAGTTCAGAGCGTTGATATTATTGATAAGAGGTCTTTGGGATTTTCAATCAGTATGGGCTTACCACAGGGTTCAGTTCTTGGACCGTTAATACTGGACTAGTTTATTTTAGTTAATTACAGTTTTTTTCATAGTCTCATAATCTATAGAATTTTGTTATGGGGTCACGCAGCCGATGTTAATACAACTTACATGCTGCAGAAGCGAGCTATTCGTACTGTTTATAATTTGAGACCAATGGCATCTCTCAGAAAAAAAAATTAAGGAAATTGAATCTTAACTTTAACATCACAATACAAACACGAAAACTTGGTATATGTCAAGAGACATATGTAATCGTTCCAAAAAAGAACGACATCCATAACATTAACACTAGATGTCAGAACGATCTTGATGCTCGTAAAGCCGTCTAAGTAAAGTTAATAAATTGTTTAAGGGGTAATGCTTTTACAATAATATCCCAGCTGAAATTCAAAATTTGTCATTTTATGAATTTAAAAATTTCTTTAAAATAAAGTTATATGGCAAGAGCTATTATATTGTGTCTGAATATGTTAATGAAAAAAATTCATGGGATTGAATTGTTCGGCTATCAGATTGCTTCATTTTATTACTAAGTATTGTACTAAATTATTAATTATTCAATATTTTGTATCAATAAGTAAAAAAAGAGCAAACCTTGAGTTTCTTGCTCATTCTCCTCATGGTGAATCAGCATTTATTCACTTTAATGTCGAAAATAGTTATTTATGACGCATTTCAAGTGTGATTTCTATTTCCTATGAAATAAAGATATTTTTGATTTGATTTAATTTTATTTATATTTCTAGTCTATATTAATGATCTACCGCACCTTGTAAAGGACGAGCATGGGATTATATTATTTGCTTATGATACTTCTTTGTTTTTAAGATTAATAAACAACAACCAGATTTTGAAGAAGTAAATAGTACTATCTCAGCAGTAGTCGAATGGTTTACAATTAACAATCTTTTGCTCAATGAGAAGAAAATAAAAATAATAATTTTTTTGTCGTCTAAAACTAAATTGGTCGACGAAAACACAGTAGTCAGGGACGAGATACTGGATATCGTGACTAACAGTGAAATTTCCATATAACAAAATTGGCGAAAAAGCTTAGTTCGGCAGCATACGCAGTCAAAAGAATTCGGTGGCTTACAAGTGAAAGCACCGCGAGATTAGTTTACTTTGTTTGCATTCATAGTCACATGACCTATGGAATTTTATTATTGGGTTGTGCAGCCGATATAAACACAAGTTGTGTGTCACAGAAGCGGGCTATTCGTGCCATTTATAACTTTAAACCAACAGCATCTCTCAGAGAAAAATTTAAAGAAATCAATATTTTAACAGTACCGTCACAATACGTATACGAAAACCTGGTATATGCCAAAGGAAATATAAAGTCGTTCCAAAAAATGAACGACATTCGTAATATTAACACTAGACAAGAATGAGTTTGCTGCTCATAAAACCGGACTCAGCAAAGTTAGTAAATTATTTAAGGGGCTATGTATGCGTTTTTACGATGAGGACCCAGTTGAAATACAAAATTTGCCATTTCATGAATTTAAAACTTTCGTTAATAAAAGTGATTTTTATTTTATTCACTTATTTTATTTTAAGAGGATCTGATAGTAAATCCAGGAAGTGGATAGTGGAACTCTTGAGGGGTTACTAGTAAATCCTTTGTGTTTGCGCTCTTTTGTTTTGTTTTGACAAGCATTATAAATTATTTTGTAATGGAGGTCTGATGAAATATACACTAAATTAAACAAAAAAAAAATGAAACTAACTTCAAAAACAATTTAAACTAAAAAGTTAATAACCATAATTTCTAAAGCCTACTACTACATGAATTTAAATGCATAAAATTATTTTTAACTATATACTGACATTATCAATGCCCACCAATTTTTTTTTGGAGTCAATTCCAGTCAAGACAAGTTTGACATAACATATTTCTTATATAACTTACTTAACCTATTGGGTAATATTGTATGTATCTACTTAAATGTTGAACGCAGCAAACCCTTGTTCTCTAAAATCGACGAAAGAAGACATGAAGTAGAAAGACGATAAGAAAACTTACTTTGCTATACGTAATCAATTATTACATACATAAAATAGTACCATCTTTATAGTAACTTTAATTTCAATAATATATTAGGATACACCTTAGCAGTGGCATGACATACAAAACCTGGCACAATAGCATATATATATTTACTGCATAATTATATTTACAAACGCATTACACTCCTTTCTTCGGAGCGCAATCTAGTAATAAAGCTTTAATCTCTAAAAGCTTTAGTTATGATGCAGAACACGAACGCAGCAGAATACAAACGAGGAATGATATGACACGAAGGCGGGCTTTCCATTGGCAAGCAAAAGTGCCCCGGTTGCGACCGGCTGCAACTTAAAAACCTCAAAGTAACTTGTAATTAAACGTAGTATCGCGATGTTATCGCAAAAGACATTAAGAATATATGCATTTTGTGCACAGTGGCACAAAAATGGCTTAAAAAGCAATACATGAAATAAGTTTTAATTTTAACTATGTTTCTTGCAAATGAACGTTCAGCCTAACGCTTAATGTTCGCCACGACACTCGCTCGATAGTCTCATAAGAGCGTGCACAAGTGAGTACATTTACAACGACTACACTGTAATACTCGACTCTCGCTTGCTTCAGTAAATCTCAATAAAATTACAAGTAACGATGTGTGAAACATAATTGTAACGACTCCACGTCATTACAACTATCTCTTTAACCGTTAATGCATGTAAATATGTATTAACTATTTTTTGAAAAATATTATCTGAAATAAACAAAAATATAATAGAGCCATGCGCGTGGTCAACTTATGGCTACAACTCTTGAATGGGTAGCTCGACCGGTGCGTTACCACGCCCTCAGATTTAGTTTCTGCTCTTGCATTTCGTCTAGTGAATAAGAGTTTCAGTAGCCCACTTCGCTTACATTACGCACAACCTCCTTTCATCAGCTCCTCCCCTCTCTGTCCGCCCACTCCTTCCTCCATCAATAAGCCAATAGCGTACTGGTGGCTCCTCCAGATTCACCAGTGCTCATGGGCGGCTGTGACCACTTATATTCTAGTAACATGCGTGCTCGTTTGCCCCTCGATAATGCTACAAAAACTCTTATTAACATAAACATTGTTACTGAACACAAACATGAATTTTCTATTTGTTTGCTAGCCTCACTATTCCCACATAAGTTACTAAACAGTCTTTAATATTATTCGATGTAGTAAAGTAACTATTTTACAAACGTTTTCTTATTTTAATAAACCATAGTTCCAACGGGATAAATAGTGAAAGTTTGTATATAAGCTATGTTGATTTTGGAATCACAAGTTTAAAAACGAGCTTAATTGCTCGTAAAATAAGTTTCAGACTTTTTGTCACCCCACTTGCTCTGACGTGTAGCCTCCCACAATCTTTTTATTTCTGATTGAGGGATTTGTACTGGAAAATGTGAATAAAAGTAGATGGACGAAGCAAATCTACACTACAAATGTGAATGATGTTCTACAAATTCCTACATAGACCAAATTAGTGGTATAATAAAGAAGGCACTTCGATTACCCGGAACAGACAAATGAATTACACTAATAAAAGAAGAAAAAAACGATTTATGATGTATTTAAGAATATTTATAGAATAGGTATAGAAGGATAGGGAGGACAATACTATACAAAGTTATTTTAAAACTCCATAGCAAAATATGCTCTGGAAATAAATTTATTTATTTTGCTATTAATTTGACCTCGATATTATTAATAATATCTATCGAAAATTTTAAGAAATTCGTATTCTGAATTCCATGTGAAAAAGTCGCGGGCAGAGCATGTATATTATATAAAATCAATATTGTCTTAAACGGTCCCATACTTTTACCATTTGCCTATCATCGATTAAGCAATGAATACAACATTTATTACGCCCATAAATCGCAGTATATTGCCGCTATTGTAATAAAAAAAATCCAAATACCAGTATGAGACTCCGTCTGGGGGTTGACGACATCGCAGTCTATTTGGACGCTCAATCGATATCGGCACTTCAATTTCGGTCATTCTTTGCCTTTCTACAACGTAGGCACGATGGGAATTTACCAGCGATATGTTCCACACTGCGTTCAATTTTCTTTCAAATTGCTGTCTCTATACTATATACAGTAAACAAGCAAGTATATTTATGAAATTTAATCACTTCCATTTAGAAAGGAAACCTCAAGGATCTTTTTTCAAATAAGTAACATCCAAAGGTTAGGGACCACGTCATTGTGGTCCATTACCTTTGAATATTATTTGGTTTTGTCGACAAAACAAGAACGAACTACATGAAATATATTTATATTTCCATTATTTACAGCAAAGTTTCGCTGTGATGCGAAGAACACAATTATTTCCTATAGTCAATTAAATGTTAAGATCAGAACGATTGCAGTAAGTGGGAAGGTCGGCTTAATGGCTAAGCAGTATAAGGTTCGATTGTAATCGGGGAAGAGTCAAATTAAATCATTCGCTCCGTGTCTTGTAGAAGATCTTGATTCATCAGTCCCTGACTTTGTCATCACAATGAGGACAACTACCGTCAGCAGCTCCCATCGACCCGCTCTAAGCCAACATGGAGTGTTCAACGTCAGAACCCCCTCACTATGATCAAAAAATTGTAGAAGGGGATGATATGAAAATATGACACAAAAAGTATATTATTCTGAATTTTAATTTAGTTAAGAATTACTTACTCACTTCTTTCAATTTTAACGTAATTCTCATGAAATTCGTGACTTACAAATTATCTGGTTATTAAATAAAATCTTTCATAAAGTAATGAATAAAAATAGCTCACTTGTTCTTATTTTTTGTCAACTATTTAATTTCAGATATATCAACTAATAAAACAAGCCAAAGGCGTGTTTGTTATACTACAGTGTTCTAATGTTGCTTCCTTCGACCGATGTCCCCATGGCCGTTTCTGACATATTACTTTCAGAACTATAAAGGGTATTAACTTGCGGGTTCTTCAAATGTCAATTTATTAGAGTAGAATGAAATTCCATCACAAGACCTAGTAATTTATATTATAGTATTTAAAAACTATTATTCATTCTGAATAATTTAAATGCGCGTTTGACTACGGTCAGTAAGAGGTGCTGAAATGGTGGTACGTATGTAACATCTTAGGCACCCAAAGACGACGAGGATGCATGAAACGATTGGTGAATGTCCGGAAAATGTCTTACGTAAGGGCAGTTTCAACAAGAGTCGTAAAGAGTTCACGACTTTCCTGTCGGGATGACCTTTACGTACTACATACGGGAGGGATAGCTAGAAATCTCTCTGGGATATGGCTATTAGTTCATTTTTTGCTTTAAACGCCATATTTTTATTCGACTAATAACTTCTAAGATATAATGACATTTCAACAAAACGTATTTTTTTCATCAAATTTTTATAACGAAAGCCTAACATCGAATTTTATAAGGCTGAACTTTGGCCGGGGTTCAAGGACGTTACGTAGGCAGCCGAGAGCTACGAATATTTTACGATTATTGAACGTTAAACGTTGATACGAGATGAACGGTCAAAGGCGAGCGCCGGGGGATTTTATTTATCAGCACCTATATTTTATTACACTACGATTCCACCAGTCCAATATTACTTTTACTACAGAATTATTACTAGAACCGTCGCTTGTGTAGAGTTTTAAAAGTTATTGTCTATCATTATCCCCAAAGGAGATCGACAGGATCGAAGTGCTTTGCTTTGTACTTTTATTTGTTTATTATTATGTCTCTCTCCCCTTCTGGCCACCGATGTATACTTAAGTCAATGTCGGTTGCGTATAGTAATCTGTAGGCGTGCTATCTGTATATTTAATGTTTTAAATATATTTATTTTTTTTGTATATCTTTTAATTATAGAAAAGCGTTGGAATAGAGAGGTGCAGGTAAAGTTTTAAGTCTTATTTTTTCCAAACCTATTGACACCTCTATTTTTCATATTCTTCAGTTATCAATTTATGAATTATTTTTTTTTCCTTCTGTATTTTTTTGAGGTGATACTTCTTTTGGCGCGTTATGAAAAAATGTTGAGAGTGAATTTTTATCGGGGTGACACGAAAACTACAGTGTGAATATGCTCGCAAGTGGGTTAGAGAGCAACTTCAGACCACTAATAACTGATATGCCAATTCAGTCACTGCCAGAAGACGCTGTAACAGTGGACATAATTTAGAAATAACGTAAACGTATTCCAATTTTCGATTTAATAATTGTTATATTTTCAAATAAAAAGATAAAATCGATATTACACTGTTTATGAAAAATGAACAATAATTTATTTATTTATTCAAATTTAAATTAAACTTACCAACCGTATCGACTGCCCCATTCCAGCTCTTTTATTATTTTATTGTCGCTAATTTTATTTGCATGCAATTAAAAACAATTAATTAATTACGCTAAAAAAAATTTGCATTCATCCAACACCTTCTTTACTCTCACTCATAGTTTTATTTCTGAAAATTTATATCTGTTTAACTCTTAATTTTCTAGTCAGTTAAGTAACGAACTTAATCACTTTAGACTAAATGTATTAAGATTATTCATCGCAATTCAAGTTATTAGTTTTTATTTAACCTAACTTTCACAAATTCGTGTAAACTTTTCATCCTAGTCTTTCTGGAATGAAATTCCTTGACATTACTTGCGCAAGGTGTTAGTAGTCAGAAATCATCACTTAAGTGAAAAGTCATATGCCCTATCTACACCACTCTCATCAAATTTTTTTCTCTTGAAAAGAGAACAACAAATTATAAATAAACAAATCAAAATTTAATTGAATGAATTTTTTTAAAAATATTATGTATAAGTAACTTAATTCTCGAAAATAATGTAATGTGACTTATGGCGGTCACTATTTCTCTTAATGCTCAATAATTTATTGAGAATGTCACGAAAAAAAGGAATTGCTTTATTTGTTATCTTTTTTATCTCTTTTATGTTTTTCCGTAATTATGTATTTCCAAAATATAGAGCAGAATAACGTTATTTAACGTTAATAATGTTATTATCATCAGAACCAAAACAGTGAATTCTAGCTGCTATTCAGGGACAATAACTAATCGTGTTAGCGTAAATTGAGTCTATTTCGTAATCGACTTTATCTAGAAAGAATTGCTAATGTCAGTCTCAATTGATTACTTACTTGTACGTATGTTAGCGGTACACCTACTAAAAGAAATCGCTTTTGAAATTCTGGCAAATATAGACCACACCTGAGTGCTGTCTAATGTGTGTGTGTTTGTGGGTTTGCGTGCGCCGGTATTATGATTTAATTAATTTATTATTAGAATTCCTAATAAAATATTTCGTATATACATATAGATTTGATTGTAAATAAAACACTAATGTAGGTTCATTGCACTATTGCACTATTTGTCTCTATTTATGTTACAATTTTGCAATAACAAAAGCCTCGTTTGAAAAATTTAAACATGTTACTTATATAAACTGACTCTTATTTAACACTTTGATGTACCTTTTCACTATCAACTATCATCGCTTTATCAATATTTTCATACGTTAAAACTCGACTAACTTTTATTTCCATCCGATTGCTTAATATAGGCAAATTCTACTTATCGGGAAAACCCAAAATTTCTACATACATGCGCATCCAGAATATTCGATTCATAGTAATTGCTTCATTGGACACTAAGTGGCGCTATCGTTGATAGTCAACCGAAGTAATGATGGGTACGGATAAAAGATTAGTGAAGTTAAAGTGAACCAAATGAAGTTAAGGTGAAAAAAAATCGTTGCTACCAAAAAAATAAATGATTGAAACAATAAAAAAAAATTATTCCATTATTATTAATCATTATTATTAAAAATTGATATCAGTAAAATTTTAAAGAAAAATATTGTTACACAATTTTGAACAATCAGACGATATACTGATAATGGTATTTTTTCTATTTCCATTTTATATATTACCTTCTGCATGTATTTATTTTTTGTCTTTACTATTACCATTGTGTATAACAATGGTACGGAATTTTATTTGTTGTTAAATCTAATGCTCAATTCGAAATTGTATCCATAAAGGGTCATGGTAACTAAAGAGGGCGCAGTATGTACCAGCATTCAAGGCAATATTGCTAAACACATTATCTATTTGAGGATAACCCGTTGTGGTAACAATACGAGGAAGTTTTAACTTTACAGTACATCAACGCATATCGTCCATCTCTAAAGTAAATATATAAACTAAATATTCGGTGAATATTTCAAGCGTCTACCTGTTGCCGTTATCAATATCGAGCCAAAACGAGCAAAATCACGTTTGTTCTATTGGAACCCCCTTAAATATTTATTTTGTTTAGTATTTGTTGTTATAAAGGCAACAGAAATACATGATCTGTGAAAATTTCAACTGTCTGACTGTCACAGTTCATGAGATACAGCCTGGTGACAGACGGACGCACGGACGGATGGACAACGGAGTCTTAGAAATAGGCTCCCGTTTTTTACCATTTGGGTACAGAATCCTAAAAAAGCCCACTTCTAAGTCCGCATATTGCGACGGGCAAATACGGTACCCCACATTGCGCGACGTCCAACACACATTAATTTTTACTTACTGCAAACAAATTCGATTTAAATTAAGAAAATCAAATAGACAAAGTGATTATCTATTTTCAGTTGCTGCACTAAAAATAGATAGATTTAAGAAAACTTAGTAGTTAATGCACTGATTCATTGTACGGAGCCGTTCCCACACGAGTCCAACTAGCATATGGCCGCTTATTCGTACTTGTAAGAATATATATGTATACTCGAATTATCTTATACCCTTCCAGTACATTTCTGTTTCAACGACAGTTATCGATGTTTCCGAGCAGGCACCCATATTTTGTGACGTGGGAAGCGGTTCTGCCTAATTTACTGTAAGCATTTACTTATTGAAACAAATATTATGATTTCGTATCTATTGTCGACGTTCTTATCTATTTCGATATTGTTTTCATAACTAATTTCATAATAATCGTTGTAAAAATATATTATATTGGTATTTTTTTAACGGAAAAGAAAGAACAACGTAATTGAAACTTTAATATTAGGGAACATACAAGCACGTGTTTTTGAATATATTAATAATACTTAAAAAAACAATGAAATTTAATGCAATCATTATCTGAATAAACAAATATAGTTTAACGTTATATACATTACAATTGGAACATACTTTATTACTGATATGCCAGTAAACACGCATGTTCATAATTATAAACTTATTTATAACTTATCTGACACATCAGAATTCCCGTTCAGAAGTCAACCTGTCTCTTGTACATAGGCCTTTTCCAGCTTATTCCATACTCTTCTACCCTTAGATTTTCTTAACCATAATGCTCCTCGAATATTCTTCATATCATCTTTCCATCTTCTAATTTATGTACCTCTTTTTCTATTACTATTACATGGTTGCCACTCTATTACAATCTTTGTCCATTTTATCCTGATATTTCTAGTCATTTTTCCGGTCCAACTCTTTTTCAACTTTCTCGCTTTCATTATTACATCCTCAATCTTTGTTGTATGTATTATTTCTTCTGCTCTTTTCGGGTCTTGTAATGTGACACCGTTCGTGCTTTTTGGTAAAGTACAAGCATTAAACACTTTTCTTGACTGACGTTGAAAAGTTTTAGCTTATGAATGTCTCCTATAGCGACAAATATCTTCTAAATGTGCATGCTACTCTTTTTTATTTCTATGTATATTGTACTTTGGATGATATTAATTGTCCCAAGCGTTGGAGTACATTAGCGTTGTCAGATAATATGACTAAGTCATCCGCTAATCTTAAATGATTCAGTTATCTATCCTTAATATCTATGACGATATAGTTGCAGAGAACAACTTTGCGGATACTGGCTCTCCCTGCCTTGTCTCTTTAGCTGTTGGTAACTCTTCGTACGTTGGTTCTAGTTTGACTTGTGGTGTGCTATTCTTTTATATTTTTTTAATGATACATATGTACAAATTTGTTGGATTAAGGCTTCCCAAAGCGAGTAATATCAAATAATCATCAAATCAAATAATAGTAATAATAGTAATTATCAAATCAAATTATTTGCTGTAGTTCACAAACACAATGCTCAAAATTTGCCATGTTCTTGACATTATACTATTATCTGTTTCATGATATGCATGTGATTCGCAGTAGAAAACGGAACTCTAAAACCAGCCTGTTCCATAAGTTGTTGTTCGTCCATTAACCTTGTTGTTCTGTTCAATAACAGTTTTGAAAACACTTTATATATATTAGACATAAGGCTAATCGGCCTGTAATTTTTGGGTGATATCTCTTTTTTTTGTGTATTAATGCATTTGTATTCTTCGCTCATTGAGATGGAATAACTTTACTATTACTATTCTAAGCATGGAAGTCTAAGAAAATTATGATACTGAGATACAAATATTTAAAATCAATAGCTTCGTTTGGTCCATTTGTTTTCATATTTAGATATTAATTGGCATCGTGTTCCGTCATCTTACTGCAGAGACACATTTTACCACAAACTTATCCCATACTGAGGGGCGAGAAACTTAAATCTTCTACCCTAATCCGCTAATGGACAAGGAACTATTAACATCCAGGATCTATGTCATAACGTGGCGCGCGACACAGAGCGATTGCTTTAATTTGAGTGAAATGTGAAATTAAAAAGTCATTGGTCTGTTTATCTTTATGATTCAAAAGCATTCCATTGGTCACTCGGTCGCTCGTCGCCGTTTCAATGAGGTCATTCATTAAACATAATATTAACAAAATATTAATTTCCATATTCACTAAAGTCTATCATCCGATAAGTGAGTAAGCAAATTGGCAGTTTTAATTCCAAATATGTATATAACTATATAACGTTAAGAAATTAAATGTAGATTGCTTAGGAATATACTCACAACACAGTAATCCCACTACAACAACGGTGAATTATAGCCAGGTCATATATCCAGCCATCTTTATCCGCTAGGTCAATCTCTTCCAGCTAACAATTTACGACGCCTCTGCGCTGCCTATCGCCACAAACAACTATACAGACATTACATATCCTTGGATATTCTCGAATATATTTATCATTTATATATGCCTTCGTATTACAATAAAACATGTAGTTTTCTATAAGTGAAAATGTTTTGACTTATAATAAAACCATAGCTACTATATAACAACGCGTAAATTCCCGAATAATATTATGAATACTAAACTAAAAAAAGCTGCTTAATCATTGGTTTTAGAGCGGCCATACTTTGCACGCACGATGGATTTATATTATAATAATTCAGTGAATTCGTAGGAAATAAATATTTAACTAAAAACTGGCCAAGAGCACGTCGGACCATGCTCAATGTAGGGTTCCGAAGCCGATACTACAAATAAATGCACCACAGATGAAAAAACTACGTTGTTACATTTTTTTTCCACGTTTCCTGCGCCTAATAAGCATAATCATTTTAGTCGCCTATAGCTCTCGACTTACAGGCGACTTAACTGTTTCTCTAAACAAGTAGGTATGTCGACTATTACTCTAAAACTATTGTAAACTAAAAAGCATCAACAAAAAAGCATATCTTCATGGCTCTAACGTCCTTTTGTTGAAAAGTAAAGTTTTCGGCAATAACTTAAAAACCTTGTATCTGATCATGTTCAAACTAATTTTTGTTGAAAGCATTTATTAAAAATTACCTTTGTAATTTTTTTGACTTACGGTTAAAAAAATAAAGGAAGTGACACAAGTTATGCTATTTTCGGAGCGATTATTTCAGAAAACATTCACATAATCAAAAAAACACTTGAAAATCTTAAAGTGTTTTCAAAAGAACTGTCGAAACTGGACCACACGTTGATGTTTGATGAAAATTTTTCAGTTCCTATTGCATGTATGGAGTGCCCTGCATTTTAGATATATCTATTTTTGTTGTTAAACTATTACACTAAGTAGCGACTTATGCAAGATACCTCTATTCGAAATTTCATCAATATACATCTTAAAATGACTGGACCGGACGTAAAATGGCCGGACGGACTACTCTATGGGTTTTCCGTTTTTGCCATTTTGGTTCAACGTACCTACTTTTTGCCTAATTTTTTAATCACGTGTAGGTCAAACGGTTCCTCAAGCCGAATTGTAATTTTAAATTGTGATTTAAAAAATACATTTCAATACGTATTATAATCAACATATTTTAAAATATAAATAAACTATATTTATTTTTAATTTTAATGAACAATGACATCAAATAGAAATGAATCCTTTTTCTCATACAAATTCTTTGGGTTAAAGTACATTTTGTCTGTAGTGTAATGTGAATACTGCCCACATCGTAAGTATTGTAAAAAATGCATATAAATTTTATTTTCTGATTATTCTATTTTTGTGACTTGCTAACTTTTTGTGTCTCTATTATGATGAGCGTTTTCATCAGATGAGGTATTAATAACTCCTTTCTGTTTAATTTTTTTTTTAATTCTGACTTACCTTCATGTGTACTTTATATATTGGATCACTTTAATCTTCAGTTTTGTTTTAGACATGAATGTAATAATTCAAAAAGCAGAAAAGCCAAAAATCTAATTAGGTTTCATTCCATTATATTATTTCAAAGAGTTACGAAAACTTCCATAAACTAAACAAACATTTATTATCATTGTTTTATTTACTCTGATATCACCGTATTATAATTTATTATTAAAATTAATAAAATTATTTATTTATTTTTATTACTAATTAATTTACAGGAGTCCTAAAAAAAATTCGAATTATTGATGTATTATTAAATCGTCATACATTTTCTATTTATAAATATAAATATTCTCTAAGAATTATATTTCTTTAACACACAATGATAAGAAGATTATATTGATTTTATTAATAAACTTTATTCTTTTTTATTATTTTACTACGTGTTTATTTTATTGCTATTTATTAATTGTAAATTCTAATATTACTTAAGTGCTTCACATCTTCCGGGCGTCTCGTGATGGCTAAAAGATTTATTTGTTAATATATTTGTAGGAAATTGTCAATAGTTTTAAATCTTGTTGATAGTTTATATAAGCATTAAGAGCTTCTATATGTTATTTGCTAGTATACTTTCATATTTTACGCAGATCACTCTAAATCTCAAGTTATTTGGATTTGCTATTGACTAAAGTACAGTCATCTTATGCTAAGTCCCTTTCTCGCTTCTACCGAATTTTAAAATCAATGAGGAGCAGAGATGAATTGTAGAGAGATATAGGATACGATCTGAGACTGAAATCGGAGATGAAAGCAGGATAAGAAGAAAAAGCAACAACGAGCCAGAGATGTGAGATCAGAGATCAGAATTCGCTTGTTAAATTAGTTTATGAACGTAGAAAACTTAATGCCGTGAAGATGCGTTCTCTGTCTAATGCGAGAGCTGCTATGTATGTATCCGGAACTAGCCACATACATAACAATGTTTAAAAAGTAATTTAAACATTTGAAAAAGGAACTCCTTGGCTGTAGAATACAGTTTGTTTTATGTAACTGTCAATTGTTTAACTATTGTGACTTCAATTTGAAAATTGTTTGTCTTTATCATCATGGATTTAACCCGTGAATATTCTCATGCGATGATTTTTTACGATTTGCGGCATGGGTCAACTCAAAAATAGTACATCGATAAACTCACTTCAACTTTTGGGAATAAAGCACCATCAAAAACCACTGTGTAACACTCGTTTAGTGAGAATGATCGTGAGCGGTTTATGCTCACGGACGAATTTAAAGAAGGTCGCCCTAAATCAGTTGTTGTACCACGAAATATCGATGCTATGAAGAAACTAATAATGAAAGATCATCATATTACATATCGGTAAGATAAAAATGTCCCTTGACATAAGTATGACGAGTATAGATAAAATATTACAAGAAAATTTGGCTGCAAAAAAATTTGTTTGCGTTGGGTTCCGCACAACTTGAGCATTGATCAAAAACAGGATCGTGTCGATTGGTGCAAAAAAAAAAAACTATAAACAAATACAATCATGGTGCATCAAAAGCTATTTATAATATCTACACAGGTGATGAATTTCGGATGTATGCAAACGACTCTGAAACTAAACAACAGTCAACAGTGTGAGTTTTCCAAAATGAGCCGAATCAAACAAAAGTGATTCGTGCCAAAAGCACTTTGAAGCAAATGGTTGCCTGTTTTTTCAGTATAAGTGGTTAAAGTGTCTCTACAAAATCGTAAAATAGTTAATTAAGGAGTGGTACACGACTATTTTTTTTGCTAGAAGTCTTTGAAGAAATAACAAAGAACAACCGACAACGCAAAATTATTCTTCATCATGACAACGCTAGCTGCCACATGTCGGCCGAAGCAATTCGGTTTTTGGAAGATTAAAAGATCGAATTGACGGGTCGTCCTCCGTGCCGCCCCGATTTAGCACACAATGATTTTTATGTATTCCCAAGCGTGAAGAATAAATTACGTGGTCAACGTTTTTCGAGCCGCGAAGAGGCCGTTGATGTACGTTTCAAAATGTACATTTTGGAGATATCTCAATCAGAATAGAAAAAGTGCTATAAAAAATGGTTTCAGCGTATGCGAAAGTGCATCGATCGTTAAGGCGAATATTTTTAAAATAAATAAAACCATATTAAATAGTAAGTGTTTGTTTCTTTTTGATATTTCGGACACATAAATAGCAGCCCACGTACGTGTAGAGTGTCGTTAAAAGATAGATGCAGGGGCAGTGATATCAGAGAACAGTGTAGTTTGAAAAACGGTATACTAAAGTAGAAAAAAGTATGTAGCGGTGGTTTGACCATTTGGAAAGGATGAATGAAAGTAGACTGACAAAACTAATCATATGCACACCAAATTCGTGCCATTTTAATTTTATGCAAATTTTGTTCAAATTTTAAGCATCTGAAATCGAGGAGATTGCAATAAAAATTTGATAAATATCAAAAAACAAGAAAAATATGCAAAGGTCGTACCATTTGGAAATCTATATTCTCTGCTAACCTTCCTGGGCACTAGATGGGAGTCTATACGATTATTCTTTATTTACTAACGTATATTAGTACCTCGTTGATTGGATTTGCAAAATTTAATCCACATACCGTCTTTTGACAAAATGAGCCATTTCCAAATTGAACTCAAAGTTCCATCGTCGTAAGACGCTAGCCCTAAATCGATTACATTCGGCAGCGGCGGGTGAATTTCAGCGAATCACAATCCCTTAGGAAATTGTGAGTGAAACAAAATTCACGCGCGTCTCTCATCTGTCAGCCTGATGTGCCGACGTCGTCGGCGGGCACAGTTACGGAAGCCACGCGATTTATTTTTAGATTACGCAATTTTTTTGTTTTAAAGAATCAATCAAGCGTGTGAAAAACTAAACGGGATTCCGTATTCTTGTAAGTTTATTTTTATTTGTAGTTACTCAATATATCATTTGAAATACCTTATAATAATAATATTAATAAACATTTATTTCAGCCAAACCGTCCATAGAGTAGTGTTATTAACATAGGCGTACTTAGATCTACTGTAAGTATTTACAAATAGAAATGTAATAGGTTTCCTTATTAAATTATTATAGAAAATAAAAATTGGTTGCCTGTAAAGTCGGTATACGGGCGAAAGTTTTACGTGACAACGACTTTGAATGGTAAAATCATTTTAATGTGAATATTCATTCGTATAGTAGGAAGAAGGATGAAATAATAGTAACAATTTAAAACATTTATTTATACAAAGAATTATATTTAAAACATTAATTTATACAAAGAATCTCGCACTGAATTTCATATTAACAAAATTTTATTTTTACCTTTACACATACATACGTATTTATATACAAATATACATACAATAACTTGCAATACATTTGCAAGCTATGCACTAATTCTCTAGTGCTGCGCGCGCGGCAGACCGATCATAGTTGAGTGGGAGAGAGACGCAAGGCATTCGGCGGGCCTCTCTCTCGTTCGGTGACTCATCGTAACGTTACCGAGCGTTACACTTTTTCATAAGTGACTCCCAGCCGCAACCTAATTTAAGACGTTGTCACGTCAATATTGTGTTAAATAAATATTGTGGTAAGAATGTCACCAGCCGGACCGCTGTTTATTTGACTGCGTGCAGTTGTATCCACCGCTCCAGGATTGGACTCCCTGTCAGTGCACTCAGGATGCCCCTTGGATTGTTGCACAGGTGTTCCATTGTGGAGGAAATCCTTTTTCTGATAATAGCATTAAAATCAGTCTAAACCTTTGCGAACATACCGGAAGCGCTATAAAAGAGCGACAAGCCTATCAGCACTCTGAACGCATTGTTGTACTGGACACGCAGATCGCTGTATGCCCTCTGCGTGTAGCGCACTCACAGGCTGTACGTCTATCGTACGTCAGATTAACAATATGCTTCAAAAGTATGACCTTGACAGCCTATCATATCATGTAAACCTACGAGCGAGCATATTGCACCCGTAGAGCCAAATAGCTGCGTTTCCATTCTATATCCAAATCATCTTTCAAACCCACAGTGACCCAGTGACCTAGGTACTTACATTTTTTCATTCGACTTAGGTGTGATCCGTCAAATGAAACCGGCGACACGACAGTGTAAGTTTTTGTGTCAGTTTTAAAAACCTTACTTTTTTTAACATTGTACCCAAGTCCATGGGCCCTATCAAATGTTTCACCATTGAGCAGCAGTCGTCGTAGTGCTCCAATTGAAAGGCTCAGCAACACCATGTCAGCAGGCTCTAATAACTGCCTGTTACTTTTTAGGGTTCCATAGTCAACAAGGAGTCTTTATACTTTCACCATGTCCGACCGTCGATCTATCTGTCTGTCGGTCTATTCGCAGCTTAGCTCAGAGACTTTTAGTACTAGATAGCTGTAATTTGGTATATGTATACATATTAATCAAATTAATTAAGTGGTAAAATTTTGAACAAAAGGTTTTTTTTACGATACCTCCGTAACATTTTTTTCTCGTTTATAACATCGAGAGTCATATTATTAGATAGCTCGTTAAAAATATGGAAATGGGTTTTTAAAAACACTTTTCTTTTAAGGGATCCGCTTACGAAGTACTGAGTATCTCCCTCACTCTTCCAGTTAATTGATTATTCTAAAATATGTGGATATAATTCATAACGACAATATGTATAACGGAATTAAAAGAGAAACTATCAAATCTAAGTAAGCTTTACAAGTTGACGAGTAATAGTCGACCAACTTATAAAATGTACTTGAAAATTAAAAAATCAAATTTTGTGCAAATTCCATTGAAAATTACTTAGATGACGTTACTGATCACGCTAATTTTTCGACGTTATTAGCTTTTACACTGTGAAAACAATTCATATTATTCTTAGTCCGAATATAGTGCGAGTAACTACAGGACCCTACACTGCGCTAAACCCGACACGCACTTGACCTAATTTATTCAACAGTCTACTCCAATAATCACAAGTCTTTACATGTGTCCATATATAATTAAGAAATTGCATCGCGCTATTAACTCTGACATCGAGAACGTTGGAAATGTTTGAAAAATGCAAATCTAATGAAACCATCGAACGCGTGTAAATTGATCTGACGACGAATGGTTTGGTGTATATATATGTATATATATATGTGTGTGTGTGTGTGTGTGTGCGTACACATACAGAGACGCATTCACTTACATTCATTTACAAAGTGCGGCTGTGGCCATATCATTGTAGTTCATTAAAGCTGTGTACTTTACAGAATAATAAATGAATATTAATCTTTAGATATAATAAAGTGGTCTTATTGAAACAATAATGATTAATTAATACGACGATATTATACTATACTATTATACGACTATATTGTTATATGTCGTCAAGCATGACAATGTGGCGTATGTAATAAATGTAATGAATTGTAAATGGTGAAAAGTTTATTAAGTATTATACAAAGATTGTAGATTTTGGAAGTACGGAGCGTGAAGTATGACGAATGCAGACCTCTAAATAAACGCTTCGACTGTATCTCGAATGTGCAGAAAGAAAAACACGACTTTATCGCGAAGGTGGTGAAAGATGGACGAAGGAAACAACTATTTTCAGGTTTCAACCGTAACAGAAGTAGTTGTGTGAATTATTTCAAACATGAATTTGGTCAAGTGTAAATTCCCTCAAATAAAAATTTCTTCATATGCGAGTTTCATCATGCTATTTTACTATACCGAAGTAGTGGTGTTCCATAAAGCAATGCACTCAAGCCTTTTGAACTCGTCGATTATACTAATTCAAGACAAAACCTACAAACTTTCAGATTATATAACAAGCGTCATAACTCTTAACTAGTAATTTTTAAATTATAGAGCTGATAGAGGTTTCGATATCCTATAGATCATGACACACAAAATTTCTTCATTACGGAATCGGTTAAAATAACTCTTAAGGCACATATACATAAAGGTCATGAAAATACTAATTTGTATAATGCCTATGTCTAAAACGCGATTAGCTGATTTGTGTGAATTTACAGCGGGTCGAAACAAGTACTAGGTATAATGTCAATCATAATAACAAATTCAATTTAACAAAACTACATTAGTACAAAGCGATTGTACAAATTATTTTAGGAAACTTATTGAACAATTTGCCTCTCTTAGGTTGAAGTTAAGGCAAAGACAATTAAGTCTTGAATGCCGTTGAAATAAAAAACAGGATAAGTAAGAGAACAGCCTAGACGATGTTGATCAGGAATGACTAATTGGCTGAAAGCTATGAAGATTAAATATACTAATTAAATATACAACAACGGCAAGATTTTTTTCCAATCTTAGTATTCCGTTAGATGTTAAAAAAATCACCAAAATGTTATTGAGAAAGTTCCATACTATAAATTATCGTATACACATACATACATATATATATATATATATATATATATATGTACCATAAATAAAATAATAAAATATCTGTAAAACAGTTGATCCCTAAAACTTCCTGCTATGATATTTACAGATGTGTTTTTGAGCTCTTCCATTTCAAAAATATATTTGTATCAGTACAGTATACAGTGATGTCATCAATGTTATAAAATCTTCAATTAGAGATACTAAATAGAATAATTGTGCTGGTCAATAAATTGAGTTGTTTAAGACTATGATTTTTGAATTAAAAAAATATAAAACGAAACCAATTTGATCAGTGAGCAAATTCAATTTCGTGCTGATACAGTGGATAATTGGTACTTGATCTTTATTACCACAAAGTGTATTAACGCGGGTATATGTGATTTACTAGTTTTTGCACTGGACACTTGTTGTGGTTGTCACTCACTAACCTTTTTTCTCTGGTTTGTTGACAAAAGTTTTTTATTAATAACTTATATAAATAAATTGTAATGGAAAGAACAAATAACCACCGTATGTAATTGGATTGTGCATTGACCTGGTATCATAGACCAGAATTCTCAACGAGCATGTAATCGTCAAAGGTAAATATATATATATATATTTGTATTTTATTTGTTAACCATATCTTGAATGCATGATAACACATTTATTTAGAGATTTATTCCATGATGTGCATAATTATTGTATATTTTTATTAATTTATGAAATTGTTTTGACATACTTATAATTCCTTTATATATAGGTCATAATTATCTAGGTACTTGTGACTAAGCTTTCCAAAATTTCGTGATGATGTTCCAAGTTCCCGATATATTTTATCAAAAAATCTAGATTTATTTTAAAAATAAAAAATCCAATATTAAAATTACGATATCTATAGAACGCGTTATTCGATTTCGTTCTGTTTTAAGACATTTGACGCAGTTTTTTAAGTAAAAATATTGTTCTGTACTAAATATATATCCAATAAGAACTTTAGTTGTTTTGAACGAAATCCTTTTTTTTTTAGCATTTCTCGTCAACGATATCTCTCGAACGAACCAACCGATTTTATTGTAATTTACTGCGATCGGCTTTTTTCTTAAACGAAACAGCTTGTTAAATCTTAAAATTTGACAGTAAAGTAATTTAAGAAATATTGTACATAGACACTATGACAAAATTTTCTCTGACGATGTCTTTTGAACAAATCAACCAATCGTTATGCAATTTGCGGCGACACTTGCGTGATGCCGTGCCTCCCGACCCCGCCCCTCAATTTTACGTTGCAGCCTAAGACGTCGGTACAGTAACGCAGTCGATCGCGTGATTCAGACGTGCGCAGTAGATGGACGCGTCCGCACATTTACTTGTTCTTGAACTACACGAAGTTTAACGACAAGTAGGTATTTTGTTATTATAAGTGTTACGTTAACGACATTGACGTTTTTGAAAATAAG
The DNA here is from genome assembly GCA_005406025.1 of Eumeta japonica. NCBI lineage: Eukaryota > Metazoa > Arthropoda > Insecta > Lepidoptera > Psychidae > Eumeta > Eumeta japonica. The sequence continues at coordinate 71,328 of BGZK01000492.1, read as the reverse complement.
ATTCTGTGTTATAAACTTTTATGTGTTTAATAACAATGCGTTTCACTGTTATCGAATATGTAAACATGATTTATTATTAGAGAGTTTGTAGAGGTGAGATTGTTGCGGCTTAAAGACTTCATATTGAAACTTATTCTGACAGTCAATAATCTGCGAGTCCGCTAGTAATTTTGCTTGTTATATATTGTTTACGCGATAATTTTCCTTAGTTTGTATTGTTTGTTTAAAGATGAGTGGAATACACGTGGAAAATCAGAGATTAATATAATAATACCTTCAGCTACCTTTATATCACTGATAACATCAAGTATCATTTGTAAGTAATGATTAGACGCTGCCACCCGTCGTGGGGTGGCGGCGGCGGCGACGCTCGTGCTTCAGGCTCGCCGAACATTTAGTAGGATTTTGTCTTAATTATTTGTTATTATTTATAAGTATGTTTTGTCATACTTACTTTGGCAAAGTTGTTTTATAAAAAGAAGAGATTATGACTGTTTGTGGAAAGATGCATGATCGATTCCATAGGGTTTCCATTCCATTCCATTCCATTCCTAATTGTGTACGTTAACATTTGTGTCCCGTATATTTAGCGTTATTTTATTAATTAATACACGACCTATTTTAATATTATTTAATTATTTATATTGAAGTGTCGTTGTATACGCTAACAAATAATTAATAAATGTGTGTTTTTTTTAAATTATGATTTAAAAATTTGAAAATAATTACAATATAAAATCTGGACTGATTTATAATTGACAGTGCTTTTGAAGAATATAGTTAATAGTAATTGAATTGAATGTTAATAAATACTCTAAATACATATTCGACCCTTGATTATTTAATGTTTTGACTTAATGAAATTTTGTTTCAAAGTCAGGAATGTAAAAGTTCCCGTCTGTTTGTGCCGGTGACTCTGTAAATAAATTTATGCAAACCAAAATATTTTGTCTCCAGTTAGAAAGTTTCGGCGGAACACGGATTTCATTTTTATGTTTCACGGTCAAAAGTGAGGGAAATGTTCGGTCCGGAAACACGCTGGTAATTTTTGTTTTAATTTTTAACTTTTTTTTGGAAATTGGCAATTGGAATAATACTTTAATTATATATTAATATTTATGCTTTTTGAACATCTTCTTCTATTGAATGAAACAACGAAAAAAATCAGTCTTATGTGACTGTACTAAGGATCTTCGTGTATTCAAAATGATCAACTATGATTAATAGTGTGATTTGTTTTTTGTAATTATTGGTTAACGGATTCATTTTTATTTTTTATCTATAAGTCTCATTTCGCTTTAGTATCTTGTATGCGGGAAAGGATAATATTGATGGAAAATAGATATAAGTAAAGATATATGTTTGTTCACGCCCAAATGTTATTTGTACTCTTTTGTAAAGGCGATAATTGGTATGGCCTATGGAATATTATAGCAATAAGACAGGTCGACAAATGACAGTAGAAATCGCGTGGAGTGTTTCCGCATTGTAAATTCTCACTTTACCTTCTATGTTTTTTAATTATAACCAAAATTTGTTAATAGTAACTAAAATTAAATGTTTATTAGAACCTACACTCCCCTTCAGTCATTGCGACTGGCTGAAGTTTGATTGATGATAATGATGATGATATGTTTTATTTAAAATTGACCGTAATTTGTGTGCAGTAACTAAAAATAAATAATCGCATTATCTACCATACTAAATTTTAGTCTGTTTAAATTTATTCAACTAATATGAAAAAGTTCTATGAAATAAAAAAAAAAGTATGATAAGCTAGAATATCGATCCGCCTTTGCGCATAAGCAGTCTGCCATCGTAACCACTAGGGCAATTTAACTTATTACCCTCTTGCATCATGAAGAAACACATTTTCTCTTCACGTTTATTTTACACATCCCGTGGGAGTCCATAGACTTTAGAGTTACGTTTAGGTTTTTCTGTATGCCAGGAGTACAACCTTATATTCTGTATTTTTTATACCTTAGTATTTTAGACTGAAAAGCTTCAGATATGAGGGGAGTTCTTGATTTTCACATATTTTGTACATGATATCATTCTATATTTTAGAGCATTTTTTTTTTATATAGAAATGAATATGTATTGCTCGAACAAATCCGTTCTCTTTATGTGTCACGTAATGCACTTGATAAATTTTATCTTATTAAATAATATGTCACATGACGGACTTGATTTTTAATTTTCCAACTTGCCTATAATTAACCCTTAAAATTAAAATCTATTTATTTATGCAATATATTTAATTTTCTGTATCTAGCAAATTACAACCTTTTATTCAAAAGGATTCGGAAAAAATTGGCTGTGACTGGTGGACAGCCACAAGAGTGATCGTATGAGAGTGTCATTTTATCCATGTACAGCATATACGATACCTTTAAATACCACATTGTGACACTAATAACATACAGGTATTGGTTGCGCGCGCGTATCCGCCCATAATAGTACAAATTCTTTATCTTTTTATATCAAGCGATATCTCTTTCAATTATGATTTCCGTCTCGATCCTGTGTTCAAAAATTCCGGTGAAACTGTCTTTTTCGAACCCATCCTATTCTGTCTGTTGCATATTACCTTTAGGTATATATTTATAGAAATTTTAAGGAAATACATGGTACCCATGATAATTCGGCTTAAAAGAGCTAAAAATAATGAATTACGGAAAAGAAACGAACTAGAAACAAAAGGAATTTCATAAAAGGTTCAATGGTTATATTCCATATATTTACGATATAAAAATTATATCCGTAAGCTGTATAAGCTGTCAACATTATTTATTAGACAAAGAAGATATGTAAAGTTTCCTAAGTTTTTTTGTTATTTCGAAAGGCATGTCCAGAAGTCTTTAATTAAAGAACATAAAACTTTAAAACATCGATGAAGTATCCTCCGTACTTCATTTAACAAATTTCTAACAATATATATAAGAATAAACCGATCGACAGATCAACAGACATCTGAAACGACTGTATCTAGTTTTACACAAAGCTTACTGTTATAACATACGCATATAACTAAGAAGATGTTTTTGGAAACACTCTCCTAAAGAATATGAAAATGTAATAAAAATTTAAATGGAAGAACCGTTTACTTAAAAACGAGAAAAAATTGTATTTGATCTCTTTGCAAAGAAAGTTGCGGGCTTTTAATTTTTTTTTTAATTCAGCCCTAAAGGGAGTAAAATTAAGGTCAAAAATTTTTATATAAATAGCTTTAGTTAGTCATTAAATTAGACTTACATTTTTTTACATTTAAATCAATATTTGATATGTTACTTTTTGAAAAATCAACTCCCAGAGTGAAATGGTGGTGAAAATATGTACGGAGATTTCTTTATTTTTGAAGTTAAATTCTCTTTATATTTAAAAGCCTAAAGGTATGCAGACGAAACATATATGGGACATATTGATTGGAGAGCGAGACCGGGAGGAATATCCACAGCGGAGCCTAGGTTAAGAACTAGAGCGACACCAAAATTAGTCAAAACTGATACTGAAACATAGACTACACTGAGTATAAAACCAGGATTAAGATCATGGATGGTTATTGAACATTGAAAGAAGGGGTTGCTGACATGAAGAAATTCATATTATACCCATCTGCCTATTCGCCCACAAAATCGCGAGCGAAAGCTAGTTCAGAATGTCTTTTTGTTTTGTAAGATTTGGTCGTTAATGAAAGACAGAATTCTTATAGAATGACTGTCGTGTTTGCCTGTCGGTCTGTCACACCTTATTATTTCTGAATAATACATACTTACAAAAAAAAAAGATATATACATAAATAAAAGTTACCCAATGAATCATATACTGTTCGATTTCGAAAAGTGATTCTAATTTTAGAGGAAAAATAAGATAACAAAAACCGAATAAGTGTGAATAAGACTGAGGATCGATATAAACTTAAATAAGTATTTATGTTTTTCATCCATCAAAAATCCTGTCCATTTTTGTCTGTTTCATTACCGATATTGGAGAGATATTGACTAATAATTTTGAAACTTTATTTTAGTCAAAAATATTTCAAAGTTTTTTTAAAAATGTCAAAATTTTTGAAAATTGAAGTTTTCGTAGGGAGAAGTACATAAATATTCTCACATGTATTGATCTACATCAAAGTCCATACAATTGTAAGTTTGTAATGACAAAAATATTCTTTCATATGATAAGTAAAAGTAATCGATTTTCACAATTTTCTTTTTATTTGTACTGTGAGATCTTCCTTTTTGTTAAATTTCATGATTTTAGTTCAATGTGTAGTGCTGAAATATTTTTATTTACTTGCGAGTTTCAAAATATGACAAATAAATGGCAGTATTTTGGCTATATCGTTTTATTACATTGACTTAAAACCTTCATACTTGTACACCTACAAGGAACCTGAGATATTTGGTAAAATAGAAATTTCCCTTCCCTTTTAGTTTTAAAATAGTGATAATATATTTTTTTAATGCACAATATGTTAGAGTTGCTTCTTTTTTCTAGTTTCTATTAGAAAAAATAAGCAACTCCGTTAAAAAAGAATAATGCATACAAATTTTGTTTTTAATTTCATTTAAGTTAATGAGATCATTCGGTATAGCACCCTCTCCGGCTAACTGAGATTCGCACTGGCCGGATTTATGTTTGCTAAGGTTCGCAGTAATTTATAAATACAGGACTGTTTTTATTTTTATTAATTATTCAAACGTAAGCACAAACTTTGCATATTTATGTATACGCAAAAAATAATACAAGAAGTAAAACATCGGTATGTTTACGGCAATTCCCATATTTGTCCAGACCGCCGCCTCGTCTGGCCGAGCGCGGCCCGGCGCGCGGGTGCCGTCGCCGACATCTCAGTATTGCATGTCGCCAGCCGAGTCGAGATAACGACGAAATAACAAATTACTAGAATGTATTTTCGTGAAATGCATAGTGTCTATAAGTTTATTTGAAGTGGCAATAAATGCACAGCTGTTTAGAATACAAAAAATAAATGCAACATTTAACAGCAAATCATTATCCGGAGGACGGTCTATTCTAATGAGTGCCCATAAAAACGCTAGCGTGTTCGTTGAAGATGAGTTTCCCGGCATAAGTCCGGCTCATCCTTTGGTTATGCTTTCACGGTAATACTTAGAGTATTAACAAAAAATTACTTTTCCGCGTATATATGTTTATCTTACTTGCCAAAAACTTCCCCTGTGAAGTGGTTAAAATATGTCATGTTCACAATTGCGTAGCATATATCATTTTTATAGCATTTTCAAGGGGCAAACAAGCATGGGAGCCGTCAGAGAGTAGACGGTCACCGTTTTCCATGAACATATCACATACAAAAAATTCAATATTGCGCCGCCGGCCTTTTGGATAAAAAATAGATATCTAATAAGAGGGAATAGAAATAGAAAGAGTAGAAGATATTAGGGGGAAGTGGATCGCCGGAAGTCATTGACATTCATTGTTTAAAAATTGTTTAAAAAGTGAAAATTAGAATATGATGTAACATCATATTAAAATTTATCCATTCTAAATTTTAAGCAGACATTGCACAGCTTACCCCACTGGCCACAAGCCCCGCAGCGCGTTATATCCCAGACATACATTCCGGTTTTATCGGCGACATCAAACGGGGCGGTTTCACGGCGCGCCCTCTGTAACGTATACTGCATATTGGGATCACATTTTGTTAGGCAAATATCCGATGTGACGGGGCGCGGCTCCAGTTTATGCGTTCCCATTTCGTCGCAGGAGATTTCTTTCTATATCAAGCAGGCGCTCGTGTCTCGTGCGTTACACTGTTATTTTTTATTGTGATCCTTTCGCGGTTGTAAAGGTTACGCGCTGTGGTTATCTTAATTTTCGTTTTTTTTTTTTGAGAATATCTGCGTTCTAGGTTCATGTTTTATTACTACATAAGAAAGAATTTTATGCCTCTGTGAGTAATATCTGTTCCTTTTAAGAAATACGTTATATTTTATTTTTCTCCGTACAGCCTTACAGAAAAAAACGTGTAATGTAACAAGAAAATACGAATAAATAGTTTACAATATTGTTACTTACATCTAACTAAATGTTAATTGATAACTTATCCTTCATTTCTATTTTGTACTCATTTTTGTGTCCAATTCAATCGTTAACAATAAGCGTATATCATAAACTCCGTGCGTTGATGCCAGTAAAACAACAGCCTCGCGCGGCCGGCACTTAGACTTAAACAGTAAACTTGTTTCAAAATGTATAATGTCGATGATAAATTAATATAAATATCAAAAAATAAGTCAAGTGTGAATTAACGTTAACGCCTGTAAGCTATAATATATATAACACAAAACGATCTTGCTAATCAATAGCCCGTAAGGCATGCACAGCCACGTTATTTTTAATGAACAACTCCTGTATGCAAAACTTTATCGATACAAAATCGTGAGAACTTCAATAAACAGATGTTAGAGGGGCGAGGAGAGTCGGATCTGAAGTTGGCGATTCCAGGACGCGCATCCAAAGTGAGCCAACATCGGAGTGTCGGCAAGTCGTTTTGATATTTGTAGTATAATTAACAGATTACAAAATAATATTCATCACAACAGTGAGTGTTCTAATGAACCATCATTTAAGAGCACTCAACCCTGGACTATCACCAGGATAAAATTTAACAGAGATAAAATGAAATGTATGAAAACGATGTATAATACTTTATATAGAAAAACTGTTTAAAAATTCAGTTTGTAAGAAATCAGAAAAAAATGATCTCATGATCAAAAGCAAGTTCGAAAGCAAAGTTCTATACATACATTATTTTAATATAATAAAAATAAAGCTTTTTTATTTCAGTATAAAGGTATGTTTACATTTCAAAGTGTTAGTAGATTACTTAGGCTAGGTTAATTTATAATTATGTTTGTTATTTAATATATTTCTAGCTGTTCCTTTTATACGAACCCCTTTCGGGTAAAAGCCTCTTCTAATTTCTTCCATTTGTTCCTATTTTGGGAAAGTGTCAGCCAGTCTTTACCTGCTAATTCTTTTATATCGTCAGCCCAACGTTTAAGTGGTCTGCCTTTGCTTCTTTTTCCAGCAGGCCCTACCCATTTGGTAGTCTGTAGAGACCATCTCTTATCTGTGTATCTTGACAAATGACCAGCCCATTTCCACTTAAGTCGCAAAGCTTGTTCAAGAGCATCTGTTAGCCTGGATTTCCTCCTTATGTCTTCACTACGAATTTTTTGTATTTTTCTTATTCTAAGCATACTTCGTTCCATTGATCGCTGGTATGTTTTGATTTTGCTTTTTATTTTATTTGTGAATCTCCATGTTTGGCTGCCATAAGTTAGGCTTGGAACAATACATGTATCCATGACAATTTTCTTTAATTTTAAATGATATTCTCCCTTCAAGATGTTCCCATGTACCCAATACTTCTTCCATGTGCTGTTGATCCTTCTGTTCACTTTCTCTTTATTACTGTTTTTGTTGAATGAAACTTGTTTTCCGAGGTAGACATATTCTTGTATATAATCAATCTGTTGTCCAAAGACCTTTACAGGTCTTTGAGCGCTGTTTGTCATCACCTTGGTCTTGTTTGCGTTCATTTGTAGACCACATTTTTTACTTTAATATGCAAGAGATTGCATCATTTGTTCTAGCTCTTTGGCAGATTTTGCAAACACGATAATATCGTCTGCAAACCTCAGATGACTAAGGTGGTGCCCTAGTACGCATATGCTATTTTGGCTCCAATCAAGGTTTCTGAAGACACATTCCAGTACTGCTGTAAAGAGTTTTGGTGATAGAGGATCACCTTGTTTGACACGTTTCTCTGTTGAAATCTGTTCTCCTTTATTTTCCATCTTGATTCTGCTTGTACTTTTAGAATAGATACTTTTTATGATGTTGATATATGTCTTGCTTACGCCACAGACGTTGAGGGCTTTCCAGATAGAGGTGTGGGTTATGGTATCAAATGCCTTTGTGTAGTCTACATAAGCCACATAGAGAAGTTGATTGAATTCTTTATATTTTTCTAGTATTTGTTCCAAGGCGTGGATGTGATCTATTGTGGAGAACCCTGAGCGAAAGCCTGCTTGTTCGATTGGTTTTGATGCGTCTATGATTGGTGTGATTCTGCTCAAAAGTATTGTTGTGAAAAGTTTATAAATGCTCGGTAATAGACTAATTGGTCTATAGTTCCCAATGTCTAATGGGTCTCCTTTTTTGTATAACAGAACTATATTGGAGTTACACCATTGTTTGGGGACCTCTTCTGTTTTTAGGGATAAGTTAAAAACTAGTGTTCGATGTGAGAGCAAAAGGGGTGCCCCAATTTTTAAGATTTCATTAGTGATGTTATCCGGACCTGGACTTTTCTGTTTTGAGTTTTTGAGATGTTCAAGAACTTCACACTCATCAATAGGTTTTACTGTTTCTTCTTCCTCTTCAAAATCTTTGTGACTGTCTTCTATCTCATTTGTTTCCGAATATTTTTTATACAACTCCTTGTAAAACTTGGTGGCATGGTTGATTACGTCTTGCCTTGTTTTCGTTTCTCCATATCCTTTTCCATTCCAATTTCTGTGTGTCATTAGTTCTTTGTAAGCTCTTTTGGAACTTCTATATTTATTTAAGTTTCTCTCTACAACTTCTCTTTTGTATTTATTGTAATCATTTTTTATGGCCTTACTGCACATCTTGAATAGATTCTTTAGCTCCTCTTTCATTTCTTTGGTTTTGTGTTTGGTGTGCATTAATTTGGTGCGTTTATCCATTAGGTCTTTTGTTGTTCTGCTCAAGGTTTTTGTCTCATCTTTTGAATTGTTATATTTTATTTTTAGGCTGCTCGTAATTGCATATTCCAATTTATCATAGTAATTTTGTACATTATTTTCTTCCGGTAGTACGCAGAATTTTGTCTCTAGGATTTTGTTAAGGCTTGCTGAGTACAATAATTTTTCATCATCAGTTTTACGTAGTTTAGGTGATGAGCTGTAAGTTTTTCTGCTTTTCTTTGGTGATTTCAAGCTGAAGGATGATCTTAGTAGTCTGTGGTCCGAGGGGAATGGCACATTATTTAGTACTTCTATGTTAGTTATTTGCTTTGGTTTGTTGCACATAATGTAGTCAATTTCATTTACTGTTTTTTGGTCTGGAGATATCCAGGTCCATCTGCGATCTGCCCCCTTTTTGAAATAGGTGTTCATTATGCTCAGTTTTTGTTCGCAGACATACTGTACAAGTTTGTTACCTCTCTCATTTCGTTTTCCGTACCCAAAGTTTCCCATTATAATTTTTTCATATTTTTTAGGTTGTCCTACCCTAGCATTGAAATCTCCCCTTATAATCACATTTCGGTCTTGATTCTCTTGCGCCTTCCTTATATAGTTGTAAAATTTATCAGTCTCTTCTTCGGAAGCTTGCTCAGTAGGTGCATAGGCCTGTACAAGAGTTAAGAGTTCGTGCTCATATTTCAGTTTCAATACTGCCACGCTTTCTGATATGCCCGTGAAGCTTACAATGTTTTGCTTGTAAATTTTCTTGACTAAAAAACCTACTCCGTACAGCCCGGTTGTTTTACCGATGTAGCATAATATGTACTCTTGATGTTCTTCTACATTGCAGCCCTTTCTCCTTACTTCTCCTAGGCCTATTCTATCAAAATTTATGTTTTTGAGAGTGTATGTCAGTTCTAACAATCGTTCTTTTGTAGACAACGACCTCACATTGTATGTGCATATATCTTCAGTTGTTGTGGCGCTTGTTTTAGTTTAGTTTCTGGTGTGGTGTTATGTTGGAATTTAGAGGGTTTTGGTCTTACACTCCCACGATGACCAGTCGGCTTGGGAGCAGGTGTTGATTACTAATTATTAATCTTTTCCTTGAGTGAGTTGCTTCGAGGACGGGCCATAAACTCGAAAGCATTCTTTGCAGCAATTTTCTTGGGGCCCGCTGAAAAGGGTTATTGGTTCTGGTTAGGCGAGTAGGATGGATCTCTCTTTCTCCTCTCGCCTTTTTGTATATCCGATGGTTTCTTAGTTATAAGTTTTTCTCCTCGCAGGTAGGCAATATTGCCTTTGTTCCTCTCCTCTTCGAGTTTAGGCTGCAGAGACTTTCTTATTTCTAACGTTTCTTTCGTAAAGTCCTCTTTTATGTATATTCCTTCCGGGAGTTTCTTTTGGTTTTTTAGGATCAGGTTTCGTCTCCAGTTGGAGGTGAAGGAGATAAGTATAGATCGGAGTTCGTTGCTTGCATTATTTTAATACTCTTATTTAAATTTCTGTCATCCAATGGCGTATTACAAAACAATAGTCTATCATCTCTACACTTATTGCCTAAATACCAAAAGTTTCCTCTTTCTTAATATGTTAGCTGCTTAGTTCACTCAACTTAGCCTCTGTAATATTTTAGATCACATATTGCTGACCTTTTCTTCATTAAACATTTTTTTTTTAATTCGTTTCGGCGATCTAAATTCATTTACTTTTTACAGATGGACAACTTATTTCCTTGGATTTCAGGCTTTCATTGATAGACACAATCTATATTTATAAACACCTGCGATAAACTATCCTAGGTTGTTTATAAGTAATGGTGGCTCACCCGTTCATTGGTTCATCGACTGGGGATAATCTCACGCCCCATAGTATGGTTCGTAATCGTAACTCGAGAAATTTCCCAGCCAATGATACTTTAATTTGTCGATTTTTGAAGCTATATCTATTACTCTTATTCTTCTGCGGGTATTCACATTTTGGATTTATTCCATAGAAAAACCCCGACAATAAATTTTCCATAGTATGTTAAATGGCTATGAGTTTAATTTTACAGTTAAACTCATGACATACTAAGATACCACGGCTTGCTTGCGCATTCTATCATTGATAACACACTCTTTTTGAAACTTTCTTATTTAGGTACTCACTTACGTCATATTTACAGTCACTGTGTAATTTCCCAAACCCTTCCTAATAAAATGTAATCCTTTGTGTATGACTTATATCGAAATTTGATCTATCCAATAGAACAATTTGTCCCAAGTATACGTACTAGTTCATAATTATGTTTGAAGACTTCTTTATTATTACTAGAGTGGGTGCAACATTAGTACCTTTTCTAGTTTAAAAGCTAGAAGACGTCTTATGCTGTTGTAGTAAAGGTTGTATCACTGCTGTTGTAGTGATAGCGATAGCGTATTAGGAGATATTGTATCTCCCTGTCTTACACACTTTCCTGCAGTTAGTACGGTTTCGTGCTTTCATTTCGTACTTGAGCTAACAGAGAGGCATGGTCGTACTAAAATCCAACGATAGAGTGATATATTTTAAAGTAACTGCGGCATAGCCAAGGTTTCAATTCATTAAAAAGCTAATTCATAAGTCACATACTGTGACCATAATTGTTTTAGTCCAAGTGACGATGTAGATTACGTTGGTAAAGCCTTTTCGGTAACACACTTCCATAATTTCTGGTTTCGAAGAAACCAGAAATTATGGATCTTTATCGATTTTCAGCTTTATTTCCTAGCTCAATTTAAGAAATAAATATTTTTCAAACACTGTGGAGCCCTTATTTTCTTCGATTTTCTTTTTGGTACAATTTTTATTGAAACGTCGTTTGTTGTATCGCAGACTAAAAATCTGTATCTTATTTCATCTGTAATCAAATATATAAACTGAAGATCACAATCGTATTACTTGTCTTTCGCCATTATTTTGGGACATCCTAAGAAATTTTTTGAATTCTTCATGGATGTAGGATGATAGAGATAATTTTTTATCCGATTATATAACGAGTTTCCACAAATTAATTTTTTTTTTTTTTGCATCGTCTATGGTTTCTAATCTGCCTAGGAATTAGAAGTAATTTTGAAGTTTGGGCTGTGTAACCGGGATTTTCAATATCCAACAAGTCCTTAGACGAAGCGTTATCTATATCAGACGATACATTTATAGCTTTACATATTAAAATTTAATTTATTTAATTTAATTTTTGGAAGCAAAATTGTATAACAACCAGAAGAAATTATATTCCTAAGTACGTATGTTAAATGATTTTTATTTTTTATTGTCCTCCCATTGGTTTTTTTGTACCTGCAATGCAATTCGATTCCTATTACCCACACTCACGATAGGTGTCACGGATGACCAGCGCTGTGATGATGACCACTCCTGAAGTTTCTTCTGAGTTACAACCGTTCTTTGTGGTTGCATAATGTTCTTACAAAAGGTTGTAGTAATCTTAATATTTTGACACAATGTACATATAGATTTATCGAAATAGATTTCTTTCTTCCAAAAGTAAATGACTACGTCTATTATCCATATCTGTGAAGAAGAGTTTTCTAATATTTTTATCTTTAGGCACCGAGGTGTGTTTATCTCAAAGACGCTTCATAGTTCCCGAAAACTACTGGTTCTACACGAATTTTGTCCACCCGTCTGTCGAAGTAGCATCTGCCTAATCAAATAAGTCTGACCCAAGTCTTTATGTTCGTCAACAACTTTGATTGTAGATTTATTAACCGTCACTCAAGCTTGTCAAATATAGGTAATTGAGTTTTACTAAAATTTTTGAACATGACATAGTTATGAAAAATCGAAATTGTGTAATCCACCAGGTTTTGACCATATATGTTTTCCATTATAGACGTTTGAAAATATTTCCCACTGCTATTACAGAATTTTATAGACACAAAATATTTATGTCTTTGGAATTTCTTCAAAAAAGAATTAATTGTCCTAACTCTTTTCTACTAAAGCTACTACACCTTTATTCAAGTTACACAGTTCTTTTTACATCACCATCTCCATGCAAATCTTTTAAAGGCATTTCATTCACACCGCGTAGGTTTGACATCAAAAGAAACTCAATAGCTTATTGAATGAAGTGGACTAATTCTGCGATATTTTCGTGTTTTCTGCGCCATTCGTGTATCTTATTACTGTACTTGGGTACAGTAATAGTACAGTAAACTTTTCACTTGGATGAACAAACTCGGACTTTGGCAACGTACTACACGTATCTAAATGCGTTTGCCGCGAAGTAATTAATTACAATTAAATCAATCAAAAATATCCTTATTTTGCTGGTAATGGAATTACACTTGAATTACGTCTTCAACGAGTTATTTTCGACATTTACATTAGCACCCATTTTAAATTATGAATCACCTTGAGAAAACTGGGCAAGAAACTCAAGTGTTGCTCTTTTCTGAAAATTTGTAAAAAAATATTGAAATGTGAATAAAATTTTTATCACACTTGGAATAACATGAAAAAACCTGATAACCCAGCAGTTCAATCCCTTATTAAAAAAATGCTCATAACAGCACAGAAGATTTCAATATATTTCCTGTATTTACCCTCTTTTGAGTATCTCTATGACGCTTATTGTGGTTCCGTACAGTGAAATACCGGCTTTAGGTAGAGTTATATTGTATTCCACGTTTGTACGGTTGCTCAATGAGTAAGCCCCACGTTATTAGCAGTATTCCGAGCAAAGCCCCACGATGCCATGCCAATTACTGGTATTTACTATTGTGCCTGGAATTTGATATAAACGTGAACATGTAAAATAGTGAAATTTGCGGTAGCATAAAAAACTATTATGTCTTTATTCTCTTTACTTTAAACAGATTATGCTGGTTAAATCATTATAATTCAACAAAATTGAAACAACAAACCATCTCATATATTGATTCAATGACAAAAAATTAAATAACAGTAGTTTTCAATAAAGTAGTACTGATTTGGCGGAAAATATAAACTTTGGACAATATTGCAAAATATTTTATTTGATACTAATTTAGTTCTAATGTATAGCCGCAAAAAATACTGACGATTTGGGACTGTTTATGACGTCGGTTAAAACATAAAATGTGCTCTTTGGAAAAAGCACAACGTTGATAAGCTAACAGCAACGATTAACTAACAACAACTTTAGCAACGAGTAAAAAACGTTTGGTTCTACTTATCTGATAATATTAACTCTAAATCATGTCAATGGGCGACAGAGCCGAAAATAAGGGAAGGTTATGGCATTTTATGTAATTTTAATGTTATTTTTTTTTTATTTTATTATGTTATTTAAAGACTTTACAACCGAACTTTGCTCGGCAATTTCGATCAGGAAATATGATAACTTTACACGAAAAAAGTTGCTTAAATTCTTTTTTAAACATATAAGTTTTTAATATATATATAATAATAATAATAACACGTCATTGCGAAATTTTTCTACATAATGCCATCTGTAGCTTTTATCTTGTCGTGCTATCTATTGTTGAGAAACAATATCGTATCAGTGTAATTGCTCAAAATCCTACGAAATGGCGATGTAACTACGCATAGAGTTTTTTTTAATTTTTTTGTTTCTTTTGATGTTTTATGAAGGACATGTAATAATATTGTATATGTCACACCAACAGTAGGACTCCAAGAGCAAGACATGTCTATAATTGCTAATTATACATTGCAAACGTTAACAGCAACATATTATAAGTATGTCGGGTATTACAAGTGTGCACGGCGGTTAATATTAGTCCAAGAAAGAGAAATCAAAGTATACATAAATGTATCGAAAGTGTAAGTTTCAATTAAACATTTGGTTAACTTATTAGCTGATATTTTTCGTGTAGATGGTAACCACGGGTACACAACACAAAAGCCCTATAGTGCTTACTTATATTTTTTTGGTATTTTCCCATTTATTCAAAATGATATTACTAGAATTACGAAACGGAATTCGGCAATGACGCTTTAATTTCCAAGCAAACAGAGATAATTTAACATCGTAATGCAAAGTAAATCCGTGTACCACAAACAAAACGTCTTTTGCGTTTATATAAATTGAAGCGTAACTAAACAGACAACATTCAGTGGATTTATCAATTGAAATGCTAAGTAAGTATTGAAGTCGATGCTCATTGAAGTCACGACTGATATTAATTCGAAATTGAAAATTGTACCTTCGAACGGGACGATTTTCCTTTCGGCTTAAGGGTCGTTTTCTCCTTTCACCCTCCTTTCGAAAAGGCGCCCCTCCCTCGCGTCGAACCTGTCGTTCTCTAATATCTCGCCCGGCGCCGACTCGCCGATAACGCGGTACTTAGCGCCGCGTTGGAGTCGCGCGTCTCTGAATCTCGAAGCGAAACTGTTCCCGATTGAATATTCTTGGATTAAATTGGCCCTCGGACGAGTCGATTCCCGGTCGACATTTAGAAAATACACCTATCTTACACTCGCCTTCGGTTCGCGGTCGCTGAAACGTGTTTATGTCAAATTAGTTATTATTTTTTATTTTCGTGTACATATGTACCGTACATTTCGCGCCTTAGGTAAGTCAAGTATTCAAATCATGAGTGATATGTCATTTAAGGCGAGTTTTAATGATAACTTTTAACCTATTAATTATACTACTGAACTTATAATAATATAACAGTTTTAATTACTTTACAAACAGTCATTGCCTAGGAAAATAATGTATCCAAATTTTTAAAAGTTAAATAATAAGTGACTATTTATTTTACATCGCGTCAATAAATCTTGCACATTGTGTAAATTTAAATATAAATACGATACGAAATAAGTCAAATTTGACAGTAATGAAAAATACCATAGGAAATATTTCTTTAAAATAATATTAAACGGCACATTGTTTAGTAATAAACGAAATGATGTAATGGCAGACAGACAGACCTACTGTCTATAAGGTGACGTTTTGTGAATGTGTGCGATGTATTAAAAACATAATCGCTTAATGCACATTACATTATAAAAAGCAAACATTCACAAATAAGTGTAAGTTATTTTCAATTCCCACTGGGTACACATTTGGTACCCAGTGGGAATACAAATGGGTAGATTTCCACTATAACATAACCCACTTGGATCTGTAACCTTAGCGTAACCGATATGTACACGCAACACACACGCAACACGCATGCTGCAGCAACTGTATACTCGCATCGAGTCAACATATCACCCGGTGTGATATACTCGTAGAATACAAATTATGTTAACATAGCATTCTCAAATTGGTAATTGGAAATCTTTTTCTTTTTTTCGCTATCGATGAAGGTATCGTTAGTCAAAAAAATAGCCCGTCCTTCAGCGGACGAGGACTAATCCCCGTAACCGATCCCCCGGGATCTGCTGTCTTACCTGAATCTGTTTAATTCCGTTCGCGAAAAAGCCGAGACGGATCTGCCCTTATTAAGAAACCCTTTGAAATTGCTTTTAGATAATGCCGAGTAACGTCGGTATTTATAGGAGATTTATGCTTTTTTTTTTATTTTATTTATATGGCGCCATCTACTTTGCTGGCGTTTCGTTTACTTAAAACGTTTCATGAAAGCGGCTCATCGGCGAGTTTCATGAGCTCATAATGTTTGCGAAGGGTTTTGTTTGATTTTTTAATGTTTTACTTCAAAGCTCGTCGCGCTTGTAGATTTTACTTGAATTGTATTTTTGAAGGTTCAATGTTACAATGAGTCAACAACTGTATAAACTAATGAAATCCAATCGTAATGAATACTGAAACGCCTTTAAATACAATGTAAAAACGAATGCGTATGGAGGGAAAAATATCACGAGTTTTATTTTGTTGTGCCTTAGTATAAGTTGTAGAAGAAATTATTACAATTCTTATTGCGTCGTGATGTTGATTTACTATCACTTTATAATTTATTTTCTAAATTCAAAATAAAGCTTTGTCAAAATGCAATATAATAATAAAAAAAAAACGATATTGTAACTAGTTATAGAAAGGCAACGCCCATAAAAACGATGTGTAGTAATAACGACCCCAGGTAGACGGTTAGGATCAGACGAGCGTCATCGAATGCAACGATACTAATGGTAATTGCAGCAATCTTATTTTTCGCAAGCAGAACCATACCACGTTTCAATATTTGGCTTGTATTTCGTGTTTTTGTGATTGATCGATTTTCAACATATTACGTGTTATTTTATATATTTAATTTATAGTAAGTAAATCCTTATCTATATGTTAATATTACATCGATAACGCTGTACATGAATAAAAATAATACTGTAAGTTTCAATATCTGTAAGGTTACTATTTTAGGTTTGATCCTTAACTTATATATATTTTTGTTTAGAATTAATGTCATATTTGCAGTTTGAGAAATAAAATACAATAATTTGTGATTTTACTTCCTGGGAATTCGGAGAGGATAACCTGGGCTAAAAAAGGCGGGCACGCTATTGGTCCATAAATAAATTAAGAAGCCTCCATTAGTAAAGATTAAAACATAAATGTTTTACATTTACAAAATTATAGTAGGGATGGCACCCTGGATTAAAATATAAGCCAACCCAAAACGCGAAAAATTCATATAGTCTGATGGATTGTTTCATGGTGGCGGACGTTCTCGCATACAATTGCTAAGACGAAATTTTTGTATTCGCTGCAATCCTTATTTCTACTTAATTGCGTAATGTTTTTCGTTTTTCAGTTTTTCGTTTTTCGTATTACTATCAGTGTTAATGTTAGTGTGTTTTTCGGAATACTGTGTGTATCACTAATCAGGTGTTCATTACGCAACGGTCGTTTATAACGGCTATTCCCACCGGCGGGAGGTGCGCGCGTCCGGCCGTCGCTTTTCGCGCGTGCTTCCGCCACCTCGCCGAACGTTTGTCCGAAAAGGGATTCCTTATGCAATACAATTGTTTAAATGAGGTTTTTTAACCATTCTTTCTCGTCAGTGTCTCCATAGCTGTCTAACACTAGCGGGAAGCGCGCAGCTAGCCTACTCTCATCCGATGACTCTTTAGATCAGTCAGATGATACCGTAAAGAGTTCAGAGGGTGAGGGCTACTTTTACCACCGTCAAAGGTAAAAGGAAGATAAAGGCATCCCGGCGCCGATATCAACTGCGACTTTCTGGTCATAAATCTGATTCTACAGACGTATACTAACACACAAGGGCGCCAACGAGTCTTATTAACCCGACGGTGTCCTCCAACACCCCTGCCTAAGCACCAGTCACTCCCGTAAAGCAGGTAACCAATGAAGCGGCACCTATCTATTTCCCTGATAAATAAAAGTGGAATGCAGTCTCGGCTGAATACACTAGACTGCATGTAAATTTCACAAGTGCTCGTAACAAGACATAGTATTAAAGTTACCACGCAGAATATTTCTGATCTTAGAAGTCTTCAAAGCGGTGCTCCGATATATTATACTCGACTGACACAATAATGACTGACCTTAAAAGTCAGGATTATCCTATTTTTGCAGTATACATAATGCGCCGCAGAGATGGCACAGAACTAGGATTGGTCCCAATGGTGATGCACAAGACCGATACCGTCAAGAACATATTTAAAAATTTTCCTAAGGTTTGTGGCCTCAGCGTTATCATCGTAGAGGCTCCTTTCAAAGAAAGCAAGCCAGAGCAATGCTTCCGTTGCCAACTTTCCGATTATGCGGCTGTTAATTGCACAGCCCCGCTGTTTGAAATATCGCGAACCTCATGCGACAAAATATTGCAAACGCACGAAGGAATCTGAGATAAAACTGGAATGCGTTAATTGTGGTAGCAAAGAGCATCCAACCAGATATAAAGCTACAACTAAAAAATTTAGGTATTTAAAGGCAACCTTAAGTACCTAAATTTTCTAGGTAGTTGAGAAACAAAAAAGCTACCACTAGACCTCTCGTATCTGTACTTAATGAAAAGAACTTCTCTATTTTAGCAAATAAAACTAAGAGACCTGTCAGCGGCATCGGGCGTAACTCGGTACCCGCACCCACCATTAATGCTTGGTCTAGGAAATCACCCCCGAGTATCGGAATAGAACCGGCAAAGGAGGCTACTCGGGACCCTCTTAAGCCAATATTTTCTAAAAGAGCCAAGGCCGCGATTGGCTTACTGGGAGACGACATACTCACAATTATGTCAATTCTCCGGGTGGTTAAAAGCCCGGTATTGGCGCAACTTGCTGCCGACTTAGAGAAGTTAGTAGAGGAGAGGACCGACTAATGGTTATTCTCCAGCAAAAGGATCTACTGAATAGATTGGAAAAAATATAATGTCAGTAGCACTCAGGTGCAATATTCCAAATATTGTTAATTCGGTTGGATGCCATAACCTAAAATCAATTTCTCTTTTGTCTTTCAACGTTCGCAACTTAGAAATTAATATAGGAGAACTAGGCATGTGTACGAAGGAGTACTTAGCAGACATAATTTTAGTTTAAAAAACCTTTTTCATACCTAATAGGCCAAGAGTTTGTAAATTATCTAATTATGTACAATTACGGAATGATATACTGAGCGCCGAAAAGGTGGTACTACCGTGTATTACAAAAAAAAAACACTTTATTGCTCTCCAGTAGAGGTGAATCTATTCTGCAATATAGAACTCTCTGCGTGTAGAGTGGCTCTGACTGGGCACAGTACTCTGATCATAGTCTCAGTTTATCTGCCGCCTAGTAAACGGTTGATCTGGTGCGACATAGAAACCTATTCGCACTAGGGAATGGCTGTCATCCTCTTTGGCGGCCTTAACTGTAAAAACACAATCTGGTGGTGTAACGTCATGAACACCAACGAACGTGCACTCGATACCCTTGCAAAAAATTATGGACCTGGCGACATAGTGCCGCTTACTTCAACTCACCTCCGTTTAAACAGTAATCACAGACCGGAAATTTTAGATATAGGCATATTGAAAGGTGTGGCAATGAATCGGGGCTTAATCGAGACATTTCATCGCCTCGAATCAGATAATCTGCCAGTAATTCTCAGGTTAGGCTCCCT
The DNA here is from genome assembly GCA_005406025.1 of Eumeta japonica. Taxonomy (NCBI): domain Eukaryota; kingdom Metazoa; phylum Arthropoda; class Insecta; order Lepidoptera; family Psychidae; genus Eumeta; species Eumeta japonica. The sequence goes on along the minus strand of BGZK01000492.1, from coordinate 51,549 downwards.
AACCGGTGAAGAACAGCCTTCTGATACAAAAGTAATCACAGATTAGAAACGAGTTTCAACTGCGCTAAAGGAAGTCGACACCCCTAACCTAAACGTTATTCCGGGTCACATAGTATCAAAGAAGGACATTAGCACAGCCATAGGAACTCTTACCAACCACGTCAGGACGGTGGTCAGGATCTGCCAAAAGGAGGTTCCAGTGACCTCTGTTCGCCGAGATCTGCCCGTGGACGTTCACGAATTGATAAGAAATAAAAATGCTGCCTTGCGCCGCACGAGCGCATATCCCACTCCTGAGTATAGATCTCGAATGCGAATGCGTGCCCCCAACGCAAAGTGAGGACTCACGTGAGGGAAGTCAAAAATGAAAATTGGAGCACCCTCCTGGAATAAATCATCCCAACCATCGGACTTACTAGGTTGTAAAGACCAAAACACTCAAATCCGATGAATATACAACCATGTCCGCCCTTAAAAAACCAGATAATGCCATGTCATTCGCGAATCGGTAGAAAGCTGAGTGTATCGCTGATAGTATCGAAATTCAATGTTAACTCAATCCCATACCGCATCACCCCGAACATGTTAGTTGTGTTGGAAATGAAGTCCATCACAGGACCAACGAGGTTCAAAATCATATTAAAAATCTAAAAACCAGAAAGGCGCTGGGCCTAGAAGATATTATCGATAAAGCAATTAGTAGCTTTTCTTCGCCTCTACTGACTTTATTGATCGCAATCTTTACTTGCTTAATTGCTTAAAAAACTATCACTTTCCATACGCTCGGAAAGAAGCCGTTATCATCGGCAACCCTAAACCGCGAAAACTCCGCGACCTTCTCTCTGGTTACAGGCTAATCAGCCCTTAAGCGGTCGAGGTAAACTTTAAAAAATCTTCAAAACACATCTGAGTGATCACTTACTAGGAAAGGACCTTTTTATCTTTAATGAACGGTTTCGCTTTAGGGCTAATCACTCTTGCCTCCATCAAGTCTTCCGACTAGTTAAACATATTTTGGAGGGTTTTAAATGTAAACGAAGAAGCGTGGCCGTTTTTTTTGATATTGCTAAGGCCTTTGATAAAATATGGTATGCTGAGCTTATTTGGCATGTGACCTCATATGCCATCAGATGAAATCCATAGGGCAGTCACGCGCAGATGGCATCAGTATGCCAATCAGCCGCATTAGATGAAGTCCTCAAAATCCCATATTGGGGCTACGGATATTAGCCAACCGCCATTCCACTATGGGGGTATTTTGGTCCGTGAAAGTCGGACTCACCCCACGCACACGGGTGCGTGGCAACTCATAATGTCTTTTATCCCCCTCTCCCTGCAAGGAGAAAATTAAAAAAAAAAAAACCAAAAAATTCGTTCCCATCCGAGCCAGCAGTTCGACGGGTTACCTTCAGAAGAAACTGCCCAGGGAGGAAGATACCTACTACTATCAAGAACGGCGTTTTTCTGCCCTGTTGGAATTCGGTGGTCCATGTCCAGAAATACAGTCCACTAGCGACTCTCCACCCTGGCCGTGTGAGGAAACGGTCTCACACAAATTCTTTACCCATAAATAATAGAAACACCTAAAGTACCTAGGTCTATGAACTTAACATAATAGTAAATCTGTCAATACTGTGCGCATAATCTTAAATTTGTAGTTATTTTAGTCACTACAAACAAATTTAATTCGACTTGACTCAAAATTGTTTGTTTATTATCCAAAATCATTTTTATTTTATTTTAGTACTCCTAAATATGCTACATAAATAAAAAATGGATTTTTGGAGAATGAACTACAAATAACACAAAAATTATACCCACTGATTAATATTTAATACGCTTCAATAATTTTTAACTGAGTTGTAAATAAATCTGTAATTATATGAAAATAATTACCACTTTCACTTTTTTTTTATATTTTAGTCCTCTAATACCATTGTAAAAATTTAAAAGAATAATTTTGAAATAATAAACCAAAATATAATCGATAGTGGACACTAAAATAAAATCCATTACAAATTCTCTACAGGCACGAACACAAGCGACAGATCGCTTATCGGAAAGGGCGTACATTAAAAAAAAAGCCATCCGCAAAAGACTTTAATAAGCCTTCCGGGCGCGACCCCTGTCGAAATAAATCGGAACGCGGCCCTGCGACGGGGGTCGCGTAATAAGGGATGAAGGTTTCAAACTCCAATTAAGGAGACAACGCTCACTATCAATTCGGCATAGGCGCTATCTCACCTTCGGATCGGCCCGGCCCAACCGTGCGACGAGCGCCACCGCTGTATTGATTTATATCGAATGCGGGCTTCGACGGATATGGAATTAGATGTTTTCACTAATTCTTTTTTCCTAATTACGTCACCTTTAACTACATACTAAAACTGAACACCGTAGGTGTATGAAAAGCGAAACGGACGTTCTGCTGTAGGCCAAAGCTATTTGTTGACAATAAAGTCCAGTTTCTCGTCCGGGTAAAGCTGAAAGTAGATTTACAAAATTAAGTTAATTATATATAATATAAGTAATATTTTTAACAAGGGTCAATGCGTCTTATTCAGGTTAAGTATTTTTTTTAATTAAAAAAAAAAGACCACCGTCATTTTAAGAGAGCAATGTCACCTATTTTTTTAAGAAGTTTTATTATAACTAGGTATATATTCAAAAGAAAGAGTAATACGAATAATCGGAGCTGAAACCTTGAGAATTCAAAAGCACTTATTTTTGTAATACATTACATATTTAAAACATAAAACTTTATTAAATAAAAATAAATATAGTCACTCGCGTGGCTCAAACAGATTTTGTAAAAACCTCTAATTTGACCAATCAGATAAGTGCTTGTAGCTTTCAAATTGATTGTTTCGTAAGTTAAAGTGGTCAGAAAATATTTTGTTACTTAATGGAATCGTATTATAAAAATTAGTTGGAATGAAAACGATTTAGTAAGTCTAAAGATTTTCCTCAACATAGTCTGGTGACTAAAACTGGTATTTTAGAAGATCTGGTTGGTTTTAGCTTAATTATTGCAATATTGCTTGATGTCTAAACTAAATATTTATATTAAATGTTATGTAGTTCACTGTTATAAGATATTAAATGCATCAAATTTAAGTTAAAAATTCAATGAATTGTATTTCAAATTCTTTGTGTAGTTGATGCATATATAAAAACATATACATTATTCAAAGTATATATTAATATTATGTCTTTTTGATTGATTTCACAGAACTATTAAACTTTAAAAACATTCATTGGTAGACATTGAATCTTTTTTATAAATAACCAAATTCAGAATTAAACATTGTATGAAATAATTAAGAAATTACAAAAATTTCAAACTTATCTTCTATTCACAGTGACAGCTTAATTTTAAAATTATAGTATTTATAATGATACCGTAAAGAAAAAGTTGGAATAAGGAATTCCAATTTCTAAATATTGGTAATAGTTACCAGACAATAATAGTCATGGAAGAAAAGAATAAAAGATATCGAGTGGAGTGTTGACAAAAATAGGTAAGTTATAAATGAGCAGTGACAGACAGCGGTTAGCGAGTTACCTTCAAATTAAAAACATTTTTATTTCTTAGATGATATAATAACACTGAAAAATGACATAATATTTTAAGGCTCTAAAGAATTTCAAAGTTTTCATTTTTTAATCACCACTCGTTGATAAGGCAGTTATCCTTGAAGAAGGACGAACAAAGAAAGGGTTGTCCTTTTCAAACCAAAACTATACAGAATCACAAATCATATGTAGAACTATTGGAAAAACTGAATCAGAGGGTACCCATTTAGATTCCTGAGCACGGATAAATTGGCCAATCAAATTCCATCTTAAGTCAAATCAGAAAGAAATTCATCAGTATTTCCGAATGCAACAATGGTCTTAGTCGCCTACGACCTGCGGCGATCCAGCGTCGAGAGACAAAATCTTTGGGCACGAAATTAAACTCGGGGTGGCTGGTATCGCCACGCTACCGTAATATAATTCGTATGAAATCGTCTACACACCTTTTCCCCTTTGATTAACACGTCAGAATATTTTAAAGGACTAAATGTTGAATGTCGACTACAACAGTAGCTCGTATAACCCTTCTCTGTCGAAAAATTAAGAGTGACTCTTTTATCGCGCAAAGTGAGCTTTAGGATACTTTTCTGACCCGCCACTCGCTTTGGCGAATGATTACGTTAAGTCATTAACTGGAAACGCTCATCCGTCTTAGAATATATATATACATGTTACTTTGCGTCATAATAAGATTACGATGGCCTAAGGAGGTCACGAAATATACACTATTCGGCGACAACTAAAGCGTGACATCCCTAATTCCGGTGGAAGTTTAGTGTGGGAGGCTTCATGAAAAAGGTTTTCGCGTTGAGTCACGTGAGGGAATACCTGGAGTAGGATAAATCTTATACCGATTAGGGAAATACATATCACTGTTATATTTTAATGAATTAAATGAATTTACGTTCATTATATTATAAACAATTATTCATAATTCAAAGGTGCATACAATAAATAAAAGTATCATATAAAGTGTTCAGTATTTTTATATATTGTCACTACAATCTAAAAATCGTTAATAAAATACAGTCTAAATCGTACGGTATTACATTTCAACAAAGTCTATTTTTTGCTGTACGTTATATGCGGTTTCAGCGTGTAATACTTTTTAGAGTAGTCAGTAAAACGGCATGTTCAATGTAAGCCCTTAATATATATATTAATAATTATTTTATTAATAATTAGCTGTGTCCGTTGTTCCAACCGGGCGGACATAGGATGAGTTCCTTCCTTTTTTGTATATAAAAAAGGAAGGAACTTATCCTATGTTCATTATGATTCCAAACTCGTTAAAGTCTAGGTATGACAAGCTTTTAATTTAGTTGTAATATTAACAACATACAAAAAAAATACTTTAATGACACATAAAAATTACAAAGATACATAATTATTTTTCCAATACTTCCTTTGAAGCAATGAAAGCTTAATCAACAATTAATCATTATATTTTATAAATGCATAAAATTGGCAATATTCGCAGTATAACACACTAAACAAATACTTGTTTGTCTAATGAAACCCGTTTCAACATCGGGTTTTTCTCATAGCAGTTTTATTTTCGATCGCCTCGTCTCACGTCGCGACGTACGCATGTGAAACATAAAGCTGTCGTCGCCGTACATCTAAATTTCACCTTCACCGTCCTTTCTCCCGTTTGAAGGGTTCCGTACCAGCGGTGCACAAAAGGAACTCTATTAAACTCGTTAGGTACGAATGTCCGCCAATCTAGTTTCTAGAGGAAATGTATTTCTTCTAGAAACTAAAATGTTGTCAAAATACTCAATCTGGTATTGATTCAGTACTGGATCGAGGATTTCGTGTATATTATTTCAAAATGACGCGACATCATCAACAAGTGGTTTAGTTATGAAAAAAAATTGTAGGAAGGTACAACTTTTATCTAAAGCATCTAACACGTTCAATTTATAAATTTGTAATTAATATTCAGTGATACCTCTCTGTAATTAACTAAATTAAATACAGAGAAATAATATGTAATTTAATTGTTTATTTTAAAATAAAACCCTAACTGCGGTAATCAATGTGTTAGTTATTATTGCATCAATCCACTAATATGTGGGAGTTAATTTGCAGTTTTTGCTTTAGTATATAAAAAAAAGTTTAGCTAACGTAAATTGCAATTACATTTACTATATCTCAGTAAAATTAAGAATATATTTTTTTACCCATATCTATAAATTTGGCAAAATAAACGACGTGAAACGATTCATGTTTATAAAAGCATAGAAGCCCTGTTTCATAGCGGACCACTAATAATGATCTATAACTTTATACTCAAATGACATCTAAATAAAGAAAAAGATAAGTTTTAAGCCTCTTTAAGTTTTAAATATATCAGTTATTGACTATACGCCTCAGCTTATTTGAAATATTTTATTGTACGGATCTCTTAACAAGAGTCACGGGATTGATCGATTTTTTAACTTTTTACGTAATATTTTTTTCTCAAATTCAACAATGATTATGAAAGTATAGAGCTGTAGAATACTTTACGAGCTACAATGGTTTTTTTTTCAAATCGTTTCACCACGAATGCTGACCGCACAAACATATTTATGCAACCGAGCTTTCGTTTTATACAAGCGCGAACCCCCGACGCGCCCGTCACACTCGCACTTCACCTCGTCCCATTTGTCGCGTGTCGTCACCAGTTCGTCGACCCCCGCAGACGATTAACAAATAACGAGACCATTCAATTTTATTCGCAGCATTTCAAGTGTTAAAACTTCCATCCGAACAATCGTGCCTGAGAATCGATTTAATTGTTTAAGTTAACGCCGTACTCGATACTGAATAGCGACTATAAATTTTCTCTATACTTTTACAGTCTGATACGAACACGGATAAACTTTCTTGGAAAACGTCGTGGCGAAATGCAAAATGTAAGCTTTTATTTGAATTTCAAATGGAACGAATCGAAAGACATAGACAATGAGGTGGATTTGCAACATGTAATAGATTTATTTTAGAAACAGAAGTACTATGATGGGATATGATGGTCTTGCTTCCATCCAATCTATCTAAAAACGTGATTAGATATTTCTTCTTTTCAAATCTACATCACAAAAGTAGCTAACCTAAAAGTACCAAGAAGTACATTTTTGAAAGTATCAATACGCGTGACCTTTTATCGTGTAATACCACTGCGAAGGTATTTAACTCAATTCAATCCCACTAATAACAGTTCATTATAATGGATTTTCCCTGTCTAGTCCGCGTTTTTATTTACTTACAACCGCCCGCGCGCGTGTGTCGTCCGCTGCGAGCATCCTCGTCCTTTGACATATGACGTCACACTATCCGCGTTCGCCCCACCCCGCAGTCAAAGGCTTGTTCTCTATGTCATAAGGAATAGACTATAAATTTGAGATTGAAGAACGGCGTTAACATTTTTTTTAAATTAGGCAATTGACTAATAACTTAAGGAATAGATATATTTGTTAATAAAATATGAAAATCAAATAAATAATGCAACTAGAAACTGAATAAAAATTAAGAGCATCTAAAACAACGAGAGTTGAAAGTTGCCGAAAATTCTTTTCCATTTTTTTTGTAACGCTAAAAATATTATATATGTATGTATGTGACTATAAAGCAATGAAGTCACGGAATCCCACTGTTGTATCTGTCTGATTCTCAGTTTAAGACGTTAATATCAAGATTATCAAAAAATAATATCACTGCATCTATTCTTAAAGAAACTTTATAACCATGCATACTATAAAACACAACATATCTGTATATCTTTGTGGCCCGTTTGTAGGCTTATAGATGAACAACCAACAGTCTGATTTACACGATTGTTTTTTTTTAAGTGTAGGAGCTTGTTATCAGCTTTTAGAAGATGTGTCATTGAAATGGGTCAGTTACCTAGGATCGTAACAGTAATAACCTTAGTGCAAGGTATCCAGTAAAAAAGCTTGACGCAGAGGAATGCACGACGATGGCAATTGGCACCAACTAAATTTCGTGTTCGGGTGTAAGTGTGTATCCATTATCTACACTATGATATCGCTAATGCTAAACATTAATAATTACAATAACTTTCACCTCACGACTCTGCTCACATATTTTTTTTATCTCAAATTCAGTAGGTAAATTACTTTGCAGAACGTATAATTAACATAATGAACGTTCAAAGTAAGGAATGTGATTAGCACAGGAATCAAGAACGCGACTGGGATCAAAAACAAGATTGAAAGAGACGTCGAGCCTTTGCTTTACAGGTGACGGATCTGACATCGCTGAAAAACTGTTTCAGTAGCAAAAGAAAAATAGTCAGCTACCCCAACCAATTCAACCGATTTCCACGTGAGAACTTGCAAATAAATTTCAAATTGATTTCCTCTAGCAAAACAAATGAGTTCCACAGTAACACATATAAATTTGATAACAATTCAATAACTTAAGGATCAGTCTAATATATTTGCCAGAAACCTCCTAATAATTTTACCACCTAAAAATATGGTTACAAGCGCAAGAACCACAGCACCGACGAATAAATTCTTATACACAGTATTTCTTACGAGGTTCACTTCTAGCTGTATATCCGCACACCCACTGTAAAAACCTAATACACACTACCAGAGAGGAAAACAAATCATTGAACTTTTCACTAGTTACCTATATGAATTCTTGCACGCCGCAACGCGGCTGTTAGTCTAAGATCCGGCTGCTAAATTAGTACATTAATAATTTAGATTATCAAGAGTTAATTTTTAAGTATTTTTACAACTAGGAAAAGTCATTTTTCATCAGGTGCCAACTAAAAATTGCCCGCCAGTATTATTAATTAAAATATTATTAATTGACTTTTAGATAAATATTTCGTTTACATCTTATGGGAATAAAACTTACACCACTACACAACAGTGTATTTAAAAGATCTGAAAACTTACAGTTGCCGTCGATCGCTTAGCCGCAACCTGTACGCAGCCAGGTGTAAACAGGTATAATTTTGTTTAAAATTTTCGTTTATAATGTATACTCATTTCATTTATACCACATTAAAGCTTATTTTTTTCTGTATTTAATGACATAAAGCTGCCTATATAAAAAAGCCCGCAAGTCAAAGTTTCCTACCCTTAAACATGCTAAGTATTAAAATAGAGTGACAGAGAGTGAGTACGAGTGCATTTTTTTCCGAATGTTTTGAAGACCCTACAAGATTTGTTAGACCAATAAAACGTATAAAAATATTTAATTTTGCATCTGACTGTGTAAAAAGAAATATAAAAAATAAAAATGGAAATAAAATTTTAATAAAAATGGAACGAGATATTTTTGGACGTCTGCTAGCAATTGCTATAAAACAAAAGGTTAATATTGGGTACTGTTTGTCTTTTCCTCTTGCACCGATACCTCCGGCACTGTTCTCATGTTCAGGAGATATGTTGAAAACTGATAAGTCAACTTTAAGCAAACAATTGACGTCTCAAATTGACTCAGAAAATCCTGACAAAGTTGACATAGAAATAATTGATGGATTTTATTATATGTATCAAATAGGTGCAACTCTGCCACAAACATTTGGCAAACTTGCTGAGTCAATTTTGATAAAACTGTGTGCCAAAAAGGCTAAAGAAGTTGATATCGTCTTTGATAGATATTTAAAACCGTCTATATAGGACTGCGAAAGACAAAATAGGGAAGGTATTGACATACCTTATACGATTAATGGTCCTTTACAAACAAGGCCAAATGATTTCTTAAAATCTTTAAAAAATTTTTGTTTCAAAGAAGCTTTGGTTAAATTTTTAGCTCAGCACTGGGAGGATGATTCACTTGTCTCAATATTAAAAGATAAAAATTTTTTTATTACTGTTGGAGAGAAATGTTTTTCATATAGTTGCAATGGAAACAAAGTAGCAAAAATAATGAGGATGATTTGACGTGATCATGAGGAAGCGGACACAAGGATTGTATATCATATAAGTAAAGTCCCGAGCATTCCAACATTCTCATTAAAGCATCTGATACTGATATTCTGATAATTTTGTTAGGTAATATACACCGATTTCCTACTATGAAAATTTGGTTAGCAAACGGCGCATCCAAAAGAGGTAACAAAGATGAAATATGTATCAACTGTTCGAAATTATCGAAAAATTAGGCCCAACTTTGTGTCATGCGCTTCCAGCATTTCATGCTTTCACCGGAAGTGATTACACTGCTGCTTTCTTTAACAAAGGAAAAGTTCGTCCCTTGAAAATTTTATAAAACATGAAAATTTCAAAAATTTTGCATCATTAATTTATCCTTATGATATTGAAGATGATGATAAAATTGAAACGGTGCAAGAATTCACCTGCCTTATGTACGGGATACCTAAATGTCAAAGTGTTAATGAAGTAGATTTATCATGTTTAATAAAATGTATGGCTCAAAAAATACAAATGAGAAATTTATAAAAAATATTAAAGGCTTCGACTTAACTCATATTCTGCCATGTTGGGAGTCTTTAAAACAAAAGATCTTGAGAACTATTTATGTGAATTCTATGTGGTTGAATGCTACTGAGCCAAATTGTATTCAGTTTAGCGCAGAGAATAATGGCTGGCTAATATTCGATGGCTCTCTGAAACCAACATGGTTTTTAGGAAATGCAACACCTCTAGAGGTAGAGAATATCATTCTAGGTGATTCCCAGGACGATTCTGCTGATAACGAAGAAGATTCTGATGTATGTAGTGACGAAGTTGATAGCAGCGATGATAGTGAGAGTAGCCTGGAATCCGACTATGAATAAATGGCAAGAAATAAAATCTAAAAAATTTTTAATTAATTAATTAATTAATCAATCTTTTCTTTTTTTTAAACATTCTTGTTTATTCTGTATAAGCAGATAATTATTTTGTAACTTATTATGATAACTATTCAATTATATTATTGTCTGTAATTTACTGTAAATAATTTGTCACCTGCGATTGAATTGAAAATATAAATAAAATAACACATTTATAAAATTAATTAGATTTTTACTTTAAAGTAAAAGTTTTGTTATGTGGTTTAAAAACAACTAATCAAAAATCTAACGTTTTGCAAGATATGTCTGTGAGTTTTTCATTTTATGATTATTATTATTTTAATATTTAATGCAATTGTTATTTTCTGAATAATATTTAATATTACTTATAAATTAAATATTATTTTGTTAAATATTGATGCTTTATTCGTTTCATTTTAGAGCATTTGAATAATTTTATTACTAGTTAGGTCGTTGGTTGAGAACCCTATTTATCGGAGCATGCGCAATAGCGCAAAAACACGTTCAGCTGGCATTTAGTATCCTTGTTCAACAAGTAACCTCGCGCACTCACTCTCTGTCACTCTATTTTAATACTTAGCATGTTTAAGGGTAGGAAACTTTGACTTGCGGGCTTTTTATATAGGCAGCTTTATGTCATTAAATACAGAAAAAAAAGCTTTAATGTGGTATAAATGAAATGAGTATACATTATAAACGAAAATTTTAAACAAAATTATACCTGTTTACACCTGGCTGCGTACAGGTTGCGGCTAAGCGATCGACGGCAACTGTAAGTTTTCAGATCTTTTAAATACACTGTTGTGTAGTGGTGTAAGTTTTATTCCCATAAGATGTAAACGAAATATTTATCTAAAAGTCAATTAATAATATTTTAATTAATAATACTGGCGGGCAATTTTTAGTTGGCACCTGATGAAAAATGACTTTTCCTAGTTGTAAAAATACTTAAAAATTAACTCTTGATAATCTAAATTATTAATGTACTAATTTAGCAGCCGAATCCCGTACTATGTGCTTTGCAGTCGGTCAACAGAAATCATGAAGCTTGCTCAAATTTAATCATTCGCACCAATAATATAATATAAGTATAAAAAGTGCAATATTGTACAGAGGAATGTTTATTCTTTGATTTTTATACGATTTCTAGTCTCCCACAAGATATAATTATAACAACAAATCTCATCGAAAAGGTATTGTTTGGGCCGTCAGGCGGTCTGTAGTTGGTCCGAAAGATGTGATGAACACTTAGCTCGATCGGCTTTAGCAATGCACTTGATTTATTTTTTAATATAGCTGGATTTGTGTGGAATTTTGATTATGAAGAATCGCTTATTGAATATGAGCTCTTTCACGTTTGTGAATTTGTTTTTGTAAAATACTTAAAGTCAACAAATGTAACTTATCGAGAATAACGAAGACCTTTAGACAGGACTGTCTCCGTATCCTTAATGCGACACCGCGATGTGTAGAGGGGGATGTCCCCGCGCGTTCACACCACCAGTGACGGATACCTGGTCGACGAGTAAACGAGTAAGACCATTACTCCTAGCGCATACGAAAAAGGAAATAGCAGTAGCCAGCGTCGTCTCAAAATAAAAGACTTAAGCGTCAAACCGCACAACATTTATTTAAAATTAAACGACGCTAATAAATAAGAAACTGTTTTACCAGTTTGTTAAAAGTTGCCAGTACCGTTATCCTGAGAAAAAAATACAGAGAAGTCCGTTACCGATTTCAATAACAGCTAAAAAGACAAATTATCAAGGTCTGTTATCAAATTTAATGCTGTCGAGAAAACTTTGTCCAATCGTGTATTCTTTTTACAGTTCTCTAGCTTAAATAGTGAAAAAACATATATCAAACTCGTAACTCGCGTATTTCATGAGAACGATGAAAAACAAAACTCTTTTTTTATCACTGTAACACGTTAAGCATATGAGTAAACTTAGTCTATCATTTAAAAACAATTTTGTTTACTTATTTTTTTTTTTGTTTTGCTAAGATATCTCAAGAGTCGCTGCAAATAAAATGAGCGATAATTTTAAATTTTCTTTTTTTACTTTGTCAATTAAATTTTTATACTGGTTTGACTATATATTATTATTCTATAATTTGTGTGTTTTTTAATATAAAAAACTTAGTGGCATGCACTTTTGGATATTCCATTTTTTTATGTTTGCATACAAAATGCTGCAAAAAGTAAACGAATATTTTTTTTTTTATATAATAAGATAATACTATATGTATATATTGAAACTGATATTTCTTCGCGTAAAATGGTACTAAAATATTTACACCGATATAGAGATGTTTTTGTACACGCGCCTAGCGAAAAAACCGATAATTCAATGACAAATAACATATGTAGTTATAGGAGCATAAAGTTACGCAAGAAAACATTTAAGGATCAGCCTAAACTCAATTTAGTTAATGTCGTGTTCCATTCTTTTTTCTCCTGTTCCACATGTGATATTTTTTTTTGTGGAATACTATACTTTTGACTAAAATATTCAATAAATCACTATTTACGCAAATCCAATACTGCAGAAGAATGATAGCCACGCCACTAGCGCCTCTTTCTTCCGTAACACGCATAAGGTGAGCACGCGCAAGCTCTCTTGTAATCATTAATAAGTTTATAAAGCGAATACGCGCTTTCTTTCTATAATTGTTAACTAATTCTCACATATAAAATTTCTGACCCAAGCTGCGTATTAATTCAAAAACACAATAGGGTGTCGCACTAGCGTTCGCATACGGTTTCACTCGTATGGACAGGAAACACCTATTCTTCTCGTGGTCTTAAAGACGACAAACAAAAGAATTTGACTTTCTTTCATAGCGGACGAACGCGACATCGCTAACATCGCAGATCCACGGTGACGTCTCTTTGTGGTCCGGCGGGAATTTGTAGAAATCTCGCCAAAGCGCTGAATCACCGCTTAACTGTAGAGTCGCTTACATCATGGACGCTCAAGAACATTACAAGTTTCTCTATTCAGCTTGGCTCGACAAGTCAGATTAAATCAGTATACTAGCTATAAACTAACGCTCTATACTCGTTGATAAATCTTGTTGATAATGATGAGCTAGACGGACGGATGGAGAAACAAACTTAGCTTAGTAATAAGGTCTTGTTGGCACCATTTAGGTACGAAATTTTAAAACTTTCGCTGCAACTCATAAACTTTATATTTACTGCACGACGAACAAAATAGATAAAAAGAAGTAAACTAAGCATTTATTACTATTTCAGACATTGATTAGAAAAATTGTAAATGTATCTAAAAATTCCTCTGAGAAATACAATAATTCAGAAAAATAATATATACTTGGATAAGTTCTTTTAATCAGTGTAAAATAACGACGTGGAATTTACTTTGCAAAATTCCCATACATTTTCCTATCTCCGGCAAGCCGTGCGGTGTGACCTCAAGGCCCTCGAATGCAGCTAAAGGGTTGAAGCTATTGAGGTCAGCGCACAATAGGGCTCGGGCCCCTATTTATCTCGCGCCGACGTCAATTGTCACAGGTGATTGATTGTATGGAGATATTACGTTGTCGCTCGGATGCTCTTGAATGTTAACATCCCTCGGCAGGACCCTTCGCGGATCGGATGCGCGGCGCTCGAGCCCCGCTCGACCTGGATATTATGTAATACAAATGTCCGTAGGCGTGTCTGTCTGTTTGTATGTCTGTACACCTGAGCGGTGGGTCAGTGGTTAATAGCATCGCCGCGAGCAGCAATAAGTAGTGGGTTCTAACCATAGTTTTTTCTTAACCACGGATGAATCGACCAGTAAATTTTTGAGCTTAAATCAAATTATAACACAAGTTCTGTACCTCGAAAAGCACGTAAAGATGCTGGTTCCTAATAAAGTCGTTGCGTTGGCGACCACGATCGTTAGCAGACCCCATCCGTACTGAGCCGGTGTGGAGGGCAAGCCCTTGGATCTCAAAAGGTTATGTGAGGGTATACTTCAACGGAGACATTATTAAAACCTGGCACAACAATACTGGTGTAAACAATTTTAACTGTGATGAATAAAATAAGAGCTATAAAGATTGAGTTCTTGCCAAAATAAAATCTAATATCAATAATTTTAGTGGTCGTTATGAGTGAAATCAGCAATGAAATTAAAAATTGGTTGGTTAATAATAAACGAAAAGTTCGAATCGAGAAGAAACAAAACAAACCAATAATCAAATAAATACGCGGTCGATGCGCCTAGCTCGCTACTTTTACCTACAATCTAAGAATTTGTATGGAATTTTGTGAACCAGTAACGTGTATATGAAAAATAAATTTAAATATTCTTTGCAAATATACGAAGTTTATTTTCTGTAACAGAATTTAAATTAAAAACTTAGCTGAATATCTTTGTAGCCGGTTTGTGTACAATGATTTACATGTGAAAATATAGTATAGTATAAAAAAACTCTGTACGTTTTCGCGATGAATGCTACGACCCCACGCCGATAAAGAACATCCTTACAGCGCAAGCGCGTTGCATCCTGTCTCACTTCAACTTTACGAGCAGAGATAGAGCGAGAAGGAGATAGATATCGAGCGATTCAGATCTTTCCTTCATTGAATTTTATTGCGTTCCCATTTGCATATACAAGAAAAATCCTATTTGATACAGCATGTTTAAATTTAAATCTACAGTCGACATCAATTTCAGAGAATAAACTGCTAACTCAAACCAATAACTCAAACCAACTTGTGGCACATATTTCGACAGTTCTTTTAAAAACATTTTAATATTTTTAAGTAATTTTCCGGATTACGTAAATAATATCGCAAATAATCTCTCCGACAGTCGCAGAATTTATATCCCTCCACTTTATTTTCTAAACCGTACATACAAAAATTATTAAAAGCACTTAATAACTATTTTCAAAAAAATATTTTGAACATGGTCGGATATACTGTGTTTGAGTTAATCATGAAAAACTGCGCTTTTCAATAAAAAAAAAGTAAGTGCCGTAGACTTACGCTCTTTTAGATTATGCACTTTAGTTTACACTAGTTTAATAGCATTAGTCGACACACGTACTTATTTTTCTAGTTATAGGCGACTAAAGTGCTTATAACTGTTCTGTGCAGGAATATGAAAAAAGTATAACAACGTACTTTTTTCATCTGTAGTGCATTTCTTTGTAATAATGGCTTCGAAACCCTATAATGTATATGGTCCGATATGCTCTTGGTCAGTTTTTTTCATTATTTTTAAAGTAAGCTTATATATGTTAAAGGTTTAATGATAAAGAGCATTACTAAAATCTCACGTCAGAGTTTTGTATTTGTAACATACATTTTCTCTGTTTGTATTCTTGGTTTTTCTTCTTTACTTTATTATTTATATTCAAGGCAATGTAAAATATGGGTCTCTTAGTTATGTTTATATTATATGAAAGATAAGTACATTTCAGTTTTTCTCAAACAATACATTTATATATTGACATGGGACACTTGATAGGAACGAAGTTTCTCATGTTATTTGACAAATACCAGTTATAAACTTTGGTCAAGATATTTTACAAAAAAAGGGGGATTTGCGTGTAATTTTTTTATAAATAAAAATCATTTTAATAGTTTTAATTCAATTTATTTTGCAGTTATTTTAATAAACATATTGTTGGTTTAAAATAGAAAAAAAAGCTTGTACTTATTTTAATTTCATTTTTGATATAAATCCTTTTCTGCAACTCTAGCGGACGGATCTCTCTCTCCGTCTCTCTGCAAACAGCGAGTATATACACAGAGAGATAGGGTTTAACGCTTTTGTGTTACATACATTTTTTGCGACATGCAATATAAATTTCGTTTCAAAAAATGTCTAATTGAGTATTATGTTTTTTTCTTAGCCCTCATTCTGAAGAATAAGTAGTATTTATTTAAGAATAATGACGTAGTTCTATGTATTTATATGTTTATTGTTTGTTGTATTTTTTGTATTCGTATTCTATTAACTATTAATTAATGCAAGTACCCTTTTTGAGGTTGGTAATAAGTTTAAATATGTTAATTCGAATTTTATAATACCAATAGCTTTTCGAGTTTATGTCGACCATTCGTTGAGCGAAAGTGAACATAAAAACGAACAGCATCCCATTCTATTAAAGTGTCTTATTGAGGGATATGATTATCTTGACCGTGGTTCGCCCATGTTGGACCTACATAGTCTTGAAAACGAAACACCGAGATCTCATATTTCAATAGAAATGAGATCTAAATGGAAGCGTTCAAAAGATGGGCTTAGAATAAAACTTATAGATGTAATAAAACTGTAAGTTACTCATGTGAAGCTATTTAAAAATTAAACATTATAAGTGTTACTAACGTCGACAGAAACTAACACGACGATTTATATAATCCCAATCTGTGCGTATGTTTGTACGCGTATCAAACAAAAACCATTTGAGGTAGTAACGCTAAATTCATGCATTTGCATTGAATGTAATCAATATAAGGATAGGGCAGGTACATTTGTTGTGCTTTACTCTGTACAGGTCCGGACAATTTCTATACACACGTGCTTAGTACTAGCGCTCAGTAAAAGACCAATTCGTAGGTAAATGATACTACTGAATTAATATCGATTTGTTTCCTCCCTCACCGCTACATCGAGTGTTTCTTACGTTTATTCTTCTACGTCTCGCGTATTATTTTTGGCACAGACAGCATAAAATTCGATAAAATCCTGCCAACATAATACTAATACGTGATATATGTGGCTTTTCTGTTACGAAATGACCCGTGCCAAATTTAACAAAACGAAACCATAAATCTAAGCATAAGGCTTTTTGTGTCCCTATATCACTTTATTTTTTGGAATTTTCTCCTTAGGAATCGTTTTGTATATAAGGCGCTCGGTATGGAAATTTTACGAGGTGTGAAATTAACACGCGTTAACTAAAAGCGTTATGTTTTTTTTTTATACGTATTTGATCCCTACGACAATTTTTTCACTGCGTTCAATGGCTGGGCGGCAGAGCGGCCTGGGGCGCTGTTTAAAGCGTAAGTCTCTTCGGAGGCGTGGACACAAGTCCCACCGCCGCCGCCAGACATTTTTTCATTTAATTTTATCAAAACATTTTCAAAAATTTGTAACATTATTATAACAAAAAAATACAAATTATTATTTCATGAAATGGTATCTAATATTATAATTGGATACCACCTGTTTATTTGATACGAGTTAATTGTAACTGGAGAAATTTTTATTTTATAAGCTTGTGTTATCGATTTTCATTGTCTTTTAATCTAACATGATTTGTGCACAATATTTTATGGTATCGGTGTAAATAAATATGAATAAAAGGAAAAACATTGTGTCACTTGCATGAAATATAGGTTTATTTATTATATTTATTGATAACAATAGCTGTCAAAGAATAAACTCCAGTCGCGCCTCGATGCTGACACACACATTTTTTGCTTTTCCTGAGAATCAATTATGTAAACCATCAGACTGTAGGCTCACACACTCAAATCTGATGACACAGTACAAGACGCAAAATACATTACCCTGCTCTCCAACAACGGATATACTTAGAACCAGTAACGTAACACACACCTAGCTCATAACACATTTATATTATTCGACTCTCAAAAACTTAGTATAATTTTAATAAATCATTAATATAATTGAGTACAGTAAATGGTTACTTAGAAACTCATTAAAAAAATCATAATAAATAAGGCAATATATATAAACATAAGAAAATTACGAAGAATGAGCAATGTTAAAACAGTGTTAATTTATTTTTGAGTTTGAAGGACAAACAAACATTTGACGATTTACGTTGTATTTATACGCATAAAACATTTGTTAAGTATTTGAAAGAAAAAGCAAACATTTGTGCGATTACAATAAAATCATCTGACCCTGTCATTTTTTAGGTGAAAAAATCAGTTTGCACGTTGAATCTGAACAAACTTTAACTCCTCAGCTATAAAACATTTCCTTCTAATATCTGTCGTCTTTGTTCAATCATCCTTTTTTATTTTATTTTTGAACTTTATCAGACGCTCTGTATCTCAACTAATAGGTCCACCACGTGAATTACTCCATCGAACTCCGAGTCGAGGACTAAACACGACGGCCGAGCAGAGCGCTCCGTGTGTACTTTTGGCTTAAGCTGAGGCGACTCGATTAAACGGGGCGCCTATAATTGAAGTAGTTACGTTTCCAAATCGATAATTGTATCGGATGTCGAGGCCAAAGGACCAGGGTTCCCGGCTAATGGGCCAGGGCGGCGGAGTTTGACGAAGGTCAATTATTCGGGAGCTCGAGTCAAAATGGATATCAATATTAGTTGAATTGTTCATCACGTTTTTCGTTGATTGGTTTGAGTTCGAGCTTATAACCCGCGGTAATGCGATAGAGGACGCTCGATATCCGATATGGATTTGTTAAGGAATTGAGAATCGTAAAGTTAGCGATTTTCAGTCGATTTTAGTACAGCAACAGATAATTCATTAAAGAAAATATATATTTAATGAATTCAACAAACAATTCGCAACAACTCAGAATTCTAAAATATATATTTTGTAATTTCATTTTTAAAGCTATAAATATCAACCATGAACCCAATGTATTTCCGTCAAAATTTAGCTTCACCAAGGACACATGGAATCTGCATCAAAGTGAAATCGTACCAGAGATTAGTTTAGACTACAATTCATTACATAATATTGATTTTACGTAGTGAAAATATAATAGTCGTAAACTTCAATGTTTTTTCATTTTTCTTCTAGATTCAAATCAAGATGACACTCTACAATGAAAATAAAAAACCGTCCCTATAACAATAATTTGAAACTCAAAAAATACAAAATATTGTAATAGGGTTTTCGAACTATCTGCTGGTTTTATGACGTCATAAACCATAACCGTAATTTTTGTATGCAGACAATATCGTAATTTATTGTGTAGGCACATAATTCAGAACCATTCATTACTGTCAAAAGAATGACCGATTATATCTCATTAAGGGGATAACTCTTGAATAATACATTAACACAGCAATCATTACAGCGGCACCTGCTTTCTATATCCAAAATAATCACAAGGCTGAGATATATTAACGGTATTTTTATCCCGAAATAGCTTTCGTTCGGTAACAGGTGGCCGATTCAAGGTGATTAATTTTATGGGCGTATCGGAATTGACTTTAACAACTATTCAGTTCGAGTTGGGTCATACACAAGATTTATGTTATCGAACTAAATTCACCAGTTCCTTCGCTAACAGGACGCGAGATACGTTCTTGTTTTTGACTTCGAATCGATTGTCAAACATGTGTCCAAGATGCATGATCTAGTCATTATGATCAAGTATAATCCATTCTTTGATACTATTTAACGCGTTTTCTACGAGGTACCTCATTGAAACCGGTTGAGTGCACCTCCTTCGATCGCTAAAGTTCGTGAAGTCCGAGTTTATTAGTCGAATTTCCATTCTTTATCACATTTTACGTCACGAAAAATGGGCGTTGCAACAAACACCACATTGTCAATTACCCTAAAGAAGCTTCGTAATCAGTGATGAAATGTATCTGGGTAATTTTCCTAGAAAAAAAAAAGGTTTAATAAAAATTTGAATTTAGATTAAACTTGGAGAGCCTGTTCCAAATATTCGGTCGAGAAAAATAAACAATGTATTTTTTCTAATTAAATTAATGACGCATTTAACATATTTTGTCCACTCCCTACACTCTTCAACCCCAAATTTCAGATGCCTGAAACGGCCGCTTCGTTCGCCATTACACTAGAACGGGCGAAGCACTTAGTTTCAGAGCCTATCACATCATTTACATAGACGATGGTGATTTAATCTCAAAAGAACTCGATTATTGGATGACATATAAACTGTCTGTGGCACTCTATATATTATTAATTTTTGTAATAAATAAACTCCTCATACTGATAAAATGAAAGCTTTTAAATTGAAAATGAATAATTAGGATCAATAATACTTAAGAATTCTAAGGGAAGAAATTGATATCAAAATATTTTACTAGCAAAATGCACTGCATTATGAGGGCTAGCAATATTATTTGTATGCCCGTCCATTTGGAGCAAAAATGCTTTTAGAATGGACTTGAGTTTGCAGAGCTTCCACTGCTTGACACATGTTATCAGACATTCATATGGACGGCTTTTCTGCCATGAGGCCAGAACCGCGACACTCTTCTAAACATGATCACTGGTCGATGACGCATTTGAGAGCATGTACATAATAATCAATTTAATTCGATTCAACTTATATAATGTATTACATGGATATTAAATCATTTTGTAATGAAGTAGTAATTCCATACAATAATTTTCTACATACTCATAATCATTAATAGAAAATTTTTAATTGAATAATTTGTTAATATGAGGATTATATTCAATAAACAATTCATTTGTTATGTGATTTTCGGAGAATCTTCAATGTTGCATAAAAAAATATTTGTTAATGAAAACTAAGAAAAAAAAATACATTAACTCTCTACGCATAATGTCATTATTGAACAGATATAAATATAGAGGTACTCGTGGAATCGAATACCTCTATGACAGGAGGATAAATGATAGCACATATCTAAATTACAAAATATAAAATATTTTTTTTGTAATCGCCAGTAGAAAGTAGTATTAAGATATTCCAGTTAAAATTATCACCCATTAAACTTCACACATATTTACTATCTAATAATAAAATACCATATTTATAAAACAAAATCACGGCTTATTTCCCCGAAGGGTAGGCAGATACTATAGATTTCCACATGATACCTTCTTTGCCTATCTCTGCTGCTTCACTGACATACATCAATCTGTCATGGAAACACTTTGGTTTCGGGTATTTAAAAATTAGCTTTTTTTTTAATGTGCTAACAATTTGGTCTGCATAGGATTTTCTGCATAGGAGGACCCTTACCCATCTATCCACCACACATATTCGCTCTATAAATTTGTTTTGTCTGTCTTCTTTCATTCATTCTCTTCAGATGACCAAACCACCGCAACATACCATTTTCTACTCTACTCAATTCGTGTTCCTTAAAACCATACCACTCTCTAACATCACTACATTTATCTTTCACAGAAACTCCATACATATTACGCAGAGATCCCATCTCCACCACATTAATTCTACTTTCATTTTTCTTCTACCATATCCAACTTTCGCTACCATACCACTACCTTTCCTTTCAATCACATTCACGCATAGGACATCCAGTCACTTGTCTTTCATCAGTTCGCAGACACCATCAATTTTATCATCCGTACCCACACACACACACATTTAAAGTACCGAAGTGGACTTCTTTAGTTCCCGTTTCGCCCCTCCTAGGAACTATGCGTGACTAGTGCCAAAGTTCGTCGCCGCAATAGAGCCTAGAACTTCCGATTCTATGGTACGAAAATCTGTCCGTCCTCCTCAAATACAATGGGACTGCCCGGAACGACCCTGGGTAGGGATTCTCTGGCAATGATAGTACTCTCCTGAGGCAATAGCTTTTTTACTCTGTATTTACATATAATCTAACAATCATCCAGCGATTGTGTAAGTAAACATTCTAGAAGTAAACACATCGATTTGTGATGTTGGAGTCACATTGTTTAATGTCGTTCGACCGATCGCCATTAGAACTGGAATGTATATGTATTTTTATTGAGAAGGCTAATGTTCTATTTACTGTGTTGTAAATTCCTACCCGGTGGCGTCGTAGCATATTAACTTCTATACCATTCAACCGATCACTATTAAAATTGGTAAGCTACAATATTTGGGCAAGAAAAATTTATTTGCTGTATTCATAGCTGTAAAGTAATATAGTTATTCTGCAATTTTTTATCATATTTTATTTAAGGCATAAACGGGACCGCAACTGAAATTGAGAATGAAAAAATCGACACCAAAAACAGGACCGGTATCAAAATCGAGAATAGGATAGCGATCGGGCTTTTGATTTCATGATGGGCCGATATAAAAGATGAAGCTATTCATTTTATGTTTATGCGGGCGGAGCCGAAGATAAAAATCAGTATTGTAATAATATTATAACTCAATGAAGTATCACACATTGTTGTTCTGCACTTTTTTCAATATTGCGTCATTAAATAACAGATTAATAATATTTAGATATGCATTTAAATTACAATGTTAAATTCCAAACCTTGAAGTGCTATAGTTGTTTCATAAACCCATACGTACCATAAGTATATATGGGTTGTTACCACATACCACATACGCATATGTCATTGCTATCTCATAATAATAATCCTACTTTGTTTACGACTATCAACAAACCAATTCTCATTTTTCTTCTCCTATTTGAATTATAGAAATTGCTAGACCATTTTTATCTTTAACATTTTTCAAACGCACATAAGAATCAAAACACGCCATAAAACCCAAAAGCACACACGTTCACAGCATAACATTTCGTGTACCTATCAAATGAAAGCTTACGACTGCACGTACATTACCGGGTTTACCAGCACTAAGCTAAAAGCTACGACGCCATATCCGTTTGGCCGGGGGCGCCGCGGCCCGGCCACTAAATACATCGGATACCCTCTTAAGGCACACTTTAAACTGCTCCTCACACGCTGCCCTGATCATTCTGGAGGAAGAAAGCTTTCCTTATTCGCTGAAATTTTTAAATACTTTTGTAAAAATATCCATTTTTTAAATTATATACTTGGTTAGTTCGTGGTAATGTATTCACCGAAATTTTGGTCGATATGGTTGTTTTTAATGTCATAATAATAACTATTCACTTCTTCATTTTTAAATCTGACAATCTATTTCGTTATTATAGTATGTTTTCTTTTCGTATGCGGTAGTTACGCGACGTTATTTTCAACGACATGTTATTAACACTTAAACAGAATGCATCTAAATTGTATACTTAATACTAATTAGTTATTGTACTCTTAACAATTTTAGGATTTCCGAAAAGGGGCTTCATCAAACTCAACGAAATTATTGTTGAATCGGATCGAATTTGTTATAATAGAGTTAATTATGTTGACCTACATATTCCCCCAAGAATGGTCTGAGTAATAACGTTAACATATTTAAAAAAGAATTTTTTTTTTATTTTCGTCATGAAATTATGTGGAAAACATATCAAATTAATATATATCAAATTCACAATTATATTTTATATATATTATGATATATGTGAAATACAGTATATATGAATATGATTAAATCTTACGTTCTTTATTTATTATTAAATGTGACTAAATGTTCTTATGATCGTGTTTATATATATCATAACCATTAAAACCTTTAGACGTAATCATGGTCATATCATTATAAGTAGTACATAATAACATTTCATTATATTGCAACTCACAAATTATATCTATGATAAGGGCGAACGTATGAGATTTTCATCTCATATTCTAAGGTGAACATAACAGGTCATTATCGCTGCTCTGTATCGTCGCGTGTTAAGAACTTCACATGTTTTCAAATATCCTGGTGAACGTCTTAAGACTTTCTCTCGCCTGTTTATCTGACAAATGATGTCTTCGAATTGCACATTAGTTAGAAAAGAATCCGTCAGACTGTGGCCATCATTATTTCTTACGGTTACATTTTACAAGAGTTATGTTAGGTGGCGGCCACCACTGCTTTTTACGTTTACAAATCCTAAGGTACCCTTGCACGGAAACAATAATTATTTTTTTACTCTCAAATTAATAACTTCCTTAAACTGGAATCGTTGTTGCTTTTGTATTACTCATTACAAGTACTCCATTAAATTATGACCATTATTGGTTTTTAAATTTATGGAAATTCCCTTAAACGACGTTTGAGAGACTGTGAGCGACGCATTAATTGATTTCAATTTTTTAGATTTATTTTTTCTTTCTTTTCTTTTCAAAGGCATTTCGACATATAAATAGCTAACAAATTTTAGATTATTGTATATGAGTACCTACTTACATAAGTCCTCAAAGAACTTTTAAACGATTTTCAAAGTTGCAGGATCTAACTTTGAAGTTTTTCTGCATGTTCAAATTTATCAGAGTCAAATACGAATTTCGAATCTTATGTATTGCTTAACTAGTTTATATTCCAAATATCAAGTTTATTGTCGTTGGAACTGGGTTAATAGAAAATATAAGTACTGTTTGATCGCACTTTAGTCTAACGCTCGATATCATACGTGCTTTGGTTGAGAATAGCCATTACTGTGACTACAGCGCACATACCTTTGGCTCCTCATTTTGATAGACCCTTACTTCATCCGTACCTGCATGCGCTTATCCATACCACAGTCCAAGGGTTAGGCACTCTGTAGATTCTGATATATATATATAAAGAGCACCAGCCGTAGACAAATCAAGAAATCTGGGCAACGCTTTCGAGCAAGCAACAAAGTTTTAGCTGTTTTGAAGCTCTTTAAAACTACTTTCTACTATTACCTATGTTTCTAGGCTTTTAGCTTCCAAGAAATCTGTTTGATATTTTTATGCTATCAAAACTTAAAATTAATGGTTATCCCTTTCAAAATAAAAAATAGAAATATTTCTCTATTTTTTATACATCGCTCTTATTCTCATAAGGGCAACCAGTACTTACTTTATACTAAATTTCCAATTTGTAAGAAACGTTAGAAAAAAATCAGATACAATAATAGGTTCAGAAAAATACATTAAAAGATAATAGGTGCCAGAGTAATGCTAAAAGTCGCTTCGTTTTGATATAAAAAAATAAGATTATGTTTCCGAAAAAAATAAATAGTACAAAGTTACGTAATGCGACAAAATAACCGTTTTTTTTTCTTGTTTTTGCCACAATACTCCCTCGCATCTCCAAGTTTTTCGTATTTCATGCTCAACCGAGAACGGTCGAGATCAACGTCGAATATTTTCCACGGTATATTGTGAGAGAAAATTTAGAGGGCTCTCAACCACAGCACAGGCGTCTTAGGACTCGAGCTAAATAGGATGTATGCTCGCCACTGTGACAACTTTGATAGTAAAATCTATGAGATCATCTCAGTTAAAGCTTAAGGCATCTAGAAGGCTTTTTTAAACTGCAATAATTTTTAAATAGGATAATTTTATTAAAAGAAGTTCTTTCTTTTAACACTCGAGGTGGTAAATCAAATTCGACGTTGCGTTCGATGTCTAAAGAAAAAATGTGTGAGAGCCAGAAGTTTAATTTTATTAGAAAAAAAAAAACAATTAGTCGATAATAAATACCAAATATAACGATATTTAATAAACTCCAAGCCTCAACAATTTAACGTCCATTTCTGGACAAAGGCTACTTCCTAGTTTCCCACGACGTTCGTTCCTAGACCACCAATGGTGGCCTGTAGCTTTTACTTGGTCGTCAGACCACCTGATAGGTAGTAAACCATTCAGAGCCCTGTGCACGATAGCATTTGAAAACATTTCTTCCTAGCGATCAATAATTCTATGACGATGTAATGTGCTCGTTGCCACTAAGTGATTCTATGAACTAAGTCTGTTAAGTTAGATTAGGTTAGAAGAACCAGATTCTTCTAGCAATTTCCTTCGGATTTCTTCTCAGTAACTCCGAACAGAGCTTTTTACATTCTAAGTCGAGCGTATTTTCCAACGTTGCTTATGATCGTATTATTCTAAATGAATACCGTGAACGAATTGAGAATAGGATAAATATCAGGACAGAGACTGCTTATTATGCTATCCACTCTACCGAAGCAGATACCGCACGAGCGACGGGTACCAGTCAATACGAGGACTTATAAATCATTGCATGCACATGGCAACACTATACGTCCTTTACGAAGTCACACGAGTTCCCATTAAAAATAAAGTTCATAAACGGATCTGTATAAATTCCGTGTGTAATGGTAACATATGCCTGGAATATTTAGAAAGGGTTTCGTTATAGGGCCATTACCGCACAGACGTCAAAACTGAAATTGGGACGGACATTTATTAAATTTCTGTTTGTTGTCGCGGCGCTCTCGTCGCTCGTCGCACTCACTCACGCGGCGGAGGTCGAAGGCGCGCCCGCGCTTATTGCCGGTGCTTAAAACGAATGTTTACAATTAAAGCCCATTTATAACTTACCCGGGTAGTTGGATGATGTTGGGAATATGAATCCTTTGTTACTATAGGCAAAATATTGTATTCGATTCGTGGTTAGTAGTGTCGTTTCAGAGATATAGTATTCTGTTTTATGGATTTTGAGTTTATTTTTTTAATGACGTCACAGAACACAGTTTAAATACGATATAAACATTTTTAGAGTGTAGAGACACGTGATTTGAACACTTGATATGGTTTCGCTCATAAGCAAAGAGGAGTTCAACTAAAATATTTAAGTCGGAAAGCCTTGACTTAAAACTATGTTATTTTAAAATTTATTTGGATTGCCAAAGCAATCCAAATAATTTTTATTACTGTATCGAAAGAAATACTTTTTATTTCTTTCCACCATACATCATTTTCGTTTACTTTTCGTTCGATAAACTTTATAACAAGATATAATTAATAAGCGCTCAAGATGCACACAAAGTCACAAAACAAATTGACGGCACTAGCAGTTCTCTAGGATATCGCTTGTCGAAGTTATCACATCGGTAGCTTAAATAGAACTGAACTAAAGTTCGGGCCATACACCCGCTTATATAGGCAAAACGAATGAAGGAATGATCTAGAATCGTCTAGTGTAGAATAATTGAGAAGCAATAATGTTTTGTTACACCGCCAATGAAGCGGCAAACATCAAAGCCTTTGATGTTTGCCGCCTCACTCTTTGATGATCGCCGCCACTCAGTTTGCTCTCTCACTTGATTCCGTGAGTATGAGTAAGTTGTGTAATATTTTTTTTATTCGGTTTTCCAAAAAATCTTACGGGCCGGATCAAACGTTACAGCGGGCCGATTGTTGCCCGCATATACTGCAGAAGGATAATAATTACATGACTTTTCTTTTATGTAGAATATTTTTGGTGTAAATGACTGTATTCAATAAGATAGGTAGCTCGATATACTCACTTTTAATAGTAGAAATTAGACAATATTGCCAAGAGTATATACTTATTCCAATGTATTGTCTACGTTCAGTTGTTGGAAATACCTTCAACATCATAATTTCTTGATTGCTGGATTAATTTATAAGACTGACGGAAGTAAAGTGTGATTCAAAAGGCATTGTTGAAGATCAGTATGCACGAAGTAGCCGCAGCAATTAAACCTATATTCACTTCATTGCAACTCTCTAACATTCTTCTCAAAAAACTTGGGTTTCACTAGTAATATATTAAATAGTCGTAGATTAATATAATAGATAAACAAAGCAGACGGTGTATTGTTGACAATGTTAATAATTAACTAGGCAACAGTTAAATACGGGAGATATCAAAATATTAGATTGAAATGCTGCCATTATTTGCTCTATAGCTATAATAATTAAAAGTCTATGGGATTCTGCATCTGTAGCGATTTATTACTAAATGGCTCGGACAATGAAAATGGACTGCATGGTTAATTATATATTGTAGAATGTAGTGTTGAAGTATAATTCGTACATTGACAAAAAGTTAAACTTTTATTGTTGTTACATATTTTATTATGTGTTACCATTACTAATGTCTAACGAACGAATCAAAATATTATGCCACAAATAAAAAAAGAAAACATTGCAAAAAGGCTCACAACTAGCATCATCCAATATGTATTAAATATTTTTTTTGCATTTAAAAATACCGTTTAAATGTCGTCTTTAGACATCAGACCAGTGTATCCATGTTTTGTTGACGGTCACGAAACGATGCAGAAACTCCTTCGAATTGCTCTTAAACATTTCAAATACTGCTCTGAAGTGGTCTCACGGTTGAATTTTAATGCGGAGTGAGTAAACGCTGTACCAATCACGTCGACAGCTTGCTGATGCTCAATACTTCATGCAGGATATGATCCACGCGTTTTTTTGAGAAGCCTACTGTCTCAGCTACCTCGCGCACCTTGCGTCGGCGATCTGCCAATACGAGATCACTGATTTTGTAGTCGTTTTCGAGGCACCTGGACGTGGCTCATCAAAAACCGACTTGCGATCACGTTGAAACTCGTTAAAACAATATTTGATAGTCGCCATCTAAGGAGAAGAGTCACCATACCCAGCATCCAAGTGCTTTTTGGTTTCGTTGCGCGATTACCATTCCAAAAACATAATTCGAATCACTGACTGATATACTCTCTTTTTCCATTGTTCTCAAATCCGCAGACACGCTCGCTTCCACACGCGGAAAAAATAAAATTACGCGCCTGACTAGGCTGAAATTTTAAAAGTAGCTGTCTACGAAAATGTACTGCGTGATAATAAAATTTTCTTGCAATAGTGATACTATAGGGCGGTGAGTCTAAATACTTATCGGATCGCCCAGGTAAATACTAAAAACAGAAGCAGACTATGAGGATGTATTCTGAGGAACGCTCATGCAAACCATAGATGCAGACAATGTCTGAACTCTGCTATGCGAAGGCGATTTCAGAGGGTCGTGTGCTTAGCTTGTTACTTTATAATGATATAGTTCGCGATCAAAGCTTCATGACTATCATAATCGATTATTAATATCTAAAAAAATCGGTTTATATATATGCTAACAACTAATTTTGAACCAATTTCTTGAAAATTTTACTAAATAAAATTACTTAATGTCCAGTGCATTAGTGCATTACACAATTTTTGTAACTGTTTGTAATCTAACAAATTGTGTAATATGCTCCCACCTTTAAATAAATTTCAAAAGGCTAGCTTTAACCATGTATACCCTTGACATGTTCTGTTTTCTCATTTTGATTCTTATTTGCATTTTACTTCACTAATTACCTTTCCCTTGTTGTATTTCCAAATTGGCACGCACGAGCTGGTTTTGCTGGATCTACACCTAGTGTGACGTATAAACTTGAAAAGCCTGTAGCTAACAAGTAATAGAATACAATTTTGTCCGTGTCGTCCGTTCTAATACAATACTAAAATTTGATTCAGCTCAGGTTAACCATAAATTCCTAATATGAAGAAATTGATATAATGACAAACTATCTAAACATTTTGTTGAGTTAAAAATAATGAGATTTCAGATCAGTCGATTGACTACTAACAGTAAAAAATACTGTCACTTCTAAAAAATGAGGTTCTTTTTCTTTATTTTAAACGTTAAAGCGTATATTAAACCGTTTAATGCAGAGCATGTCCTAGCAGTACATAATATCAAAACTTTACAACAGTTAAAGCACTTTTCTAACAGTTGAGATCTGTCTGCTAAAAATCGTTAGTTTTACACAAACCTCAGTGGTAAATGCCAATTTTAATGCAAGTTTAGAGCTTATATTGTATTCTCAAAGGCGCTTACAAATTTTTCAAGAGGCTTAGGTATTTCAACCCACTAAGCCTTTGATAACCCGTATTAGTTAAGGCCTAATTACCAACATCTATCAAACTTTCTTAAAGTCTTAAGAAAGGATTTTCGGAATGCTGAGTAGTTTAGTCGTAAATGATTTATAAAGTAATCAAAAATATATCATATTCTAGATTATTCTATAGTTTCTTTACGTATAGTTGAAATAGATAACTTGCCTTAAAACAGCTGTGACAACAGTCCGGTATATTCTCGAATTTTGCTGATAGACGAGGAATATCGAGTAGCGAGCAGTGTGGGAAAATAAACAAAGCGACGCGCGCGCCGGGAACGTCGTGTAATTCAATTCTGGCTGCGAAAAAAATGATTGAAGTAAAAAAAGAAGAAAGGTATTTTCTAACAAACAATTTAAGGTTCAGAAGTCAGCAATTTGAAAATATGCGTGTCTGTCTGTGTGTGTGTGTGTGTGTGTGTATGGGTGTGTTTGGGAGTAAAAATGAAGATTATATATAGTAACTGCATACATTAATTTACATTTTTGTGTCATTCTTTAGTAACAAGAGCTCTCGTACCGAATTCTGTGTTCTGTTCATGTGAAATCATTTTATAAATTTTATTTCAAATCGTGCAAAATATTCCTGTCGAATAATCGCGTCACTTCATTAATACCTTTTTAAGCTCCCATTAAGATGTCACCTCCGCGACCGTAAACGGGTCGCGGGCCGCGGCGCGCTCGCGTGCGGCACGCGAGCGCCCGCGACCGGCCTCCTTTACACGGTATCCAGTTTCGCTCGGCCCGATGGCTACGCATTCGCGTGTGCCCCCACATGCTGGACTTTAGCGCCGGCTTCTCCCGCGACCCGGCATAATCCTAGACGACCTCCGCTGCTGTTGGCTGACGCGCAAACGCTCCGTCGAACAAGAAATTAATCAATGCTTTTGCTAATCACCGTCGGATCGTTAACGAATCGTTATGTAAATTCACGTTGGAGCACGCCGTGTCGGTTTAAGACTCCAGAATCTATATCGAGGATTTTTTAAATTATAATTGACTGCAACTTTGCCCGTATGAGCGAAATTACTTATTTTTATATTAAACATGGTTCCATTTAGGTCCTGTTTTCCACTCAAATTCTGGTTCCGATATCGATCTCATCCTAAATTCCAATCTCCGTCTTAACCTCGGTTCCAGTATTGATCTTGCTCTGGATTCCAATCCTTTTCTCGATCTCAATTCCTTATTTGAAAATTAGTATTCGCCTGTATATTTATAGGCCTTAAAAATATGGCTCAAAGTTATCAATTTCAATTTATTTCTTATTTCAAAACCTTATCCCTAAAAAAGTGTAAGACGGTTTATTATTTCGTTTTAAATGTATAGATTTAATTCAATGCACTCACTTTATACACCGTCTATTAAGACTCATATCGAACCGTTAACAATATAAAATTTGAAATGCTGTAACACAGACAACAAATTCAAATATCAAATATAAATCTAATACCCAAGCACTAGACTATAAAGCGCAATGCGATCAAACTATACATCGGTATACAAGTTGGCGGACGGTGCGCGCTGTCGCCTGACGCTCCCCGCACAGCGCTCAGGGCCCCGTTAGCTCGAACATTCCTGTCAGATACGTGTTAGCGACGCTCAGAGACGACCGGTATCGCTATAAATTGCAAGTAGATAATTCGACATATTTATGTTAAATTCCCTTTGCAACCCAATGATGTGTATTTCCAGTGCCACTGTGGATTTTTTTTAAAGTTCTATATTAATACGCAGTTGATAAGGTTTACGTTGTGCGAAAGATGTTAAATGAAGAATTACATCATTTCTCTTATCAGTACAGCGATAACATGTCTCCGCTTCCTCCTCTGCCCTCGTGGATGTATGGTATATAGTTGTTACTTTTTCACGTTTCTGATACACATGGCGAATTCGGTTTGGCTCCCAGTATCGTGCGCATCTTATACGACATGATATTGTAACTAATATTAGAAATTGGAAAGAAATAGATTTTTATCGATTCTAAAGATTATTTGAACAGTCTCAAAATCCGCTCATTAGATGTTGCATTTAAAATAGACACAAATACAGGAATTGTACTTGTGTTTAGTTGTTCATATTTTATTATCTAGGCGAACCAGGATATACATGTATATACATTAGAGTGCTTCTAATTTTTTAACTTTTGAAAAAATTTCGCATCACCCCGCCATTCGTTTCTATTACCTAAAAAACAAATCTGCGAGTTTTTTTATTTGTCAAATTGAGATTAAAGGAACGCCACCGCAAGTCAAAGTTTGAAAAAATGTAAAATTATAACGTAAGACTAAAATGCGTAATATTTAAATATATTCTACAAATCTGATATACAATGCTGTCGCACGACATGTTCTTTACATCTCATCTGCAATCTGCAGCTCATGTCGCGTCTCATCGCAAATTTAGTACTTAGCATATGCGCTTAGATAGAGAGTACACACGATTTTGTGTCATATTTATTTAAGAAATAATAGAAGGAGCCGTAGTTCAACTCAAATTAACAAAACAAGAACTCAAGATATTACTGAAATTAGTATTTTTGTTAATTGCGTTTATATCAAATGTTAGTTTCAAGCTCCACCTGTAATTTCTGAACCAAGAAACGACCTATGGTTTCTAAGAAAGCTTAAAACCTTCAAGAGTGAACATCTCTATGAAACGGAACAAAAAATGACAGCTCCAAGCGCATTAATTTAGATGTCAACCATATTACTGAAACAAAATCATCGACTGCAAAAAAAGGAGAAGGTTCCATGTTCATCTGCATGTTTTTTTTTATGTACATTCAGCAATAACTTCGGCAACTGTGGACCGGAATAGCTATCTTTTTTATTTGAAAGGGTATAATACCCTCGAGGTGGTCCCATAGTCACCAAGTCAGGATCTGATGATGGCATCCCCAGAAATAGGGGGATTCCGTCATATATCACAGGCAGGTATAGGCTATTTGAGCTTCTTTTTTTTTTAAATTAAATTAAAAATTAAAAAACATTAAGCAAAAAAAGCGAATATTTCAACAGTCAAAAATAATACTTTACGTTGAGTCATCAAATTCGATTGAGTTGCACCTTAAGTATCTTATATATATTTATTATAGAAATTGATGGATGGTGCGATAAGGTTTGCTCGTTGAAATGGCGGTGTAGTGTCGCGGTTTAGACATACTAATATTACACAATATTTTAAGTATGTCTAAACATTTAGAATACAAAAAAAAATATTTTCCATACCCTGTTTTAGGTACCAAGATCCGGGTTAACGATGGCTGTAATAGAATTGTTTTAATTAACCACTCACAGATATAAAAATATTTACTATCACGGTCCCTTTAACCCTTAACTTATAAATTTTATTAAGTAGTTTAAACGGCGCACGAAACAAATTAGGGTTCTCTATTCAATTAACTTAACCGCCATAAACGAATTACGTCCTAGGACCCTATCTAATGTTACATGGCAACGAACAATGAAAATAATTTTGTACAGGAAAATAAATTATAAATGGCCATACACGTTAGATCAAGTTGTAGTTGATCATAGCGTTCGCTATAAATTTTTGAGTGTTTTTCATTAGAGTTGTGTTCATTTTTCATTTGATTCTGGTGGTTGATCATGTCACAAATATTGTATTTAACTCAATGAATTTTCATACTGTGTATGAGTTTGAATGCTTAAAACCTAGCCAAGTACGACTCAGGGTCGCGTGGAGAGGATTTCGGGCAATAAATCGTAGAATTACTCTTTATTAAATATAATCGCAACGTTTTACACACATTTTCTACTATAAGCTCAGACGTTTTGGAGATAAGAAGGAATGTTCCAATTTTTCAAATATTTCCTTTAATGTCTCAATATCTTTTAGGTGATGCCATTTAAAACTATCAAAGTTATCGAAGCGGTATTTGCTTATCGATGGTTCATTATTCTATTGTTTGGTACTAATTTATCAATGGTTAGGTTAGCTGCTGCCCCCGCCCTTCATAAATAAAAAAACTTTGAACAAATACAGCATCAATACGATATATGTATATAAAGGGCATTCCATACAGATTAATAATCATAATTTTAAAGTCTCCTCACTGGGTGATAATTGGAATGAAAGTAGAATTTTTACCCATTGTTAAAACCTGTCTGGCGATTTAAATTACACTGCGTGCCCACTTTATCACAAATAACGTATATATTAAATATCTTTGACCAGAATAATAAATTATACGTACTGTTTCTAATTATATACAAATAATCGATAAAATGAACCGTTAATGTAAATATAATAGTGAAAGTTTATTTTATGGATACAACAAATCTCTATTAATAGAGCATAGAGAATATAAGCTGTGTAACTAAGAACATTATTTGCTATCTAAATCGCCTGGGCGTATGACGTACATGGGCCTCCATTACAAGAGTTAGAATAGTCATGCATTACGGTCTATATAGCTTAGAAATTCACCATTACTTAGGTAATCTGTGGTCTTAATATTAAAGAGAGAACAGTTTGAGACGATAGTTATGTAGTTTTTTCAGGTCTTATTGTTGCAGATTGATTAGTTTTTTACATAGCAGTAATATCATGCCTCACACGAACAGAATTGAGCGTTACAAATACATTTTTCACGAGGATTTTTATATCTAATAAAATCTGATAACGATCAGTTAGATCATACATGACATTATAGGGCAAGACTCGTTAATTATAATTGGTGATATGTTAAATTAAGCTGTCACTGTAATTTTTAAATATTCAAGTAATTATTGAAACCTTGGATTCAGGGCAATGCCCAGATTAACATTTTAAGTGCTATATTGAATAAGTTCAAAAATATTAATGTAAATCGCGAAAATCTACCAATTCTACTCAATATTTTATTGTAAGTTCGGTAGACGCAGCAAACGGCTATCTACCGGGTACAAGGTATTTTTGTTCGTGAGAAATTTTTTTTTCCAATACAGTTGTCAACCATTGGTTGTGTGGAACTGAAGATAGCGGGTTCAGTGACAATCGGCCTCGAGAGACACCCACGTCCGCGTGAGCAATGAACTGATAAAGGCTGATCTAATGTTCTTCGTCTATCTTTCTTCATAGCCATAAACGTCAATAATATGAAAATAACTAGCGAAGCGTAAAAGCAGTTACGGTTGTATTATATAGTGAAAACGTCATATAATTCTTTAATTTTATTTGACACTTTTAGTGTCACCGATATATTTTATAAATATTTCCTTAAACTAAAACTCTAAGTAAGAAATTATAAAAAAACAACTTCATAAAATCATTACGCATAACCTTAACAATATTTATTTGGAGGTATTTTTCTTAGCGAGCATAAATACAGACCTGATCAACTTGACAATTCCTAAACAT
The DNA here is from genome assembly GCA_005406025.1 of Eumeta japonica. Taxonomy (NCBI): domain Eukaryota; kingdom Metazoa; phylum Arthropoda; class Insecta; order Lepidoptera; family Psychidae; genus Eumeta; species Eumeta japonica. The sequence continues at coordinate 16,376 of BGZK01000492.1, read as the reverse complement.
AATTCTAAAAAAACGTTAATAATCCTTCTTCAATCCTGACTTCAAAAACTATTTGATGAATATTTGATTTTATTTATTAATTACGATGTTAATGGGCGCTCTATAAATATAAAATCAAATATTTGTGATTGTTCCTTTATATATATATATATGTGTGTGTGTGTGTGTGTGTGTGTGTGTGTGTGTGTGTGTGTGTGTGTGTGTGTGTGTGTGCGTGTGTGTGTGTGTGTATGTGTGTGGGTGTAAAGGAACAATATATATATTTATTAGGGTAGAGTGTGTTTTTTTATTCTATTATTGCTTTAGCATACATGTAAAAAGTTGCTCTTTTTGGTCATCAAGAAAAATCAATGATCTCGTGTTTTGTTTAGAGGTGCCCCCATCATCATAAAGTTTTGAAAAAACAATGAATATGAAATAGCAAACATTTTATAAATGCTGAATGACATCCTGAGCGATGCCCTGTTAGTGTAAAATAAGCAAAAATAATCTTCAAACGTGCGTGTTAAGACCCGTAGATGACGGGTTGGGGGGTACTCCACATTCCTCGCTTTACACTCAAACGCCGATAGAATGGCATTTAATCAACTCGAGCGCTTAGAGCATTCACTTGTTTGACGCTTTGAATTTAACGGCTGGGATCAACTTGTTTAATGTAAGAAGTATTTTCATCTTTTATACGCGCAGTTCATTTTATTATTGTAATACTTTAGTATATATTATTTTCTTGATTACAGAAACATGTCTCAAGTTAAAACACGACAGATGACGAGTTGTCCTGTACTTGGTTAGCCAGAGAAGTTACCAGTATCTCAGTTACCAACTTATAACGATGTGATAAAAAAAATATCTTTACATCAAACCTGAATTTAAACCTGACAAAACAACAAAAGAGCCAACAGTTCATAAAATATCTGAAAGATTGGCACACGAATTTTTAGAAATAAGGCAAATAGTGTTTCTGACAACCATGAGTTTTAAAATAATTTTACAACTGATTCGTTCCTACCACAACAAATATATAAAATTAATGAAACCATATCAAGGCCCGTCAAACTAATAAAAAATGGCAAGATAAGATCAATGAATTTATAACAGAATCCCATATATTGTTTGATGTTCGCAGCTGCAAATGCAAAGTTATCTCGAATCGTAACTGTGTAAAAGGTAGTTGTGTACCAAGGAGGAACCAAGTTTTTTACTCAATCAAAGAATAACAAAGAAAATGATGATAGGCGGTGTGGATATGGTAGCAACTATCAAGAATAAGAAAAAACAAGAAAGAAAACAGCGTAACACAGAGGTAAATAATTTTGATAAGCCTTGTTGTTCTGGTTTTTTTAACCGATGACTTAACAATTGAATGCAGAAAGCTCCTGCGATAGCTTACTTGTGACATCTTCCAGTCTTTTGCATGAAAAGTCAAAACAGTTGAAACAAAAAGGTTTGTCACCTCAAAAAATGAGGAGATTAAATTTACCTTCATTAGCCCTTGCCTGTGATCATACTGGAGTCTCTGACAAAGCTGCTGCTATTACAGTTCCTTCCGTCTTAAAAGATGTTGGCATTATTTCATCAAACAATCCAACTGGTGTCATTGATTGATCAAAGTTGCGCCTTGAGAGAATTAAAGTCAAATCAACTTTACATGAAGCAGATTGCAATAAAATCCTTCGCAGCATGTATTTTGGTGGGAGAAAGGATAAAACTTTAGTTCGTATTCACAAAGTAGAGACGTTTTATTGAAAACGGCTGATAGAAGACCATAATGTGATTTTATTGGAACCAGGAAGCGACTATTTCGGGCATGTTACATGTGAGTCGGAGACTGTTAAATGTATTAAAGATTCTATAATAACTCACTTGAAATCTAAATCTGTAAAACTGAATGAAATAGCTGTTGTTGGCTGCCATGAAACAGTTGTAAATACAGGTTCTAAAGGTGGTATTATTCGGTTGATGGAAGAAGAACTAAGCAAACCATTACAGTTGTATATCTGCCAATTTCATTCTAATGAATTACCACTTCGACATTTGTTATTACATTTATATTGAAAAACTACAGGGCCTAAATGCTCTTCAGATGCCATCGGGTCTCAATTACAAAATTGTCACACAATACCCATAGTCAGATTCACCGTTATACTTACAATATTTCCTAAAATTACTCGGAATGCTTTGAGCACTGATCAAAAATATCTTTACGATGTAATAACTGCTATCAGTATTGGTATATTTACCACTAATTTAGTTAATATGAAACCTGGACCTCTTAACAATTTTAGATGGCTCACAACAGCTAATCGAATTCTAAGATTATATGCCATTAAAACTAACCCAGAAGGAAAGTTACTGATAACCACGTACGTGATGAAAGTTTATGAACCAATATGGTTTACAATAAAATGTAATCCGTCATGCATAAATCTGTGGCAAACCATTAGTCTGAGTGGCTGTTTGAGCTCCGATTTGAACAAAATTATTGACAAGGTAATCTAACGAAATGGATATTTCGGTCACTCAGAAAATCTTTTCATTTCAATGCTTGGAGATGATAAAAAATATACGGGATATATCATATCGAAGAATCATAAAACCAAGATTAAAGACTACTCGACGACTTCGAACGTCTAAAGTAGTATTATGTGGCGAGAATGTGACATAACGGAGCCACCTCTAACTATAAATATGTCTGATGTAACCTTGAAATACGTTATCGAAAACGATTTCGGCTATTACCAGAATATTAAGGATTTTCCATGCCACATTCAAGCCGTAGAGCGCTGCATCAAATAGATGACAGAAGCTTCAAATGCAGTTTGTGGCGAAAATAAATGAGACGGTTTTATTAGGGCAAGTCTACTTTCACGCCGACGAATGCCTACTTTTAATACAAAAATAAAAAACAATTTGATATCTAAATAAGTATTTTTAATATATTTTTGAATAATTTTAATAATAAATGAATAAATGAAAAAAATTTTTTTTTTATATTCAACTGTGTTGAGGTACCTTAAAACATCAAGACAGGTGAGTAATACGTTTGTTTTATATACAACTTTTCACTGCTATGCCGTTCAAAACAAAATGTTTTTTTTAAAAGTCCATACATTATCGCTCCACCCTCCACCCAGTATAAGACATATATATATATATATATATATATATATATATATATATATATATATATATATATATTTGTCTTATACTCCTTGTGGTATTACATGTAATTACAACATATTGTATTAAATAAATACATAGTGGACAGTGGTGGTTGGGTGAACAGAATCGTTATAGTTCTGGACTTAAAAAGCGCCATGTTCGAAATCCTGATCACAGACAAAATCAATAATGACTTTTCAAAACTTAAAACAAATTAAACCTCTCCCGCGGCGCCTCAGACAGCTCGTCTTCCTCGATCTGAAATAGAAAGATTGTGTGAGGAGGTGCGTCAGCAGTGGAGTAAATAATATATAGAATCGAAATTACTATTCACATTAGCATTACCATTTAAAAAGTTACAATTAAAAAATTATTGTGTGTAAGTTTCATGTAATTAAATACTATTTGGAACTTAAACACAACACTTTTTAGAGCTAGTTACAGACTAATATAGGAGTAATCGATTACGTATCGATGAAAACGTATATACAGCATCCATTCCGATATTATCGTCCGATACTCTGTAGTACCAGTGTCGGATGCGATATCTTTGCGAAAAAAGGATATTGATTCTAGTTACTCTGATATCAGATTGATATCGAGCTTTATTTTCCGATGACGTGTTATCGTTTCGGAAGACCTGAAAAAAATTTAAGAACATTTAATAATAAATTATAAAAAAATGAAATGTTTTATAATCTCTATATGTTACAATTGTATAATATCAAAGAGACATTATCCTAACTAGACTGTGGTATCTACCCAGTTAGTAAGATGATAATTGTTCCAAAAACATCAACAAATTACGTACCTCCAAATTTTACAATTAATCGATAAATACGTATTTCGGTTTTAAGAGTAAGATGGATTCAATAAAAAAAATTGTATATCAAAAAAAGCAAAACAGAAGAAAGCATGTGTAATTAAAATAAAATCTTTGCCTTTTATGACAACGCAATGTAGATGAACGAGAATTCAACGAAGTCATTAATTTTTGGATGCGATTCTTGCGGCGTTATTTGAATTGATTGCCAACTCAAAACTCATTTTTATAATACTAAAATAACAATTTCAACTGAAGCACTTTTTAAAATATCTTTGTACTTGAAATATTGTAACACCTTTTTTTAATTAATACACTACTTCTATGTGAGTATGCGTAAAGTAATTTAATTTCTTGTTCTACTAAATTTGCCATTTAAGTACAACATTTTGTAAGTTCCCTATCAATAGTAAGTATGACTGCTACAAAAATCACAGTTTTAGTGTTACTCCCAATCGAAAGTCCAAAGAAGATTTGATCAATGTCATAAAAATCCTTCCTCAACTCGAGTTCCTGAGTCGCGTGCCGCATAACGCTTCGGTTCTATCGGTTTATCAGTTATTCATGAAAACAAAACGGAGGCTGATTTTATTTAAAGGAATGCGCTATGTTTTACTTATACCGCGCTTTACTTCTTTTTTTTTTCAACTTCTTTGCCTCGACCTGTGTCACTTTATCAAGCGTGATTCGTACTTATAAACCATTTTATATCATACTGTAGTTACAACGGGGTCAAATGTTACAATTTATAAACAGTCTTTGATGTGATTTGTTTTATATCCCGTTATAAGGATCTAATAATAAGAATTTTTACCATTGAATTAGTGAACTCATTTTGTATGTAATCATGATTATTGTTAAGTGCAAATGTGGTTAAAAATTTACATGTTTCACTCTGTAAGCAGTTCCTAATATTATGTATAACGTTTTATTTTTTAACTGTATTAAACTATATATTAAACTAACTGTATTACAATAATACTAACTGTATTAAACTAAAAGGTTATATTTTATAAAATTGAAATGACAAGACTTCTTGCTACCGTTAGATCGATTGATATATCAAGGAACATCTCAATAAACTAAGCACTGGGAAGAGATTCTCTTATATTATTCGATCTGTACTCGTAGGGCGCACTATAAGTTTCTAGAACTGGCCACTTACATATACAACATTTAAAAAGTACATACTACATTCGAAAATGGAATTCTTCTTTTGTGTCATTTTACTGTCAATTTATTTTACATTGTGGTGTCATTTTAAAATTGCTTGTCTTCTTCACTATGGATTTAAGTCGTGAAAATTTTCGTAGCATGATTTTCTACGATTTTAAGTGTAATTTAAAAGCTCAGCAGAAATTTGCAGAATCATCTGCAAATTTCTGCTGAGCTTTTAGTAAAGAAAGTATCAACTTTCTTTGTTATTCAAAGTTAAAAAACAACAGCCCATTTATGACGATGTGAACTGGTATCTCTAAGATAGATGAATAATACTGCAAATAACCTACTTCTTAATGAAATGAAAACAAAATGTATTAAATTCTCACTTCCAAATGTAAGATATAGATCCGGAACTATTTCAGTACGTAATAAAGTGTTGGAGTCGGTGAAAGCTACCGTGTTCCTGGAAATTACTTCATATCAGTAAATTGGCGAAAAAACTTAGCTCTGCCGCTTATGTAGTCAAAAAAAAAAATAAGAAATTTATCAGACGTCGAAACTACTAGATTGGTTTATTTTGGCCGTTTCCATAGGCTGATGTCGTATGGCAATTTGCTCTGGAGAAACGCCGCGGATATTCATAGAATTTTCGTGCTGCAGAAGCGGGCCGGTCGCGCGATTTACAAACTCGGACCTTGTGCATCTCTTAGAAATAAGTTTAATGAAATTGGAATCTTCACCCTGGCATCTCAATTCATATACAAAAATTTATTATAGATAAAAAATAATTAGAAATGTTTAAAAGAAATAGTAGTCGACATAAACTCAATACCATAAATAAAAATAAACTGATTTCACATGTTATTAGATTAAGTAAAGTCACAAACTCATTTAGAGGGCTCTGTGTGCACATATTCAATAAGGTTCCTGTAGATACATAAGATTTACTCCTATATAAATTTGAGAGTGTTGTTAAACAAATTCACTCAGTAAAAAAGGGAATTATACAATTTCTCAATATTTAGAAGACAAATATCCATGGCCATAAAAGGTTCGGCTTCTTACCGGACTGTTTCGTTCTTAATGGTTTTGTATTTGTTTTGGCTATGTATGAGCAAATTAGAAAAGAGCTGCCCTTAAGTTTCTTTCTCGTTCTTCTTGAGGGAAAACTGCCTTCCGAACGAGCGGTAAAGTGTAAATTCGCAAAAAATTATGACTTATTTCAAGTGTTATTTTGTAACCTATGAAATAAAGATATTTTGAATCTGAATTTGAATTCGAGGTCACCAGGGAAAAATGGCATAAATGTTTTCAAAAGTGGTTTATTCGTATGATAAAGTCCATTTATGCTGACGGAGATTATTTTGAGAAATAATAAATTCCTTTTTGACCATTCATAATAATTTTTCTCATTCGTTCCAGAAATTTTCAATGCGCCCTGCGTGTTTATTAGATCAATATGTTTGTTGTTAAGTATATTTTTGCTGCATTCTATAAATCATTGTTCTAGAATAACTTAGAATTCCACACCTTCACATACATAATACTCTGACCAATATTTTCTTATTATTAATTCCAAACCAAAATAAAACCAATAGCATTAAATTACTCTTTTTCACAAGCTTTTCTATATAAAATCACAAACACAAATCCTACCTAAACCCCTGAATTCCGTTATCCGGTGCGTATAGAGCTATTAGGTGTACGCTTTCTGGCATATTAATACATTAATCTAAATTCAATGAGTTCCGCATAATCTATTAATAGTATTAGATCGGATTGCCGATGCGTGGAATAAGCGGGCACAGGCGACCTCCAGCCGAACTACAAGTCAGAATCCACGCATTACTTGATTACGCTAAAAGGTCGCTAACGTGTCAGTTATTTTTTAAAGATGGTACATAAAATAAAATTTAAGCCTTCAACTAAAAGAGAGACGAACAATATGTGTGAAAAAATTGACGTATGGATTTGGTATAAGTTTTTGGACAAGGATAATCAAAGCTTATCCTTTGATTATCCTTATACCTGATAAGTTTTACCTAAAATAGACCTCTATTTCAGGTAAAACCTTCCATGAATTTCCTGAAACTAATGTGTGGACGAATGATACTGAATGCACTAATCGATGCAAAAATCTGGAATATGTTTTTTTATGTTTAGATGGAGATTATTTTTTTATGATTTTGGCTAGATTTGAGCTCTACGAAACTTAATTTCCTTTTAAATATACATAAGTCAATTTACTTAAAAAAAAACAATGTATTGTTATTATTTAAATTTAATTTGCAACGTAAAGACGAAATATTACAAATTTCAAATTTCATATAAAACTGTTTAAGGTAGAAAATCGGAGTGTCTATGTGTGAGCAAAGACAGGGTTTCATATTAGTTACTCTTCTCGCTCGATGCGTTCGCCGCACGAAAAGCAGGACGTGTCCTGGTTTTCTGTTAACTTATGCGGTGATATAAAAAAATATTTTTTCCAAAAGAAATCTTTAAAAACCCTTAAACTAAAAGTTATTAATAGTAATTTTAATAGCACACAAAAGAGATGCAAACGCATAAAATTATTATTAACTGAATATTCGCAATACCTACTTTTAATATTTTTTTATAGCATATTCGAGGAGCAAACAACCAGGCGAGCCATCAGGGAGAAGATGGTCACCGCCGCCCATGGACACTCGCAACCCCAAAGGAGTCACCGGTGTGCTCCCGGCCTCCTTCTAGGGAATGGGATATCTGATAGATGAGGGATAGATTTATTATTTTTATTACAATTTTTTTTTTGAGTTGGTGTCAACTTTTCAATTACATTTTGTCGAAATTTTCTATTAAAAACAGTTTGAAAAACTAAAAAACACGCTTTAATGATAAATCGAAGTAAATAGTGAAAAACAGTTCTTAATATAGGAATAAAATAATGAATACTAATATTTTTTATTCATTATTTTATTCCTATATCAAGAATTGTTTTTCGCTTTTTAGTTCCATTTATCATAAAATCGCGTTCTTTAGTTTTTTGACGTGACAACGTCTTAAATTAGGTTGCGGCTGGGAGTCACTTATGAAAAAGTGTAACGCTCGGTAACGTTACGATGAGTCACCGAACGAGAGAGAGGCCCGCCGAATGCCTTGCGTCTCTCTCCCACTCAACTATGATCGGTCTGCGCGCGCAGCACTGAGAGAATTAGTGCATAGCTTGCAAATGTATTGCAAGTTATTGTATGTATATTTGTATATAAATACGTATGTATGTGTAAAGGTAAAAATAAAATTTTGTTAATATGAAATTCAGTGCGAGATTCTTTGTATAAATTAATGTTTTAAATATAATTCTTTGTATAAATAAATGTTTTAAATTGTTACTATTATTTCATCCTTCTTCCTACTATACGAATGAATATTCACATTAAAATGATTTTACCATTCAAAGTCGTTGTCACGTAAAACTTTCGCCCGTATACCGACTTTACAGGCAACCAATTTTTTAAGTTATATTTTATTTTCTAAATTTTTAGTTTCAAGACGATATCATAAGTATTTATAACCAAAAAACCTTGATTTTAGAATCACTTACATGTGGCAATGAATTTAAGTTTACATAATTCGTGTTTAAGTAACCTTTTCACTTGATCAACGCATTACTATTACAGTACAATGTTCGAAACTTTGCCGCGGTGAAGTTCGTCACGAAAGCGTCGCAATGGCATAAAATAGGAACGCAACGGAGAAGAAGGTAGAGTCGGGGAGCGTAATACCTGCATATAACATAATTTATATTAATGTAATTTCTAAATTTCCAATTTTTTTTTAATTTTCTTTGGGTTAAAAAATTTTTTCAAAATTGTTAAATTTTATAATGTTCCAAGTAACCGAATATTTATTCAAATTGTCTATTTCCAATTTTACAAAACTAGAGATATTATTTTTTTTAATTTTATTCTTCAAAATATAAAAATATTGTATTGCTATCGCTCCTTCATAAATCTGCAAAGTTTAAATGAAAACTGATCATTCGATAGATTCAAAGGACCGGATCAAAATAGAGTCCAAAGGAATTGGTTACGAACAAACAGACATACATACACACATACAGGTGAAGCTAATAAAAGCGTGTTAAAAAAAAATATTATATCTTATAATACAAGTTGTTTACAAAACACAAAACACAATTTTAATTTAATCGTCTATATCATATGAAAAGAACTATTGCAATACCATATATGTTACCATATTTTTAAAAACAGGTTTAATAGGGAACAAATTTTTGATCTTCACCAAATACATACCAATGTGCGTTTTTAAATGAACAGTTTTAAAAGTGAAATTTTTCCCATATTCCTAAACAGCATAAAAATGAAATTGTGCCTCCATTCTGCTCTTTTATTTCTGTATGTTTTTATGAACTGAGGGATTTAAGGATTAACTCTTAAACCTTAAAAAAACCTTTCCATTTTTCGTCACAAACTATTTCATATGCTTATTTAAATTTAAACCTAATCCCATATAGGGTTCAAATAGATTATCAGTATTTCAGTTGTTACATACGTACAAAAACACGTAAGCTGGCAAGTACGTGGCGGCTTCTTGGCGTATAACATTGCATCAGCAGTAGCTGAACCGTAACTCGCGATAAGCCGCGTCTGTCGTCTCCGAATTTATGAACCGGCTAATATGAGAAGACAACTCCTTGCCGCATCGAGAGCTTACGTCTTGTCACCCAATTTCGATGATACACATTATGTGGAATATAACTTTATGCTTATATACAAAGACGTAACAATGCTAGTCGGGGTGATGTATTCTAAGTATTGATGAAAATCAAATGGTCGATTTTCACGCTTGATTATATGTTGATACATTACGCTTATCAGCTCTACAAATATTAAAACAGCTATAATTTAAATCAAATCATGGAAGACTATGAAAAATATCTATACCAATTCACAAAAGCCAAGATACATAAGTACAATTGACTACTTTAAGTTTACCGAAAAACAGAAAATTAAGCACACTCTACGACGCTGTATATCAAGAACTTTAACAATGAGTATATATAGAATTTTAAATAAATAATTATATATAACACACATATTTTTCTAATCTAGTAAAGACTTTTGATAAACTACCAAGTGCATTGATCTGGTTAGAAGGTAAAACGAGCATGTAAAGTATTTAAGCCTACGTAATATGAAGTATATATACAGTCATTGGAATCTTAATGCGAACTTTCATAGGGGTCGATAAACCCGACCATATCCATATCACAGAGCTCAACTCTTAGCCGTTATAGTGACGCAATCCGACCGCCGTGATGGGCCGCCTTAAGGAACGTATTCAAGGGACCCTCCCATGGTACTTATTTCCCTTTATGCCGGCAATATGATACTGTAGGCTGAATGCTCGAAAGGAAATTTAAAAAACAACAAAATTGTGTCAAATTGTTTTATAAAGCAACCACTCACTTCTTCCGCCACTCCTCGTACAAGAATTGTATTAAATGCTTGCAGCGATGGCGTAATACGTGCGATGAAACATGGCTTTTGAAGTCGGAGCAGATTGCCGCCATTGACAGCATTCAACAAGCAAAACTTGACAGTTAATACCAACTAGAAGTATGTAAGATTAACATTACACGAATTAGGTAAGTCCTACAAAGCCGCAATAGGAAAATGTTTAGAGGAAACGATAGAGAGTATATTAAAAAAAGGAGTTGCATCGCAAACTAATTCCAGACACTTTACACATGAACCATTAATAATTCTTAGTTAGAACATGTTGTAATACGCCACAATGATCATTATCAAATATTGACGTAAGAGAGCAATTCCAAAGAAGCCCAAAAGGGATTTCGTGCAAAAATCCTGGAAAAGCTATACCTTTTTTAACAGAGCCGAATGTCAAAAGGGTATTTGAAGGGTCGGCCCAAACGAGGGGTGGCTCGGAGGAAAAGAAAAATTTTCTTTTTCATTATTACATTTAAAAATGTATTTACAACTCAGTTAATGAAGAATGCAGAGAGGGAAATTGAGTAGCAATATTAATTTTCGTTCTTTTTTTAATAATGGATTTTAATACTCACCTTTTGAAAATTACCATAAGGATGATGAATTGTACTTTCGCCCTGACGAAAAAACGGGCGACTGGCTTGAGAGATTGCTTCAAACTTTCTTCCCCGTTTCGTTACCTTGATATATTTATGCGAAATTTTAAAGATGAGTTATCGTCTTCAGCGTCGTTTAAGTGCATTTCATAATATATCTGTATATATATATATAGATATTTGGTATTGCTTATTTTATTTTAGATTTGTTAATCTCTAGTGGAATATTGAAAGGAATATTCCATGACAGTTATAATGTGATTAACCTATAATATAAACCTATCCCTGCTTCACCCGGGTAGAAAAAACCTTAAGCATGCTGTTGTCAATGCCTAGCCTATCTTATAGTGTAGAATGTATTGAGGATACCTTGTCATGTAATTGTATTGTCAGGGTTGTAGATTCGGAAAGTTCTTTTTATTTGTAATGAATAGCGTTCGTACTAATTTTTTATATTGCTACTTTCAGAATAACAAGGAGTCCTAAACACATTTGCACCTCCTATTTTACATCCTCTCGCGGGTTAATTTATAAAAATCTCTTCTTTCTCCTCCTGCAAAACTTTCGTAGACTACAATGTCCATAATCAGTAAACCATAAATTTTATATAGTCTGTTGTTATTATCTTATTAATATTTTTTTTGAGGTAATCAACGTACCAAATACACAAAAATTTCCCATTGTTCGAATGAGTGAGCAATAATTGAACCTAAAAGTAAATATTCCATTGACGATTCGTCACCAATTTTATTATATTCGATTTGTTTATAGAATTTGGGACACACACAAGTATGCAGGCACGCATACACGTACAACTCAACACGCACATATGCTTATAAGCACACTTGCATACACGCATATTCATGCGCGCGCGCCCAATGAGAGATAGATCATTTTATCGTGACAATATTTTTTAGGTACATTATGGAAATATTTTGGTTACGTATTAATACGTTAAAGTTCAAACATAAAGAGGAAAACATACGTACACGTGTATCTATGTTTTTCGCGGTATCTCATGAAGAGAAAATATATATGTCTAAGTACAAATGTTATGAAATTACTTCTAAAATATTCTAGTGAACTTCGTCCTAAAAAAATATAGTATTTGAATGACATGTGGAAAAATTTCTAGTAAGAGTTATTAACATGAAGAAAATGAAAGGAACAACTACTCTATTCACAGCAAAAACACGCTAGTTCCATTAGCTACTTTAGTTAAGTAAACTCATACTATTACAAATATATCGTTATGTTTAAATTAACAATGAATTGAATCATTTACTTCGAACATTTACACTGGAACACTCGTCAGCTAAGACAACTTTAGCAAACAGAAACCGCAGATCTTCTCCTTTGTCTCCGCTAACAAAGTATACTTTTTGTACCGAAACGATGGAATTACTGGATGGCTGCGGACGTTAAACAGTTTTTCCTTTCCATACATTGTTGCCTTAGAAATCATTGGATTACTAAGGATCAAATAGGCACGCGGGCCGTCGGAGAATAGATGTTCACCACTGCCCATCGACATAGTTAACCTAAAGTTTAAAAATGGCCATCTTCGCGCAATTGGACGATAGGACGTAATTTTGAAACATTTTGTATGGAGTGCTTGGTCTACTTTTGATGCTAATGACACTTGGATCAGCTTAAACATAAATATATTTACATGTAAATGTATTTTTATGAATTATTTAGATTTCGTTGCAGTATTTTTTTCTATTTTATAAAAAATATCATCTACTGAGTTAGTAGAGAAGAAAATTTATAAAGAAGGGAAAATACTAATTATGCTCCGTTGTAACAAGCAGTGTTTCTAAAATGCGACACTTCACCTGAGAATTAATCAAACACAAAACATTTGTAAAAAGTCGATTTCTCTTTAGATATATACATATAACATAAAGACATTGCTAACAATTTGATGCTTTTAGTAAAATCTATACCTAATATTGATAAAAAAAATGTATTAAATATATATGCGACTCTCTTGCAAAATATTTATATTTCAGTTTTTCTATTCAATAATCATCTTCCTCGTTATTCTGATTTGTTTTTGTCAAAAACATGAGCTTTCTGGTACATAGAAAAATCCTCTCCTACGCTTAAATCTTCACCTACGGCCTCCACAAGCAATGACGCTGTGTGTAATGCACGCTCTGATGGGCGCTGCAGGTGCGCGTTGGGCTGCATGTCGTTATTCATATTATATATTGGTAGTCACATTAATTCTTATCGCGTAAATTTAATAATAGAAATTAATTTATTTTAACATATTTTTTTAATGTCATCCTCACTATTTCCCACTCACATGTTTGTATACGTGAAATGTTTAAATATTTGGATTAATTATTCAACGCATCTCATTTATTCATCTATTTCACCATGAAACCGAAATAATGACTGCCGAAGAGGCGGCGGGCGGGCGGAGAATGCGACAAAAAAAAGAATTTTTTTATCACTTAAAATTCAATTAAACCTGTGTAAAAGTCGCCGCCGCGATGTCCCACATTAATGGCTTTATGGAAAACGATCTCGAAGCCGAAAATTTTAACAATTTAGGCGCGGACGGGCCCCCGCCTTCGAATATGAAACCATTAGGGCGCGGAGGCGCCGGCGGAATGCTAACCGGCCGGCGCGACAGGCCACGCCGGCCGACCGGGTAAGCCGGCCACGTCGCGCGGGCGCCCCGGGACGACGTCGCCTCAACGAGATAATTCCACTCCGCGGTGCCGTCGGACGGGACGACGGCGCCGCCGGTGCGCGGCCGGCCCCGGCCGGATCTCGGCTTTGACATCGATCCCTCATTCGGCGCTGACGTTCCCGATAACGATATAGATCAATAGGAAAGTAATGGGAAATTATCGTTAATACAGAGACAAATTTAATGAAACCCCGCGACGTGCAGCTTTACTATGCCGCTTTAAAGTACTACGTATAATTGTAATGTAGTGATCGGTTTTATATGAAACCGATCACTACATTACAATTATTCATACGATCCATGTATGAATCGTATTCTATTTGATATGGTTCATTGTGTGCCTGTATTGCTCTGTGTGTACGTAACCCGTAGAACTTAATACGACCTAGAAGGTATTTACTTCTTTCTTGACGCTGCTCTTCGACAACTTCATTGTCCCAGGTGATGACAACGCGATCTTTAAGTTGATGCTTATACTTTTCCTTTTTAAGGACTGATTATCCATTGGTTTCATTTCATTAAGGACGACAATTAAAAAAAAGAATATAAATTTTCTATTCGTCATTGTTCTTCATAAGCTTTTCAAATATCAAAACTAAAATTCAATTTTATCAAAAATTTCTATGTACAATTTTATTTTTAATTTAACTATTGATTTTCATATCCAGAAACAAATAGAAAAAGTAGAGCAAACTTGCAACTTATTAGATAGAATATTTGTTCTTTTCTAACTAAATTAGAAATTATGTTATTCTTCTTCTTATATGAAATTTAAATTTTTTATTGTAGAAATAAATATTATTTAATACCTTTAATGTCTAATTTTAATTTTCAATTTTTCAAGTTGCACACATGAATTATCGATAGTTTTTAGAAAATTGTGTTAAAAAAAAGAATGAGATAAAATCAAACAAAACAGTCGTATATTCAATAACTATTATATTACATCTGTATAACTTGACTCTTATTTACAAATATCGTCCAATCACATCGGCTATAATAAACTGGTAGCGTCGACGAGGGGGCCCGCGGCCCTCGCCGAGTACGCGCACGCCGCCGCCGCCGCCGCCAGCAGCACCGATAGCGCCGACGCTGCGTCGGTCAGCTCCGTGAGCAACGCTACCGCCGTTAAATATATTATTAAAGATTTAACTATTGGTGCCCTGTATAGTCGTACCGCCTCCGCATGCAACTCCGCTAGGCTGTCTGAAAAAAAAAATGGCGTGTTAAGTGGGACTTTAAATTCATTTCGCTGGTACATCTTCTGATAAGAGAGTGAGAAAAAGGAGAAGAATTGTCAGTACATTCTACCTAGAGAAGTTAACAATAATTTCATTTAGTAATACTATGAAGAATGAAGTTTAAACAAGGAGGTCAAAATTTCAAACCATGCATGAAAATGATATCGGTAATCACATAAAATAAAAAAAAAATCGAATTACTGTACTTGTTTTATATCGTTAACGGTATCATATTATTTCATAATCTAGCTTAATTTTTTTTACTAACAATTTCATAACATAAACTATTAACGTGACTAGGATTAGAAAATATTTAAAAACGATTTACAACTCCCTGATATCTGTGCATGTTCCAAATATTTTTTATACTTATAAACAGTTTGTGTGTAAAGGAAATTAATATTCAATTCAAACAACAGATTTTGTTATTAAAATAACCAACATACAATAAGAGAACATGAAAAAAATTTTAAACAGTCTCATATTTTAACATAAATACATCAGAATAGACGATCACACTAATTATTTCCCAAGCGTTATATTAGCTTTAGTTTTTAGCCAATTTAGTTTCGTTGCAGCATGGCTGTAATAACACACAAGACTTCAATTTACATCGTCTTAAATGCAGAACCTTTCTGCTAATAACAAACTTAAAGTGCGCTCGGAGAATATTTTCCCTCCTTCGCCTTAATAAAACCTCTCTAGAGTGTAGCTCTTAAAAACTGCATAAAATTTTAACGTGACTACATAAACATTTTAACTTTAATGCGTTTTCTGGAGTAGCAACAATGAAGCGACGATTCTAGAATAATGTCTCATGTTGCTCGACTTCATCAACAATTCCAGGATTTTTTGTTATTTATACTATGCTAAGTATTTCAACTCGCTAATGCACTCTGAGTCAGCATGACGGATTTAACATCCAAGCGTCTCGATTTGAACTGAAACTATTATGGAATAATGTATTTCTATTTTGATAACAATCCTGGCATAACAAATTTCTCTGAAATATTTGCAAGTGCTTATCAATATATTTCACGCATTCGCTAGCTTCCGACCACAGTCCAGTGGACGTAGTGTGTTGTACAAGTTTACGATATCATTTTTCTTCAATTATCACTTCTTCTTTTTTATTTGGTCGATAAGTTAGATGATATTACTGTTTCGATACAA